>CAJVGC010000060.1:1845948-2172782 GCA_910822075.1 Senecio squalidus
TCTAGCACTAGTACCAGCACCAGGAGTAGGAAGGGAAGTAGATGATGCAAGCTTGGGGCACTGCTGACGGCGGTGACCCGCTTCTCCACATTCGTAGCAAGCTCCAGCAGTTCGTTTACAAAATTGCTCAGTGTGGCCTAACTTCTTGCAGCGTTTACAAACCCAACACGCTACATTCGCCGCATGAGCACTACCACAAGTCTCACACCTAGGGCGCACGCCCTGATAACCAGTTCCAGCACCCGTCAACGCATACACCTGAGGACGTTGAGGTCTCTGGTCTTGACTACGGCCTCTCTTCCTCGAATCACCCCCATTTCTTCTGTCAGCTCGACCAGAATCTCTTCGGTTTACCACCGGCTGTAGAGTACCAGCACGGATCGCACTTGCGGTCAGCCGACCAGCAATATCGACCGCACTCTGAAGAGTACCCGGATAGTGAGAGATAATGTGATCTCGCATATTTTGAGGCAACCCATGAGTGAAGCGTTCAATCCTCTCATTCTCAGTGCGAACCAGACGAGGAGCCAAAACACATAGGTCGTAGAAACGATTCACATACCCTCGATAATCAGAACCTTGCATAGTCAGATCCCACAGCTCGTTCTCCAATCTTTGCGTCTCAGAAGACGGCACATACTCTTTCCTCATCAACACTTTCAGATTCTCCCACGTCATCAAGGTAATAGCAGCTCTACCCTGAACCTTCTTCACAGAGTTCCACCAAGTGAGGGCTTTACCCTGGAATAGATATGTAGCATACTTCACTCGGCTTTCATCGGCACATCCCGAGACATCAAATACCGACTCCATCCTCTCAAACCATTGTAGGGTAGCAACAGCATCTTCATTACCCCTAAATTCAGTAGGTCTGCAGTCTAGGAAGGCTTTATATGAACAGCCTCGGGGTGGATCTTCGATCACAATACTTGGTCCTCCAGACCCCACGTGCACTGCCCTGCCAACATCGGAACCATCGCGCCCAGACGCCATACCTTCTGCTCCAATATCGGGCATCTCAGGTTCTTCAAACCCTAAATCAGCCTCTTGCACTGGTGGCTCCTTAAGCTGTGCCACAATCGCTGGGATAGCTGCAACAATTTGTTCCGCAATCAGCTGACTGATGTTCGGAATAGCAGAAGTAATATTGGGGACTGCGGTGGTATTCTGCGGCGTAGCACCCGCTCTCACACTGGCGCGACCTCGCCTTGCCGACCTTCTCGGAGCGGCGGCGGCAGGAGTAACTCTAGTAGAAGTAGCTCTAGAAGAAGTTCTCTTAGGCGGCATCTTCTACGAATATCAAACGGAATAAATCAGAACGATAGACTGTATGTGCGACTAAAACGAGCAGGCCTCAAAACATAAAAAGCATAACAAAAGCACATATAGCATATAAATCACATACAGGCCCACAAAAGAAAGAAATGCGCACATAGAGTAAATCAGATAGGTCCAAAAGCCTAGGTCATAGTCTAAGTGATTCCGTAAGGTCACTTAGTTCGCTATAACCATTGGCTCTGATACCAACTTCTGTCACACCCCGCATAGAAATGGCGGAACCGAGGTGCGCAGTGTATACGGTATCAGAGATTCAAAGGTTACATCAAACATAAATAAACCAAACATCATCAACATAGATAAAGAGTTGAAGTAAAGTACTTATTACAGTCATCCGAATAGTATCCAAAATACGACTACAGAGTTTGGGAAACTAAGGAATTACAATACAAAATAAATTCCAGCAAAAAGTCCCAAGTAGTCAAGCAAGCATAGCATCAAAAGTTGGTAACCTCAAATCCCTGAAAAGCGTTAAAATACGACGTCAACATAAAGTTGGTGAATTATTCGCAATAGTAAATAAAACATAATTGTATAAAGGTTTTCAATAAGTTTTGACCCCAAAGATAAGATTTGAAGATAAGTCTTTTTGAAAAGATATTTCAAAATATATTTGAAGTATATAAAACCTTTCGATAAAAATATTCATATTTGTACCATACGGTACCTCCATATTTGTACCATACGGTACCATAAACATATTTGTACCATACGGTACCATAATCATTTCATAAAATAGCAGCTTTAGGAACATACAATACACCTGACCCTAACAATAGATACTGGCAACTAACCCCACCTAGTGTCTCAAACTAGGTTATCCTCGATAATAATACTCGGTCGTAAGATTGTTAACATGGACAGGGCGCACCATATCCAAAATAGTGTTAACAATGAGGGTTTGTCAGACCCTTATAGCTATATATACTTCCGACGGTACAAGACTAACAGGTGCGTATACGGGGCCTTGTACTACCACATAGGCGGTACAAGTTGGGTGAGATCATCTAAAGCATTCATATAAGTGCATATACATGCCATAATACATACATAACATAAAATACCTTTGTTTAACGCTAATCATGCCCAAAAATATAAAAAGGGTAAAAAAGGGCAACGAATAACTCACTGATAGCAAAGCAATCCAAATCTTTATATGTGTCGGGAAATACTACAATACCGTCAAGCTTCAACGTCTAAGTGCCCTAACATCACGTAAATAAACATGTCTAAGTATCTCTAAGTCTAGTAGGGTTATGCCTTAATGATTAATGTTTTTATACGGGTTTTAAAATAACCAAAGGAATATCGATATAACGGAATAACAAGTGTTTCGGAAAGTCAACAGACTAGATACGTGATTCTCATACTTACGTGCACTACAAGTCACGTAAGTATCAAGTTACGTGTTATACAAGAGTCACGGGACAAAACGTGAAGTTACGGAACATCAGGACCATAGTTACGTGAATAAGGATATCAATTACGTGACTTTCAAGTCAATTACGTGACTTAGAGACCAATTACGTGAATTTGAAGACAATTACGTGCATAAGGGACTAATTACGTGACAAAAGGACTAATTACGTGAACAATTACGCGTCAAAAGGACTAGTTATGTAAACAGCTGATAGTTACGTGATGATGATGATGACAATTACGTGACCCTCACGTAACTCACAATTTCGTGAGTGTAACTCACAATTTCGTGAGTGTAACTGCTGCTTGATCAGTTACGTGCATGTAACTACAGTTACGTGCATGTAACTGAGTTTTTACGAAAAATACATTCGGAAATCGATTTCTGAGTGTTCTAAAGGTCTAAATGACCCCAAATTGGAACCCTATGTCCAGAATATGATAACATACAATAATCTTAAATAAAATCTAAGTTTTGATGGTGGGAAGTGGTATTTTCGGGTTTAAATCAAAATAACAAAGTTTAGAACCAAAACGGAGAAATACTTACCCGATCGTAATGAAATTCGGAGGATAGATAGAGGTGTTGATGGTGATCAATAATCCGGTCTCGGATTGGAAATCCAACGGTCGGATCGCCGGAAAAGTTAGAGAGAAGGTGGGGGTTGTAGGTGTTTTCTTGAGAGAGAAGTAAGAGAGAGAGTGTGTATGGAAAAATGAAGATAAGACAAAGTGGTTGGTGGCTAGATAAGACAAAACTCAGATAGGGACGATTTTTGTAATAAAATTTGAAAAGGACTAAATTTGTAATAAAATTTCTCGCGTAGGACTAGTTTCGTAATAAAATTTCCGAAAAGACTAAAAATGAAATACTTTTTAAACGTTAATCTTAATCATATAATTAAGGCATAATTCCCCTAAACTTATCATAAGAGCATACTGGACTTATACTAACGGCACTTAAGACTATACGTTCCCGACATAAAGATCCGAATCACATACTATATACCCGATAAACGCAAATACGCATAAAATACAAATACGATAAACATCGAAAGGAATATAATAGGGTCAAAACACGAACATAAATAAATAAAACGAATACGAGACGATAGAATAATACCGTGAAATTCGCGAATGTCACATATACTTTTTCTCTACCAAGAAATACTCAGTTGTACCATTAGTCCTGCTTAAGGAGTAGACTCCAAAAGTCTCATAATGAATCCATTCATCAGAGGAGTAAATCTTGCTAGTTTCTCAGGAACATTCTCGGGCTCAAACATAATTTCTAACAACTCCATAAATAAGTCACTGAAATCTAAAACGTTACCTTGCCCTTGAGAATATTTCTTGATGCCAATTAGGAACATGTCTACCAAATCTCTCCTGCTGATGTTCCCGAAAATCTCCAGATAGTTGTAGTATACCTTGAAGCTCTGACTATCTTGTACCCATTACTACCATCAATCACAACAGCATACCAGTCAACAATAGGCATTTCAGTAAATGATGTAGCGCAATTGATGTCTTCAGAATGCAGTAACAAGCTCTTCATATCATCATATACTCTGTCTGCAGCTTCTTTTACTTGCTCATCTGAAGTCTCAGGAACACAACCAAATTCAACGTCCCCAGAAATATCCTCTTTCTTTATGACAGGTCCTGATTTGTCTCTCTCTAACTCGGCGAAACGAAATTGAAACAAGTCATGATGCAGAATCTCATGACCTGAGTTGAATCAAACAAACATGAGATTTTTTATTGTGAAACCGAAATTGGACATGAAACTGAAATTGAAAGAACTGATAAACAACAAACTGGGCAACTGTCTAAGATTTCATTGATAGTGGTGTCAGGTTTTGGATTGAGCTTGTTACAACTGAAATTCAAGCTCAACGGAACCTCTTTGAGAGAGTTTCGGATTCAAAGACAACAAACTCTAAATACCTATTGTGACGTCCCGTCAATTTGAAGTACTTATGTTACCGTTATTATTTATATTTTATTCGCAATTGATTTCGACCCTTGAATTTCGCTTTGTTTTGCTCACGATTTACTGTTATTAAGTATCGGGTTTTCTGTATTTGCAAATTCGTCCCCGAGACGTAATAATTTTATTTTATCTAAGTGCCAATTAGTTAGTATCCTCATAATTATAAGTTAGAAGGTTCATGCCAAATTTGTCGGTTATCGTATTCTTTATCCGCGAGTTATCGCACTTTTACTCTTGTTTACTCCTTTACCGAAATCGTGCGAATCTCGAAATCGAAAGTGAAAATATAAAATTAAATGAACCTAATATAAAGTAAATCAAAGTGTGAACTTTCCTAAGTTCAACGCAAAAAAAATCGGGAACTTTCGACGAACGAAACTCCTTAACGATCGCGTAAACGAAAAAGCAAGAAGTCTGAATTTTGGTCGGTGCTTAGCACCTACCAAGTAGGTGCGCAGCACCTACCTTGCTGGACAAGATTTTTGTGACAACCGTCTAAAAATCAGGTACTTGTTCAGTTGTTATATCGGTTTAACTTTCTAGTCACTCTTTTATCGTGTTCACCTTGCTCTAGTTCGTAATTGTTCAGCCTGTACTTTATCGGAACCAGTGTCGGAATAACTCCCGGAATCAAATTATAAGACCTAATACCAAGAAAATCACTTATTGAACTTTCCTAAGTTCATAACAAATCATACTTAAGAACTTTCAGTTAGCAAAAAGGTCCAACGAAGCAATAACGTAAAAACAAAAAATCAGAAAAGCTGAGAAAATGCCCGGTGCGCAGCACCCCTTTGCTGGGTGCGCAGCACCTGGCTCCAGAATTCAAAAAAATTACATCTTTGGTCCTTGTCTCGTTTTTGTAAACCCTCAACCAATCACTCTCGAGATAAAACACTCAATTACTGCCATTGCAGTATTCCAAAACCCTCTTTACTACACTCTACCTATTTCATTTTAATTTCCCTTTTCTTAATTCATTTTTACACACACTAAAACACACACTCCTTCATTTTCTCTCATCTCTCTCTAAAAACCTCCATAGAAACCAGAGAATCCAGCCACTAAAACACCTAAAAATCGACCATCAATCATAAACAAATCGTTCTAAACTTCAAGTAAAGCCAAGGGTGTCGTTTTTATCAAAAAGGACCACGGTTGCAAAAGTTTTTGAAGCTCAAATCCGACCAAACTCCTCATCCAAGCTTTTTCCTTCGGTAGATTACTTTCTTTTTACTGTTTTTACTTAAATAATCGATTGCATGTAAGATCTAACGGTTAAAAATGTGTTTTTATACAAATCTTTGACTTTTATGGTCAAAAACGTTTTTAATCAAAATACTCTTTAGATCCACGAATCTGTGAATAAAAACACTTTAGAAACTGTTAAAATGATGTTTTGAATGATATTTACTAATTGCATGTACAATCTAAACAACAAAAACGAGTTCTTATAAAGATTTATGTCACTTTTTATACAAAAACGACTTTTATCTAAATAATGCTTAGATCTAAATCCTTGTGGCTAAAAGTTGTTTAGAAACTGTGAAAACATCATGTTATAAAGTATTTACTGGTTGCATGTCGAAATCCTTGAGTCACAAAACGTTTTTAGCAAGAAAAACACAAATCGGGAATGAAACAGCAGCTAGGTGCGCCGCACCTGTGCCCAGGTGCGCAGCACCGAGCTGCTGTTCACCCGAAAATCGTCGTTTTAACTCGTTTTAAGATTATGTTTACATTCTGGACTTTCACCGATAACATTTTGGGACTGAGATAAACAAGACTAACAATATTGGTAACTTACATTGGACCCTTTGGACTATTTGGACTAATTTTAATTACGTTATTATGTATTATGCATGTTTTGTGAGCGGGATTGACTTTAGGTTTTGGACACGAAATTTGGGGGCGGAAGCGCTGCCCAAATTTCGTTATAAAACCTAAACCAATTCAGTGACCTAAACATGTTTATCGTAATAATGACTTTGACCTTGAACTTCGGACTAAACATAACGTTAAATTGCTTCGGACCAAACTTTTGGAACAATATTGGACTTAACACTTATTTACTAACAAAAGTTACAAAACCTCTTATGCATATAAAGAACGTAATAAGAAATTAACTTTTGGACTATATTGGTAATTCTTAGGCATTCCGTGATTCCCGGCTCCTTTCTGACCGTTTCCGAGTTCACTTCTCCGCAAACCGTGAGTTACAACCCCACTTTGTTTTACTTTTTGAACATTTAAACATTATTTGGGGGAAACATAAGATCATGCTTTGTAACTATTAATTTCTACTTGCGAACTATTTGGAACTTATAAAACTTGTTCGAAACTTTGAAACATTCTAAAACTTTGGAACTATGGAACTATTCAAAACTTGGTACTTTTACTACTTATTTGGAACTGATCAAAACTTGGTACATTCAATCAACTATGCGTATTTGTGTTATTGCCTTAGCGGGCTAACTAAACTAGGATACTTGTTAGCAACCAATCCTTGATGGATATATAAGCCCGTAAGAGTTCAGTACAATTTTAGCAACTTTGTTCAATTGCCCGTTTTTGGTTCAGTTCACTTATACACTATTAGCAACAGCCGTTAGTCATATGAGTATCGATACTTAGGAGGGGTCACTCCTTACTAAGGGTTAGCGTCCCAAGTACATATTACTACCAAACTGTGGTTCACTCAATTAAACATTTTTGGGCTAGATCAAGACCATACAATCGGTTTAGTGTATACTTACTACTTATATTATGCCAAGTGATTGATACGAGATACCTTTATTTAGTTAAACACATATTCCATACGCATATGCTCACTTTTAGCGCCTGGTTTCCGCTACAACTTTACTATACGAGTTTTACATTTTTACATTACTCGCGTACGTACAAACTTTTACTACTTACACATATGTTCAAACGTCTACTCGTTCTTTTACTTATGACGTCAATATATGTTATAGCAACCTTCTATTTTAGTAACTTACTATTTTTGGTAACTTTCTATTTTTGGAAACTTTATCAAAACCCTAAACTGTAACTCACTCACTACGTTATGTAGTTGACACTTTATCTTATGTTTCAGGAAATTAATGTAAGTGGTCGGGATGCATGGAAAGGAGGGTCGATATGGTCGCGTGAGGCGTTCTTTGGGAAAGACCTTTTATTATTTGGGAATTTTGTGTTTGAAATATGTATTTTGTACTTTAAGTTAAATCGTGAACTACTTGGTTGCTTTTAAATGTTGAATCTTGAACTATTTAATTTTTAATCGAAATGACTTGAATCGTTTATATTTTCTTATGACCGTGTAATGATATTCCAGCTCTCACATCCCGTGTTTCCGCTTTAGCGGGGTGTGACAGACTTGGTATCAGAGCACAGGTTGTAGTGAAAACGGTTTTAGAAATTTCTAAAAAGTTTTTGAAACCAAACTATAACCAAGGCTTTTCGGAAAATCATTATGGGTTCAAAACTTTAGTGAATTAATTTTGCGATTGCATGATTATTTTTAACTACGCATGGCCTGATCACCCCTGCCTAGTTCAAAATGACTTATGCAAGGACGAAACGTAATTTCTAAAGATAAACGGTCTTGAGTCAAAACAAATTCCCGGTCTTACTATTCCCAACCTCACGTGATCGACCCTTACCAGCATTCCTTACTTGTTTTCCTTTAGCATCATCTTATTCTTGTACTTACGAAACTTTTTACGTCGCAGATCCGACATGTCTCAATCGTCACGTTCGCACTCTCTTTCACGAGCCGTCTCGCCATTGCACGAACCCTCTGAGGGCCATACGGCCTCCGAGAGTCAGCGTCACCAGACGACTGACCCGGCAGAGGGCACGTCGATGACTATCAGTAGTAGTGACGGGTCTAGCCCGAGGACCGTGTTACCTCCTCCTCGGCTGGCACCCGTTACAGCTCCACCGCAGCCCCAAGGGCCCCGCGCTGGAATAGCCGCGCGTCAGCAACCGGACCCGTTCCGACCTGCACCCCCTCAGTCCTTCGTGGACCCGTACGATCCCGCCATGCGCACTCCGGTCATGGAGCGCTACGCGTGGGAACGTCACTTCATGGAGGAGAGGCGACGTGCCCAGGAGGCCGGAACCTCCCGACCAATGATGCCACCCACTCTTCAGCCTCCTCCACCGGCTGCATTTCTCCACCTACACCGCGAGGTTCGGGCTCTCTCCGAGGAAGCCCGACAACAGGGCCTCTACCTTTTCAAGGTCTCCGACGCCGCGCACAAGCTGGCGGAACAGTCGATCCGAACTATCGCATCGGCTCGAGCCACTGCACGTACTGTGCAGCGCCTTGTCAGCGTGTGCTTCGTCTTAGGGGCCTTGGTAATGGCTATGGTAGCCAAGGTGTTTCTGGAGAGGCGCCACTAGTTCATTTTCTTTATTGTACTGTAGGCCGAGTTGTAATTTTCACATGTACACAACTTCGTGCCATTTTCTATTATTTCCTCACGTATTGTACTGTACTTTTTCCATTCGAACCTTGTACTCAACTTTTATTAATGAATGAAGTTTCGTTTATTGTTATCTATTGTTACCTATCTTGTGAATCTTGTACTGTGTCTTCTTACGTATGAATCTTTTGAAATTTGTCATGCGTGTTCTATCTGTCCTGTTACCTTACTCTTGCGTGATTGTTAATTTATTCGTTGAATCATGTTCTTATCATACTCTAATCGTGCGTTTCTAAACTCAATCTGTTGTCTGTTGTAGAATCATGGCGCCCCGAACCAACGCCTCGATCATCGCCGAGCAGGTCGCAGAACAGTTGCAAGCAGCGATGCCCAATATGATCGCCCAGATCACTGTAGGAATCAATGCTAACGTCAACGATCACCAGCAACAGCAACAGCAACAGCAACAGCAACAACAACAGCAACAGCAACAGCAACAGCAGCAGCAGCAGCAACAGCAGCAGAACCACCAGAACCAACCCCCGAACCCACCAGCCTGCACCTACAAGAGCTTCATGGCTTGTAAGCCTAAGGAGTTCCATGGCACATCTGGTGTCGTAGGCTTGGTTTCCTGGTTCGAGAGCATCGAGTCGGTGCTGCACATCAGTGGATGTGCCGAGGCTATGAAAGTACAATACGCTTCCTGCGTATTGCACGGTAAGGCACTGACTTGGTGGAACAATCTGGTCCGCAACAGGGGACGTGAGACTGCTTACGCTCTCACCTGGGAACAATTCAAAACCCTCCTGATTGAGGAGTACTGCCCCAAAGGGGAAATCAAAAAGCTCGAAGCCGAGCTCTGGGATCATGAGATGGTCGGAAACGACATCGAAGGGTACACCGCCCGATTCCATGAGTTGGCTCGACTGGTCCCGAAGCTAGTAACTCCGGAAGAGAACAAGATCGACCTTTACATCTCTGGTCTTGTTCCTGAAATAAGAGGAATGGTTCTCACTAAGGAACCCCAGACCCTTCAGAGCGCTATCATCCTAGCCCACCGCCTCACGAGCGACCTACTCACCACTCCTGCCTCATCCAAGAAGGAGTCGGGTGAGAAACGGAAGTCTGACCAGACCCCGAGGCGGAGCGATAGGAACAAAAAGAAGAAGACCACCCGCAACTTTGCCATAGCAGCCGTAGCACCACCACCGCCACCTCCTCCAGCTGGGAACCGATATACGGGGACGAACCCCAAGTGAAACAAGTGCAAGTTCCACCACCACGGTAACTGCCCCGTGTGTCTGAAGTGCCGGAAGGAAGGGCACTATGCTAAGTACTGCACGGAGAAGTTGGCAGCTCAAGGGCAGAAGCCGGCATGTTACGAGTGCGGAAGTGACCAGCACCTCCGGAATGCTTGCCCCAGACTCCGCAACGCCCAACCTAACCAAGGCGGGCAAGGCCGAGGACGTGCGTTCGCCCTCACAGCTGAAGAGGCACGGCAAGACCCGAACGCGGTGAACGGTACGTTTCCTGTTAACAACCACTATGCATCTGTTCTGTTCGATTCTGGTGCCGAAAGGAGCTTTGTGTCCTTAGAATTTAGACCCCTTATTAAATTAGGATCCAAGATTCTTAAGGATAGCTTCACCATAGAATACGCTAACGGTCAGGAGTTCGAAGCAAAGAATATAATCATAGGATGTTCCATATGCCTGTCCGATAAAACTTTCCCTATCGATTTAATCCCTATCGAGCTGAAAAGCTTTGATGTCATCGTCGGAATGGACTGGCTCTCTCGTTTCCGAGCCGAGATCGTCTGTTTTGACAAACTCATTCGCATTCCTCTTTCTGACTCTGAAACTCTAATCGTTCAAGGAGACAAACCCGGACGTTCACTCCGTCTCGTGTCGTCCATCAAAATGCGTAAGTACCTCGAGAAGGACTGTGACGCGTTCCTTGCCCACGTTGTTGAACGTAAACCCAAGGAGGCCCGCATTCAAGATATCCCCGTAGTCAAGGATCACCCTGATGTCTTTCCCGAAGAGTTACCCGGGTTACCTCCACATCGACAAGTGGAATTCCGGATAGACCTCATTCCTGGTGCAGCCCCGGTCGCTAGGACACCGTACCGTCTAGCCCCACCGGAAATGCAAGAGCTGTCCAAACAGCTTCAGGAACTCTTAGATCATGGTCTCATTCGTCCTAGCTCGTCACCATGGGGAGCCCCTATACTCTTCGTTAAAAAGAAAGACGGATCCTTTCGTATGTGCATCGACTACCGTGAACTAAACAAGCTGACCGTCAAGAACCGATACCCACTCCCGAGGATCGATGACCTCTTCGACCAGTTGCAGGGTGCGACTTTCTTCTCAAAAATCGACCTCCGTTCGGGTTACCATCAGGTTCGTGTCAGCGAGACCGACATCCCCAAGACCGCTTTTCGTACTCGTTACGGTCATTACGAATTCCTAGTCATGCCGTTCGGTCTAACCAACGCACCAGCAGTGTTCATGGACTTAATGAACAGAGTGTGTAGACCCTACCTGGACAAATTCGTGATCGTGTTCATTGATGACATTCTTATCTACTCGAGAAACAAAGAGGATCACGCACAACACTTGAAACTCATTCTAGAACTCCTCCGAGAACAACAGTTGTACGCCAAATTCTCCAAGTGCGAATTCTGGCTTCGCGAGGTACATTTCCTTGGTCATGTGGTCAACCAGGAAGGGATCCATGTGGATCCGGCTAAGATTGAAGCGATCGAGAAATGGCAAGCCCCGACGACTCCTACGGAAATTCGTCAATTCCTAGGGTTGGCCGGCTACTATCGAAGGTTCATCGAGAATTTCTCGAAGATCGCTAAGCCACTCACCGAACTCACTCAGAAAGATAAGGAATTTGTTTGGGGAACAAAGCAAGAGGAATCATTTCAGAAACTCAAGCACCAACTTTGTCACGCACCGATTTTGTCTCTACCAGAGGGTACGGATAACTTCGTAGTATTCTGCGATGCATCCCATCAAGGACTTGGGTGCGTCCTCATGCAGAAAGACAAAGTCATCGCCTACGCTTCAAGACAACTAAAAGTTCATGAGCAGAACTATACTACCCACGATTTAGAGCTGGGAGCAGTCGTCTTTGCACTAAAGATCTGGAGACACTACTTGTATGGGACTAAGTGCACGGTTTTCACGGATCACAAGAGTCTTCAACACATCCTGGACCAGAAAATGCTCAATATGAGACAAAGGAGATGGATCGAACTGCTGAGTGACTACGATTGCGAGATCAAATACCACCCGGGTAAAGCGAACGTAGTAGCAGACGCCCTTAGCCGGTAGGAAAGGGTGAAACCATCTCGAGTTAGAGCACTAGGTATCCAGATTCAAACTAACCTCCAAACGCAAATCGCCGAGGTTCAGCGAGAAGCGTTGAAGCCTGAGAACCTAAAGGTAGAGACCTTACACAATCATGAGCAGGAGTCCGAACTCAAACCCGACGGGATTCACTACTTCAAGGGCCGAGCATGGATTCCGAAGTCCGAGGAGCTTCGGAAACTGATTTTAGATGAAGGCCACCGTTCCCGTTACTCCATCCACCCCGGTTCGGACAAGTTGTACAAGGATCTTAGGGAGTATTATTGGTGGCCAGGCATGAAGAAGGATATCGCCCTGTATGTAGCCAAGTGTCTCACTTGCTCCAAGGTCAAGGCGGAATATCAGAAACCTTCAGGACTTCTGCAACAACCGGAGATCCCTATGTGGAAGTGGGAGCAAATCTCCATGGATTTCATTACCAAGTTACCCAGGACGGCAAAGGGTAACGACACAATTTGGGTAATTGTGGATCGGTTGACTAAGTCTGCTCACTTCTTGCCGATACGAGAAACCCACTCGATGGAGAAGCTCGCACAAATCTACATCAACGAGATCATCTCTCGCCACGGTACACCTCTCTCCATCATTTCTGACAGGGATAGTCGGTTCACGTCTCGCTTTTGGAACGCTCTTCAGAAATCCCTCGGAACGCGATTGGATCTTAGCACAGCTTACCACCCTCAGACCGACGGTCAGAGCGAGAGGACGATCCAAACGCTTGAGGATATGCTTAGGGCATGTGTAGTTGACTTTGGAGGAAGTTGGGATACTCACCTCCCATTGGTCGAGTTTTCATACAACAACAGCTACCACGCTAGCATTAAGTGTGCCCCGTTCGAGGCCTTATATGGACGCAAGTGCCGATCGCCGCTTTGTTGGCTTGAAGCCGGTGATCGACAGCTTACAAGGCTCGACATTGTTCAGGAAACCATTGAAAAGATCACCACTATCAGGGAGCGATTGAAGACGTCCCGTACTCGGCAGAAGAGCTACGCCGATAACCGAAGAAAACCCCTCGAGTTCCAAGTCGGCGATCGTGTTCTTCTCAAAGTATCACCGTGGAAAGGGGTAGTTCGCTTCGGGAAACACGGTAAGCTAAGCCCGAGGTACACCGGACCGTTTGAAGTCATCGAGCGCATTGGTCCAGTAGCTTATCGACTCCAACTCCCGCCTGTCCTTTCTAATGTTCATAACGTGTTTCATGTCTCACACTTGAAAAAGTGCCTTTCCGATGAGACCATCGTCATCCCACTCGACGAGGTCAAGATCGACAACAAACTCAATTTCATAGAGGAACCGCTGGAAGTTGTAGACCGAGAGGTCAAGCAACTTAGACAAAGCCGTGTTCCTATTGTCAAAGTTCGTTGGAACTCTCGACGTGGTCACGAATTCACATGGGAACGTGAAGACCAGATACGTCAAAAGTATCCTCATTTGTTCAAAGATACTTCCACCTGATGTGACGAGTCAAATTTCGGGACGAAATTTCTTTCAACCCGGGGATGATGTGACAACCGTCTAAAAATCAGGTACTTGTTCAGTTGTTATATCGGTTTAATTTTCTAGTCACTCTTTTATCGTGTTCACCTTGCTCTAGTTCGTAATTGTTCAGCCTGTACTTTATCGGAACCAGTGTCGGAATAACTCCCGGAATCAAATTATAAGACCTAATACCAAGAAAATCACTTATTGAACTTTCCTAAGTTCATAACAAATCATACTTAAGAACTTTCAGTTAGCAAAAAGGTCCAACGAAGCAATAACGTAAAAACGAAAAATCAGAAAAAAAAATTAAACCGATATAACACTCAATTACTGCCATTGCAGTATTCCAAAACCCTCTTTACTACACTCTACCTATTTCATTTTAATTTCCCTTTTCTTAATTCATTTTTACACACACTAAAACACACACTCCTTCATTTTCTCTCATCTCTCTCTAAAAACCTCCATAGAAACCAGAGAATCCAGCCACTAAAACACCTAAAAATCGACCATCAATCATAAACAAATCGTTCTAAACTTCAAGTAAAGCCAAGGGTGTCGTTTTTATCAAAAAGGACCACGGTTGCAAAAGTTTTTGAAGCTCAAATCCGACCAAACTCCTCATCCAAGCTTTTTTCCTTCGGTAGATTACTTTCTTTTTACTGTTTTTACTTAAATAATCGATTGCATGTAAGATCTAACGGTTAAAAATGTGTTTTTATACAAATCTTTGACTTTTATGGTCAAAAACGTTTTTAATCAAAATACTCTTTAGATCCACGAATCTGTGAATAAAAACACTTTAGAAACTGTTAAAATGATGTTTTGAATGATATTTACTAATTGCATGTACAATCTAAACAACAAAAACGAGTTCTTATAAAGATTTATGTCACTTTTTATACAAAAACGACTTTTATCTAAATAATGCTTAGATCTAAATCCTTGTGGCTAAAAGTTGTTTAGAAACTGTGAAAACATCATGTTATAAAGTATTTACTGGTTGCATGTCGAAATCCTTGAGTCACAAAACGTTTTTAGCAAGAAAAACACAAATCGGGAATGAAACAGCAGCTAGGTGCGCCGCACCTGTGCCCAGGTGCGCAGCACCGAGCTGCTGTTCACCCGAAAATCGTCGTTTTAACTCGTTTTAAGATTATGTTTACATTCTGGACTTTCACCGATAACATTTTGGGACTGAGATAAACAAGACTAACAATATTGGTAACTTACATTGGACCCTTTGGACTATTTGGACTAATTTTAATTACGTTATTATGTATTATGCATGTTTTGTGAGCGGGATTGACTTTAGGTTTTGGACACGAAATTTGGGCGCGGAAGCGCTGCCCAAATTTCGTTATAAAACCTAAACCAATTCAGTGACCTAAACATGTTTATCGTAATAATGACTTTGACCTTGAACTTCGGACTAAACATAACGTTAAATTGCTTCGGACCAAACTTTTGGAACAATATTGGACTTAACACTTATTTACTAACAAAAGTTACAAAACCTCTTATGCATATAAAGAACGTAATAAGAAATTAACTTTTGGACTATATTGGTAATTCTTAGGCATTCCGTGATTCCCGGCTCCTTTCCGACCGTTTCCGAGTTCACTTCTCCGCAAACCGTGAGTTACAACCCCACTTTGTTTTACTTTTTGAACATTTAAACATTATTTGGGGGAAACATAAGATCATGCTTTGTAACTATTAATTTCTACTTGCGAACTATTTGGAACTTATAAAACTTGTTCGAAACTTTGAAACATTCTAAAACTTTGGAACTATGGAACTATTCAAAACTTGGTACTTTTACTACTTATTTGGAACTGATCAAAACTTGGTACATTCAATCAACTATGCGTATTTGTGTTATTGCCTTAGCGGGCTAACTAAACTAGGATACTTGTTAGCAACCAATCCTTGATGGATATATAAGCCCGTAAGAGTTCAGTACAATTTTAGCAACTCTGTTCAATTGCCCGTTTTTGGTTCAGTTCACTTATACACTATTAGCAACAGCCGTTAGTCATATGAGTATCGATACTTAGGAGGGGTCACTCCTTACTAAGGGTTAGCGTCCCAAGTACATATTACTACCAAACTGTGGTTCACTCAATTAAACATTTTTGGGCTAGATCAAGACCATACAATCGGTTTAGTGTATACTTACTACTTAAATTATGCCAAGTGATTGATACGAGATACCTTTATTTAGTTAAACACATATTCCATACGCATATGCTCACTTTTAGCGCCTGGTTTCCGCTACAACTTTACTATACGAGTTTTACATTTTTCCATTACTCGCGTACGTACAAACTTTTACTACTTACACATATGTTCAAACGTCTACTCGTTCTTTTACTTATGACGTCAATATATGTTATAGCAACCTTCTATTTTAGTAACTTACTATTTTTGGTAACTTTCTATTTTTGGAAACTTTATCAAAACCCTAAACTGTAACTCACTCACTACGTTATGTAGTTGACACTTTATCTTATGTTTCAGGAAATTAATGTAAGTGGTCGGGATGCATGGCAAGGAGGGTCGATATGGTCGCGTGAGGCGTTCTTTGGGAAAGACCTTTTATTATTTGGGAATTTTGTGTTTGAAACATGTATTTTGTACTTTAAGTTAAATCGTGAACTACTTGGTTGCTTTTAAATGTTGAATCTTGAACTATTTAATTTTTAATCGAAATGACTTGAATCGTTTATATTTGCTTATGACCGTGTATTGATATTCCAGCTCTCACATCCCGTGTTTCCGCTTTAGCGGGGTGTGACAATTTTTGTCTTTTTGTGTGAGTCATTTTTGCATGTATCTTGGTTGGGCACTTATTCCAATCGTGTAAGACACTTGATTAGTTCCAGAGCTGGTCATTTGGAGTGGTTTGAGACCACATACAACCCCTTGGAACATCATTTGCTACCACATCAAACTTTTTACACACACATTTTCTCTCATTTTCTTTCTTTCCTCCATACCATTCTCTCTCATTTCTCTATCAAACACAACATATTTCCAGAAAGTTTGAGGCTAAAATCACACATTTGAAGAAGGATTCAAGTCTAAGATCATCTAAGTAACAACTTCCTTTTGATCTCCATAACATTTGGTAAGATTCTTCTCAACTTTTCTTCCACTTTTTCTTCATTTTTCTCTTCTTTTGTTGAAGAAATCTAACACCAACTATTTTCTTTTGCATTCCAAGTTATTGTCTACCATAATACCTTTCATTTGGAGGAAGATCCTTTTTGTTTTCTTGGAGAAAATCTCTAGATCTTGGTAAGTAAACTTTTACCGAAAATCCTTCCGAAAACGTTATTTATCATCATGCATGTAAAGATCTAAACTAATGGTGGATTTATTTGTGTTTTGGAGCTGTTTATTTTTCATCAACACACCACCAAAAGTTTGCTTTCGGGTTTATTCACTTTCAAGCTTGTAGATCTCGCGGTTGAATCGGTAAAATCGTTATTCTCTTCGAAATCATTTTTGTTCATTCAATGTTCTTATTATTTTCCATATGTATTTCGGTTTTAGCCTTGAAAATGGTTAGGAATAATATATTACACCAACACTTGTGAATATTTTGGATATGGACAAAGATTTGGACTAAAATACATAAAGATGTGATTATTACCGAAATTAACATATTGTATGTATTAGTATGTAAGATGGTATATTTATATATATGTAACACTTGGTAAATATATTTGGAACATAATGTAAGTTGTTAACAGTAAGCGTTTTAACCAAAAAGTCTTTAAACATCCGGATTTCGAAAAATCGTTAAAATTCAATATTTGGGAAATGCACTAGGTGCGCAGCACCCCATGTCTGGTGCGGCGCACCGGGCTATTTTTCGTCAAAAATCTGCACGTTGTTGCTTTTGTTGTTTAAACCGTCTTGACGTTTTGTTCCCGTGAATTGTTGTTTCAAAGCCACTGATTTTATGATAAACTTATTTCAAGCTATAAACACTTATATAAACATAATAAAATATATAAAAGTAATATATTTTGACAAAATATCGTCTTTGGACTCAAAGACGCTAACGCAATCTAAAATGCCTTAACACTTATTTAAAAATGGACCTATTACCTACATTTCAATAAATAAACATTTGTTACAAGTAATGATCGTAATCTAAAGCCGTCAACTATTATTTTAGCGATAAAACTTGGTTAAAAACATTTATATAAAGACATTTTACACTATATTTTGATAAATAAAGTCTTTTAAACCTTAAAGGCGTCAAAGTGAGATTTTTACGACAACTTCAATTACCTATGTCTTTAACTTTGCAAAATCAACATCTTTGACATTTGACTTTAATAAGTCAACATCCTTGACAATTGACTTTTATAAGTCAACAATGTTGACATTTGACTTTTCTAAGTCAACTTCTTTAACATTTGACTTTTATAAAGTCAACAACTTTAACCTTGGTCAATCTAATAAAACCTTGGCATTCAATATTCCTTTCGAATCGAAGAAATCATTCGTTTCCAACGACATTGCGGACGTGAAAGACCGATATCTTGCCACTCGCCCTTTTTGACGCTGAACATCGTCTCTCGAATACGTCGTCTTGATTTAAATTATTAAAAGTTGGAATATCTTATTAAACTTAATTCTAACCGACAAGGCTAAACCGAACTATACTTGTAGATATACTGAGACTATATTATTTATTGTTTTAAGGCACTTAGACGGTGGAGTTGTAGCTTCGTGATTGTTTATCCGAAAATTGCTGAAGCTTGTATTGTGAGTTATTCGTAGCCCTTGTCTTTACTATTTTTAGGGCTGTAAAGCGTACTTTAAAATTTTGTTTGTTTAAATAGTAGGCGTAATGTATTTCTTGTCTGCTTAAATGTTAAACGTCATCTTGTCTGCTTAAATGTTAGACGTCATCTTGTCTGCTTAAATGTTAGACGTCATCTTGTCTGCTTAAATGTTAGACGTCATCTCGTCTGCTTATATGTTAGACGCCATCTCGTCTGCTAATTGTTAGACGTCTTCTAGTCTGCTTAACACTAGACGTTCTCTTGTTTACTAATAAATTGCTAGACGTTACCTTATATCTTGCCTACTAAACTTTTAGATGTTGTTGGATTTCTTGTCTGCTTAATCGTTAGACGCTACTGATTACCTTTTTACCTAAGCGAATAGGTCCACCTTAAACTTGTCGTTGGGTCAACTTTTACTTAAAATTGCGAATAATTCACCAACATGTCGTTGATGTCGTTTTAACGCTTTGCAGGAAATTGAGGATTTCCGTTGATCATGCCATAGTTTGTTTTTCGGATCGCTTGCTTTTGGGAAATTTGAATTTGAATTGTTTATTGTAATTTCCATGACGATCCGTTTGTTTATTTCTTCTGGAATTGTATTTGTACTTGGCGTCTTATCGCCTTTGACTTTATGATACATTTTGTAACATTTGGCATGATCTATTGAATTTGATGTTTTGTTTATCGGTTATATTGTTGTAATCTTGACTCTTGATATTATAACTGGAACATCTCGCGTTTCCGCTCCAAGCGGGGTGTGACAGAAGTTGGTATCAGAGCCAAAGGTTATAGCGAACCGGGTGATTTAAACTGAGTAAATCACTTGGACTATGACCATAGGCTTTTTGAATCGATTTTACTCTGATAGCAATGTGTGCACTATTTTTCATACGTGTTTAATTTCGCGTTGTGTTTTGGCATTTGGCCTTGTTTTTGTGTTGCACACATTTGCTGATCGAGTCTTTTCCTTTTTATTTTAGGACGATGGCGCCTACGAGGAGAGTTGCGACACGAAGTTCCGTGCGACCTGCTACTGCGAACGCGAGGACTAATACCGCGAATCCGAACGCGAGAGCGAATACGTCGAATGCAAGAAGGAACAATGTGGAGAACAATACGACTCCTGACATGGCACAGGTGATTGCTCAACAGATAGCGGCAATGATGCCTGAGCTTATAGCTCAACTGAGGGAAGGCACAGCCCAGGAACTGGTGGTGGTTCGGGTTCTGGAAACCCCGAGCCGGTTGTCAACAATGAGGGTCCTGAGCCGGTTGCTAATAATGAGGGACCCGAAGTCGTGAATACTGGATCAGGTAGGGCAGAGGGCTCGACCCAACGCGCTGGGTGCACGCTGAAGACTTTTATGAGCTGTAAGGCCCCAGAGTACAGAGGCAATGAGGGAGCGACTGGAACGCTCCAGTGGATGGAAAAGATGGAATCTATTTTTGATGCTATTGACTGTGCGGACAAAGATCGAGTCCGATTTGCTGCGTTCGTATTTCAAGGAACGGCTCTGACGTGGTGGAATTCAATCGTAAATGTGCGAGGCCGAGCTGAGATCAACAAGATGGCTTGGGAGCAACTAAAGGAGTTGATGATTATTGAGTATGTTCCTGAATCTGAGATTCAGAAGTTGGAGGATGAGTTGTGGAACTTGACCATGGTTGGGTCAGATATCCAAGGATACACTTCGCGTTTTCACGCTTTGTCCCAGCTAGTGCCGCACTTGGTCCGACCGGAGCTTAAACGTATAGGTCGCTACACTCACGGATTATCCCCAGCAATTCGTAAGAGTGTCTTATCCAGCAAACCGAGCACCTTTCAGAGCGCGGTGGAAATTGCGATTACTTTGACTCAGAATGCGGTTAGGGATGGTGAGTTACCCCCGATGATTGTTAAGCTAAACTCCGAAGGGAAACGGGGTGGTGAAGACCGTTATGAGGACTCGCAGAAGAGAGCTAGGAGGCAGGAAACTCCTCCAGATGTGCAAGCATATGCAGCAGTGGCTCCGAATGTCGAGGGTAGGCCTCCCAAGTGCAATCGATGTGGTAACCCCCACGCCAAAGAGTTAAAATGTTGGGTGTGCGGTCGGTGTAAGAGACTTGGGCACACCAAGAAGTTTTGTAAGATCCCGAAGGGCAATTGTTATGAGTTTGGTTCTCCAGAGCATCTTAGGAACAACTGTCCCGAGTTAACTCCAGCCGGTACAAATATTCTTCTTATCTAAGTTCAACCTGCATTTATCCTATTTGATTCTTGATACTTGGTCTTATTATCGTCGTGTTGCACACTTCCCTTTTTACTTCCTAGTATTTTCGTTTTCTTTTACGCCTCTTTTGCGTTGAAACTGAAGGAAGCTCCTGTCTGCAAGGAAGTCGATGAGACGAGGTTGTTCTACGAGTGCGATTCCGAGAGATTCGACTCCAGATATTTTTTATCCGTCACTTCGCTTCAAATTAGTAATTGTTGGTACTATACCAAACTATAATCTAGACCCTATCATATTTTGTGAACTTTAAACTTTAGTGGATTAATTCCTCAAATGCATGGTTCATTACGAACTACGCGTAATTTGGCCAACTACGGCTAGTTTGGAATAAATTATGCAAGACCGTAACGTAATTCCTATTGTTAACAATTTTCGAGTCCATAACTCTTAATTCTACTGATTCCGATATTATTCTGCCATTCAAAGATATTCATATCTATGCGTTTAAGATTTTATATATGCACGACTATATCCTTAGCGTCTTCCTTCGAGTAGAGTAGGCCGTTGCAGGAAATATTTCGAGGACGAAATTCTTTTAACTGGGGGAGGCTGTGACGTCCCGTCAATTTGAAGTACTTATGTTACCGTTATTATTTATATTTTATTCGCAATTGATTTCGACCCTTGAATTTCGCTTTGTTTTGCTCACGATTTACTGTTATTAAGTATCGGGTTTTCTGTATTTGCAAATTCGTCCCCGAGACGTAATAATTTTATTTTATCTAAGTGCCAATTAGTTAGTATCCTCATAATTATAAGTTAGAAGGTTCATGCCAAATTTGTCGGTTATCGTATTCTTTATCCGCGAGTTATCGCACTTTTACTCTTGTTTACTCCTTTACCGAAATCGTGCGAATCTCGAAATCGAAAGTGAAAATATAAAATTAAATGAACCTAATATAAAGTAAATCAAAGTGTGAACTTTCCTAAGTTCAACGCAAAAAGAATCGGGAACTTTTGACGAACGAAACTCCTTAACGATCGCGTAAACGAAAAAGCAAGAAGTCTGAATTTTGGTCGGTGCTTAGCACCTACCAAGTAGGTGCGCAGCACCTACCTTGCTGGACAAGATTTTTGTCTTTTTGTGTGAGTCATTTTTGCATGTATCTTGGTTGGGCACTTATTCCAATCGTGTAAGACACTTGATTAGTTCCAGAGCTGGTCATTTGGAGTGGTTTGAGACCACATACAACCCCTTGGAACATCATTTGCTACCACATCAAACTTTTTACACACACATTTTCCCTCATGTTCTTTCTTTCCTCCATACCATTCTCTCTCATTTCTCTCTCAAACACAACATATTTCCAGAAAGTTTGAGGCTAAAATCACTCATTTGAAGAAGGATTCAAGTCTAAGATCATCTAAGTAACAACTTCCTTTTGATCTCCATAACATTTGGTAAGATTCTTCTTAACTTTTCTTCCACTTTTTCTTCATTTTTCTCTTCTTTTGTTGAAGAAATCTAACACCAACTATTTTCTTTTGCATTCCAAGTTATTGTCTACCATAATACCTTTCATTTGGAGGAAGATCCTTTTTGTTTTCTTGGAGAAAATCTCTAGATCTTGGTAAGTAAACTTTTACCGAAAATCCTTCCGAAAACGTTATTTATCATCATGCATGTAAAGATCTAAACTAATGGTGGATTTATTTGTGTTTTGGAGCTGTTTATTTTTCATCAACACACCACCAAAAGTTTGCTTTCGGGTTTATTCACTTTCAAGCTTGTAGATCTCGCGGTTGAATCGGTAAAATCGTTATTCTCTTCGAAATCATTTTTGTTCATTCAATGTTCTTATTATTTTCCATATGTATTTCGGTTTTAGCCTTGAAAATGGTTAGGAATAATATATTAGACCAACACTTGTGAATATTTTGGTTATGGACAAAGATTTGGACTAAAATACATAAAGATGTGATTATTACCGAAATTAACATATTGTATGTATTAGTATGTAAGATGGTATATTTATATATATGTAACACTTGGTAAATATATTTGGAACATAATGTAAGTTGTTAACAGTAAGCGTTTTAACCAAAAAGTCTTTAAACATCTAGATTTCGACAAATCGTTAAAATTCAATATTTGGGAAATGCACTAGGTGCGCAGCACCCCATGTCTGGTGCGGCGCACCGGGCTATTTTTCGTCAAAAATCAGCACGTTGTTGCTTTTGTTGTTTAAACCGTCTTGACGTTTTGTTCCCGTGAATTGTTGTTTCAAAGCCACTGATTTTATGATAAACTTATTTCAAGCTATAAACACTTATATAAACATAATAAAATATATAAAAGTAATATATTTTGACAAAATATCGTCTTTGGACTCAAAAACGCTAACGCAATCTAAAATGCCTTAACACTTATTTAAAAATGGACCTATTACCTACATTTCAATAAATAAACATTTGTTACAAGTAATGATCGTAATCTAAAGCCGTCAACTATTATTTTAGCGATAAAACTTGGTTAAAAACATTTATATAAAGACATTTTACACTATATTTTGATAAATAAAGTCTTTTAAACCTTAAAGGCGTCAAAGTGAGATTTTTACGACAACTTCAATTACCTATGTCTTTAACTTTGCAAAATCAACATCTTTGACATTTGACTTTCATAAGTCAACATCCTTGACAATTGACTTTTATAAGTCAACAATGTTGACATTTGACTTTTCTAAGTCAACTTTTTTAACATTTGACTTTTATAAAGTCAACAACTTTAACCTTGGTCAATCTAATAAAACCTTGACATTCAATATTCCTTTCGAATCGAAGAAATCATTCGTTTCCAACGACATTGCGGACGTGAAAGACCAATATCTTGCCACTCGCCCTTTTTGACGCGGAACATCGTCTCTCGAATACGTCGTCTTGATTTAAATTATTAAAAGTTGGAATATCTTATTAAACTTAATTCTAACCGACAAGGCTAAACCGAACTATACTTGTAGAGATACTGAGACTATATTATTTATTGTTTTAAGGCACTTAGACGGTGGAGTTGTAGCTCCGTGATTGTTTATCCGAAAATTGTTGAAGCTTGTATTGTGAGTTATTCGTAGCCCTTGTCTTTACTATTTTTAGGGCTGTAAAGCGTACTTTAAAAATTTGTTTGTTTAAATAGTAGGCGTAATGTATTTCTTGTCTGCTTAAATGTTAAACGTCATCTTGTCTGCTTAAATGTTAGACGTCATCTTGTCTGCTTAAATGTTAGACGTCATCTTGTCTGCTTAAATGTTAGACGTCATCTCGTCTGCTTATATGTTAGACGCCATCTCGTCTGCTAATTGTTAGACGTCTTCTAGTCTGCTTAACACTAGACGTTCTCTTGTTTACTAATAAATTGCTAGACGTTACCTTATATCTTGCCTACTAAACTTTTAGATGTTGTTGGATTTCTTGTCTGCTTAATCGTTAGACGCTACTGATTACCTTTTTACCTAAGCGAATAGGTCCACCTTAAACTTGTCGTTGGGTCAACTTTTACTTAAAATTGCGAATAATTCACCAACATGTCGTTGATGTCGTTTTAACGCTTTGCAGGAAATTGAGGATTTCCGTTGATCATGCCATAGTTTGTTTTTCGGATCGCTTGCTTTTGGGAAATTTGAATTTGAATTGTTTATTGTAATTTCCATGACGATCCGTTTGTTTATTTCTTCTGGAATTGTATTTGTACTTGGCGTCTTATCGCCTTTGACTTTATGATACATTTTGTAACATTTGGCATGATCTATTGAATTTGATGTTTTGTTTATCGGTTATATTGTTGTAATCTTGACTCTTGATATTATAACTGGAACATCTCGCGTTTCCGCTCCAAGCGGGGTGTGACACCTATCACACTGTTTATAGACAAAATATAACTAACAGACACTCTACGAATTAAATTATTACAACATTATCATCATTTTAGTTTCACTTCGCGGAGTTCACTTCAGTTCTGAACCAAAGTCTTCATCCTCCGAATTGATATCTTCAATGTTGACTTCTGTTGACTTAAGTTACACCTCAACTTATTTTCAGTTTGGAGGAATTTCATTTAGTTCAAAATATCTGAACTAACATGTTCTCCAAACTGAAAACTTCACTTCGGATTATTCTTGATGATTTTAGTTCGGATCCTCCACGAACAAAAATCATCTTTATTCCATCACACAGAAGACTCCATAGCTTCATCCATACCATTTCTTGGCCCAACACTTTACCTCAAAGATCTTTGGCTTCTTGTCTTCTTGTTCCTTTTCCTGAGATTTGTCTTTTGTAGATTCTCTTTTGTCGGGTCTTGACTTCATCTTTTAGCACCAGTAGTAACCTACTCACCAGTGCTTACCTTTCGTTTACCAGTAGTAACTGTTTCTACTGCTTGTTTTGTTCTTTTAGCAATAGGAACACTACTAGACTGGCTTGCTTTCTTATTTCTCTCAGGAAAAAACTCATCAACTACCTTCTTCTTCCTAGTCTCCTTCTTATCAGTTTGAGCAGTTCCAAAGTGAACCACTTTATATCCCATATCAAGTGCATCTTTCAAAGCTCTTTCTTTCTCCAATTTATCTTGCTCCTCTGTTGCCTTTTGTAGTTTCTTTTCCTTCACATAGAGATACAGAACTGTGTCAAGTTTCATTGTCCCAAGCTGCTTTCCACTGTACTTTCCAGTTGACTTTAGAAAGTCAGTGTAGTTCTTTTTGTCTTCAGCTCTAGTCACATTCCTCCTTATTGTGCTCTTGCTCTTGGCCCCTTCCTTCTTCTTTTTCTGTAAAAACAACTCATCTCTCTCTAACATCTTTTGAGCAAGTTCATGATCAGCATTTTCATTTTAGCTCATCTTCAATCTGCTCATGAGCCATTTTCTATGCAACAATAGGATCATCTTTCTCTTTCTTCTTTAACCTTTCTTGCTCAGCTTGAAGTTTCTCTTGTTCCTCTTTTTCAATCTCCATCTGTCTCAACTGTTCATCTCTTTCCTCAACTTTTTTTTCTCCTCATTTCAATCTCCTCCTCCTCCATCTCCTGCTTGCTTTTCATCTTTCATTTACCCTTGCTTTCCCCATTGGAATCATCTTTTGGATATACTTTTGAAGTCCTTTCTTATATACATATATTAATATTTTGTTTTAAATGATTTTAGAATAATAATCTTCTAATCTAATAAATGGGACATTAGGCTGAGGTCATAAAGCTGACTTGTCCTTTTTTTAGACTGTACACGTATGACAATATTTATATTGATGATGTCATAATTCAAGATATTATTTTGTAACATTTTTAACTTTTTTTTTTAAATCATTAAAATATTATGGGTTGAGTGTCTTGATAGTAGTGTTCTGAATTTGGGAATACACAAGGCTTATTGTAGATCTTCCTAGAAAATACCAGAGCGTCTTTTACAATTTTCCTCCACCCATTTGAATCTTCTAATCTAATAAATGGGACATTAGGCTGAGGTCATAAAGTTGACTTGTCCTTTTTTTAGTCTGTACACGTATGACAATATTTATATTGATGATGTCATAATTCAAGATATTATTTTGTAACATTTTTAACTTTTTTTTTTTTAAATCATTAAAATATTATGGGTTGAGTGTCTTGATAGTAGTGTTCTGAATTTGGGAATACACAAGGCTTATTGTAGATCTTCCTAGAAAATACCAAAGCGTCTTTTACAATTTTCCTCCACCCATTTGAATTTCAAATATGTTCACCAAAATATCCGAATCTTCTTCTTCTTCGTCATTTTTGTTAGGAATTGAGGTAAGTTTTCAACAACATTTCTCCTTTGTATGCGTTTCTATCAATTGGTATCTCTCTTCATTTGTTCTTTCATTTTTCCTTTGCATGCCTCTTTTACATATTCAGGTATTCATTTATATATTTCCATATAATGATGATGATTAACATCCTCTAATGTTTTTTTTGTTGTGTTTGATTTTGTTAGCTTAGTGTTAAATGTTTTGAATCATTTGTTTTAATTTATTTAGTAGATACTTTTTTAGCAACATAGTTTTTGGTTTTAATTTATTTAGTGTTTAGATATGAATTGTTTTGAATCATTTGTTTTGTGATTAAGGAGAAAGCTCCCTTTATTTGTTTTTGCTTTTAGTTTTTGCGCACATCGTGTTAGATGAAATTTTTCTTACTGAAAGTTTCAAGTCGATGTTGTGATTTTTTAACTTTGTTTTATGACGGCTGCGGACGTGAATTATATAAAAGTTCTTGCTTTAGTAACAGGATATCAAAGGAGAGATGACACAACAACCGACTCATATGAATCCATTAAGGTAAATTTATAGTTTTTTCGATAGAGTGTTATGCTTAACTTTGCATTAACTTTATTTTTTACCTAATTCCATTTTACGTTATGTTTTTTCATTTGATTTTTATGCTCTTTACTCGATCCTTTTTCATGTATTACTTGCTTTTATTGTAGTCTGGCAATAATAAAGATATCGAGAAATCCAGTAAATCTTCGTCTAAGACTTTGAAGCAATGATGGTTTTGATTTTCAAAAGCATTGGAACCAGCGTCTACATATCTACATATACATGTTTAGGTAATCTCTTTCACTGATTTTTAGTGATTCTAAGTTATTAAAGTTGCATACTTATTTAAATTCTCAATCACAATACTAATATTTATGAGGTCTAATTGGAGATGTTAGAGGTGGAAAATGGATGGAATGGTAAATGGTTCAAAACAGTTACGTTTGGCAGCAAACAAATCCATATTAATAACTTATATGTATAATTAATATGTTATATACAATTAAAAAACTATTAAACTTGAGAAATAACAATTTAGGCGTAAAACATTAATCAAAGGGAACCATTGCGACATCTATCAGTATTATTGATTACAAGTTAGGCTCTTTAGTGGTTCATAGAATGCTTATTTAGAGCTTTTTTTATAGATGGTTAGGCTATTTTGATTGTTGCTCTTTCTTGATATTATTTTAAGTTTTTTGGTTAACTTTAGACTGGATTTCACTCTGGTATGTGGAAACCCGCAAGGTGCATATCACTATGTAACAATTCCAATAATTAGAAAAGTTTTGCTTGCTAATTCAAAAACTAATGTTGGTTGGAGTTTTGGTATTGTTTTCTTTCCTTTATAAAAACCACAAATTAAGATATGTTTTTCGACATTTACATCATGTGGATAGGATTTTAAAAGGAGTCGATGATTTTTTTTATTGCACACTTATGAATGGATATATGGTCAATGTTTTTATCTCCGTCCAAATAAAAAAATTTAACTTAAAGGAGAATGAGTCAAATAAAACATTTTTTAAAGTTGTATGAAGTATAATACATACAACATCGATTGTCTCATCCATGTTTAGTATTTAAGGCTATAAAACTATAAAATTAAGCAATTTAAATGGTTTAAACATGTGAAAACACTTTGGGTGACCTTCAACATATTTGACCCGTTAACATAAATCTCATAAGTCATAACCATGTGAATGTTATGTTTTGGTCTGCTTTATAGAGCTTATTTTGACAAGTTTTCTGTGATCTTTTTTGATAACTTCAACCTTCATTTAGAGTTTTACCTTACTTATTTGCAGCTTTTTTTGATAACTTTAACCTTCATTTAGAGTTTTACCTTACTTATTCGTAGCTTATTTATGACTAAAGGGAGTTCGAACATATGCAATCATCATTCCACATGAGCCTCTTTTTATATGATATATTGACTAATTATAGATTTCTTAATGTTATTCATTTAGTTCATGGATCAAAACTTTGTTTTGATTTCTATTTGTGACATGATTATAGCCCTTTGTGTAAAAGCGCAAACTCTATTCGATCTGGTTTAACCGTGCCTGTCGGAGATTCTGATCGATCATGATGGTTAATGTATTCAAACCATCATTTTCTACATTTTAAAATCAACTATCGGAAGACCAATTTTGTATTTATTGATGTTTTTTTATTGATATATGTAAATTTTGAGCGATGATTGATGTTTATGCGGGTTAATTTATCAAAAATAATTGAAATGTCAATAGATTCTATGTACACTGAGTTTCTAACTTTTAAATGGAGTGGTAATCAACCAACCTAATTTGACTTGTGCTTGAAAGTTTATTTCCTTCTTTTGTTATGGCATGTAATATTCTTTGCTCATTAGATAAAGTTGTTTGCTTGCATCTGCCCTAAACTTCCATTAAATGTTTTTATTGGCTTAGTATGCTTAATATTTCTTGATATTTTAAGTATTTCAAAATAACTTAGTACGTTTGGGTTAACATATATGTTTTCTCTATTTTTTTATTAATGTCTTTTATTAATGTCTTGCTTAGCTTCCATAATAAAACCAATCAATTTAGTCAATACTGATTTGTGAAATCCCAAAATAAAAAGGATTATTGATTATGAACTTTTTTTTTCTGGTCGAACATAATTTTATTACACAATTCCGTGTATCACACGGGTGATAAGCTAGTAATAAAGTAAATCATAGTCGAATAAGAGACATGGGTTTTTTATTGTAATAATGATGAAATTGAAGAGAGAATGTAATTATATATTGTAAAAGGATATAAAATGAAAAAAATATTTGATGAAATCATCAATCTTATCTAACGGTTGAAAACAAAATATGTAACTCATTCAAAAGTCCATACTTGGTCATTTGACATTTAAGACCATTTTTTATTATATATTAAAGATATTTGGTTTTATACCCTTCAACTTAAATAGTGAATCGGATTCGCCATCTTCGTTTACATATATATTACTATAAATTAATTGTTTTTCTTGTCGAAAACACCACCACCTCATCCACCACCACCTCCTCCACCACACCCACCACCACCACCTCCTCCGCTACCTCCACCGCCTCCATCTCCACCTCCAAAACAATCACAATCGCAACCATCACCACCACTTCGACGACGCTTTTTACGGGCGTCACGACCATTGGAGTCACTACAAGCAAAGACGATCACAGAAAAAAGAGACATAGACACAACAATCATGCATAGCATGAACACGATATGTGAGCCCCGAAAATTAAGAAATTCTCCTCCTTGGTCACTTTTAATACTAGTTAACCGAGCCATGAATGAAAGAGAGTTGAAAATAGGCCGGTAGTTGTATATTGGTGTAGTTTGCCTTTGTTACTTTGCATAAACATGTTATCAATTTATATATAAAAAGTTTGACAAAGTCATAGACTCATAATGTGAATTACTTGCGACGGATATAATATACGTGTGGACCATTAGCAGAAGACAAGAAAATACTATAAACTTTAGAAAGATGAAATAGTCTTCGAATGATATTATTTGATAACATGTTTGAAAAATAATTAAATATTATATATTTAATTTAATCTTCATCGTGGAAAAACATGTAAGATTAAATAGTCATCGAATAATGTTGGTTTGTTCGGATTATTTTATTTGTAATTGGTTTGGTTTTTGTTGAAACATGATAATGAGTTTATTTAACGGTATGGTTTTGATTTTGTGTACATTTAACTGGGGCCCACATGAACCCAAATGATTAAACATTTATTGCCAAATGATTAAACATTTATTGCCAAAAAAGTTTCTAATAACCTAATTAAAACATTAAATCTATAGTAAAGCATCTCACTCTTGATTTTAATTTCTTAAAATCTAAATAATTAAAATTATTTATCTATATCTTTTTACACTATTTACAACTATGATTATTTAAAATACCTTACAATTAATGTTAATTAATTTTAGTTGATAAAACTCAATCCATATAGATTAAATGAAATTACATAAAATATAATTTAAATATTTAGACTAACATATTCTTAATTACCGCAATAAAAATAACTAATAACTATTAACTATAATGATAACTATTTTCATGTTTTGTTAAAAATAATACTCCGTTTATAACTTTATGATTGGAAACCAAAAATAATACTTCCTATTGATTTATGACTTTATAATTTAAATAACAATAACTAATAACTATTAATTATTTTCGTATAATGATAACTATCAAGAAATAATAGTTTAAATATCTAGGTTTGTTTGTTTTCTTAAATTTTTATAATAGTGTAACTTAAATACAAGTTCCGAAATTTTGGTTTAATCTTGAAAATATCATTTATTATGTATGAGTGTTTCTTCATATTTTAACACCTTTTTTTCCTTTTAGCAAATTGATGTCTTGAGAAATTAGAAAGTTGTAGTAACTCATGTTTCTACAAATAAGAAAACTTTGAACAAAATTTATCTAGGTTTGTGATTAGTCCGACAAAATGTTATATATATATATATATATATATATATATATATATATATACATACATATATATATATATATATATATATATATATATATATATATATATATATATATATATATATATATATATATATATATATATATATATATATATATATTTCAATGTCAATTTGTTGGTTTTCCTTTTCAAATTATTGGTCTAATTTCAAAGTTTACGAAAAGTCAACTTTAAATTTTTCCAAATTAATGTTTTTGCTTTTTTATACGGGTTGGTGTAACATTAGCAAGTTGTAGGATTAATACTTCTATTGGTGTATATGGTGTGTATAAGCTTTTATAATTTGGAACTCTCAAAAGTAGATGTGTACGTGTCTAGGCTTTTTTGTATGGGTTGGTGTAACATTATGTACACTAAAACACAATTTAAGTTGCATTTTTAATGTTCAAAATTATGAGTATGACATTGTGTAATTCAAAATAAACTCCGAAATCAATAACACAATTACACCGATGCTTAAATCAACAATACTGCCCCAAAGAAACAATGCTCTAAGCAACATTTCCCTAACCAATAACAACATTACTCCAAGCAACAATGTTTAGAGCAACGCCAATAATGCTACATTGATTATTACACATAAGTACCTAACATATCTTCTACGTAATATATGTTTGCCGCTTTGTCAATGCGTATCACATGAAAATACAAATCTATTTGTACAAAATGCAAAAGTTTTACATATTAAATAAATTACATGTGTTTCACAATTAATGTATTCTTTTCAATAGATTTTGTATTTTCATATTTCACATAATGATTGTAGTTTAATTTTTCTTTTCATATTGTATTTAATATTCGTAGTCATGATTTCTTAAAGTAATTTTGTAAAGTATAGTTTTATCGCGCGGGTACTATACTAGTATTATCCTAATAGTCTAACACCAAATCTTAATATACAAAAAACTATCAAAATAATTTAATAGGAAGTGCTAAAACGATATAAATTGGCATTCTATGATATAATCATACGAATAAACTAAAAGAAATTTTGAAAGTACTTGTATTTGGGTAATTCAATAGCCGACAAACTAAACGAACTCTTAAGTTAGAGGGTTGGCCCTTTAGAGGCGGCGCGGACAGGCATCACCCATCAGGGCCATTTTTTTTTATATCCAAGTTATGTAAATCTTTCTTATTTATTCGGTTCGGAAACACAAAACTACTTTGTAATTGTTACAAGGAGTAGTACAAGTGAAACGTTTGACGGTAAGTAAGTTTAATTATAAGCTATTGGACACAAAGTGTTTTTGGAAATGCCACAAAGAATTCCTTTAATTAATTTTTTGTTGATATAATTTTTTCTTAACTATTTTCGATCGGTTAAGATTATGTATAATGTTTATAGATGTTTGAGTTTGATTTATGTGTCTTGATTTTGAGGTGAATGGGTGTTATGCAGGCTTCCACTCCATGCTCCCCCTCATACAACAAATAAAACCTCCACTTGGAGGACATACTATTAGACCGCTCCCAGCGGTAGAAAAAACGCGGCGTTAAACCCCCCAAGAACACCGTTCATGGCGGGTGACGCCGTCGTTGCCGCCGTGTTGCTCGAGCAACGACGGTGTTGAGTGTTTTTTTTTTTTTCTTTTCCCCCATTTTGACCGTTATAAAAAAAGAAAAAAATTTCAAACTTTTTTTCCTACCGTTGGCAACGGTAGGTTTTTTCAAAAAGAATTTAATTTTTTTTTTCTTTTCTATAAATACCCAATCCCAAACCCAAAAATATTACACCAAACCATTTCTTTCTCTCTACAATATACATTCTATCCACAAAACCCCAAAAGAAAAATGTCTCAATACAACGAGTTTCCGTCATCCGATCCCTATTCGCCTAACTCACCGGGCTTCGCAAATTTCCAAACCCAACCCGGTGGTTTTACCTCACTACTCGCCGGAAACACCAACACACCACCTCAACCCCATCAACAAGCCATGAACGAGTGGCAACAATTTCAACAATTCCAACAATTCCAACTACGACAACAACAACAATCGTTCTCTCAACCCCAACAACAATCATACCATCAATCTCAACCTCAATCATACCATCAACCCCAATCATTCCATCAACCTCAACCCCAATCATTCCATCAACCCCAACAACAATCGTTCTCTCAACCACAACAACCACAGGTAGCTGAACCTAGTCGTCCTCGTAAGAGAAAAGACAAGGGTAAGAAAATAGCTACGGATGAACCTGACGCCACTCCATCGTCTAAGACGGTTCAGTGGTCACAAGTCCAAGAGCGGCGCTTGGCGGAGAATTGGATTCATGTTTCGGAGGATCGTAAAACCGGAAACGACCAACAAGGTCTAACTTTTTGGTTCCGTGTGATGGCTTATTTCAACGAAGGTTTGGCGGAACCTTTTACAAAAAATTCGCTAAGTTCAAAATGGAGGGCTATGAGCAAAAGTATAAAATTGTTCGCGGCATGTCATGATCGTGCCGAACGAGATCGATTGAGCGGCGAGGATGACAAAGCCGTCTCCACAAACGGCGTTACGCGTGTTCGAAGCCGAAAATCTACGCCCATTTTGTCATCACTCTGCATGGGAAGTTTTGCATAAAGCGCCAAGGTTTGCTAATCCTGAACCCATTGACCCGATCAACCTCGGCGACTATGCAGAACCGGACTTCTTTGGCCATGATAAACTTCCACGACCTTTAGGAAGGCCACGACCATCTAAGAGCGCACGTTCCTCCTCCTCCTCCGTTGTTACTTCAAAACGGGACGAGTTTAACGAAGACCTTGTCACCGAAATTCGCGAGCTTAGGCTCGCAAAAACAGAGGAGATCAAACTCAGAATCCGTCTTTGGAAAATGGATTTTCTACGTATGATAACCGATGATTTGGCGCCACGGGATCGGGCTCGTATCGAAAAACAGAAGGACAAAATACGCGCCGAATTGGAAGCCGAAGAAGACGAGGATTAGTTTTTTATGTATTGTTTTTTTTATTTATTTTTATGTATTTTTATTTTTATATTTTTTTATATAATGGTTTTTTATTTATTTATTTTTATGTATTGTTTTTTTTAATATTAATCTAAGTTTATTTTTATTAATAATGTTTTAAAAATAATATGAGAAAAAGAAAGAAAATGAAAAATAAAAAAGGTGGTGGGTCCCAGTTTTTTGTGTTATGAATGAGGGGTTATGTTATGTTATGTTAAGTTGGTGTTATGGTGACGTGACAACGAAAAATGGTGTTATTGGTGTTACGATTGGGAGTGGTCTTATGTATCAACACCGTCCGCATACTTTACCTTCTCGCCCAAGTTATCCGAAGACTGAGGAACACCCTGATAAGTACGACGGGATTTAACTTATCATTATAACTTTGAGCTTTGAAGGTGATTATAGATTCGAATAACAATAAAATCAGCAATGGCGTTAGAATCGTGCGACTTTCTTTATTGTTTGTTAATTATATACCACTTAATGATTTGTTTTAAAGAAAGGAAGTTGTAATCAATTAGTTAAATTTCAACTAACAAAGGGGATGTATAAATATATATGTTTCATAAAAAAAAAAAAGATGGTGCTTCAATGTAATACATAAATTTTAATTTATAATTTATAAAAAGAGGTTTTAGAAAGTGGTAGAAGGGAATTGGACAAAACTAACCAGCTAGTTAATACATTAAATTAATACAGTGAATTGAAATTGATAGTACGAACTAATATTAAAATCTAACAATAAAACTATATATACAAAGTGTATGTCTTCAAATATCATTTGAAAATATCTTTGTGTTCATGGTAATATTCTTCGTTGATGACTTGTCAACCACCACCACCACCACCGCCACCTCCTCCTCCTCCTCCACCACCTCCACAACCGCCACCTCCTCCTCCACCACCACCGCCACCTCCTCCACCCCATCCACTACCACCTCCGCCGTCATCACCTCCACCACCATCACCTCCACCACCATCCCCTCCGCCACGACCACCCTCAAATCCGCCAAACGTCCCTTGCCCGTTTCCAGGCTTTCCGTTATTAGCTAGATAATTGCACAACCCGATGGTCAAAACTACCGAAAACAGTATTACTACACCAATAACAAATATGATAAATGGATCCATGGAGTAATTATACGCACGAAACAGGAAGAGTTGGAGCTTATACGCGTAAAGATAGGCGTTACGATAAGCGTTACAAAGTAAGATGAGACTCCCTTACAAAAAGTGTTAGAAAAGTTCGTTTTATTTATACTGGAAATCTAAGTTGACCGATTTACAAACTTGAAATAAAAAAAGTCCGAAGGAAATTTGAAAATGATTAACTAGAATGCCTCAAGGAAGATGTAACATGCATGTTCATTCGTTGACTTTTAATATTAGTATATTTGTGATTGAATTAGTCAAATGACAAAATATTGCGTATTAATGTGGATTTTGATTTGAATTAATAAAACAAAAAACGAATAAAATGAGATAAGATTTCTTTTGAAGCACGGAAACTTAATTTAAAAACTAAGCCAGAAGACACTACTCTAGCACATCTCCACAACCAACATGAAGCCAGGCTATTAAACGTAGCTAACAAGTCGAAAATCATTCACTACAAGAAAAATGGGTTTTTGGGACCCTTTCTTTGGGACGCTTTAAAGATAATGTCCCGATAAAATATCTAATAGGACGGGTTAGTTTTTATGTCCTTTTATGATTGAACATAATAGAACAATTAAAATGTAGGTCCTAAAATCAAGTTTATATGACACTTATTTTTTAGAGTCTTATTATGGTGTAACCTAAAATGACACATTAGACACACGTCCTATTATATTAGGTTTTATAGGATGTTTATTAGTTATGGTCTTATCATAATCAAACATAATAGGACACTTGACAAATAAGTCATATTATATTATGTTTTATAAAACGCTTATTCACAGGGGTTTTATTATGAAATAATATATAGGACACTTGACAAATAAGTCATATTATATTATGTTTTATAAAACGCTTATTCACAAGGGTTTTATTATGAAATAATATATAGGACACTTGACAAATAAGTCATATTATATTATGTTTTATAAAACGCTTATCCACAAGGGTTTTATTATGAAACTAGCTTAATACCCGCGATAGCACGAAAAAAATATATGAAAAATAATGATACAAAAACATTAAAATGTATAATAACATTGATTAGTAAACTTTCATACTATCAACTAGTACAATAAACCGCTCAATTAGAGGTGGCAAGATGGGTGGGTTGGGAATGGGTCAACACGAGTTTGGGTTGAAAAGGTATTTTTTTATTACATGTTGAAACGGGTCGGCTCAGGCCTAGCAGCAAACATTTTTTGTGTGTGTCTATTTCATCAATATTGAGTGCATTAATTCATGAATAACGATTTAGGAAGTTGTATACTTATTTGCCTTAAAAATAGAATTTGGTCAACTTTTAACCAATTTTTGACCCGTTCCCCTTTTAGTTAAACCTAAGATTAAATACAACCTGAATCGATCTGTTTAGACTTTTTTTTATCACTTTGTAAAGTATTGAAATCTTTAAATATGATTAAGAAAGGAATATTATTACAATAGTAGTATGAATATATGAATAAACATTTTGATGACTATGATCATTGGACTACAAAACTTGTTTTCACATGAAATTTTGTTAGACTATATTGTTCACAGTGACCAACTACAAAACTTGTTTTCACATGAAATGTTTCAGTTTCCATAAATCACTTTAGTTTCACAAAACAAAAGAAGCCTAAAACGCACATTAAACCATATTTGTGACCTCGCAGCTGCGGGAAAATGAGTAAACCAGCTGCGGGAGAAGGCAAAAGCATAGTTTAATATACTCTATATAACTAGTTTTATTGGTTTATTTTTAGGAGAAGGAAAAATGCGTAAACCATCTGCGAGAAATCACGATGACTACAAATTAAAGGACACAAAGCCACAGTCAGGGGCAGACTGTAGCTTAAAAAAGTCAGGGGCTTAAAACAACACAAAATCAACAGAAATGAAATCAATCAAGCTGAAAACAACATAAATGAAACCAATCAAGCTTAAAACAACACAAAATCAAGCATGCCTAAACATCACAAGTAAGGGGCTGTAGCTTAAAAAAAAAAAATTATTGAACGGATTACGCATACAAATAAAACAGAGCATTAAACTCCAATTAAACACACCAATTAAACATCAAACTCATGCTTTTATATATATATATATATATAAATATAGATATAGATAATCTGATAGGATATTTGATATTATATAAAACTTTATAAGGCACTTGTTTATTGGGTTTTATTATGATGAATTTTTACATTTGATATAACAATTACATTACATTAAAGTTTATAAAACAACTATTTGTTAATTTCTTATCTTATCGTTATTATTATTGTAGTTATGAGTAAGGGTAGATTTTGCTTATGTATCAAAATCATAAATTTATCCAATTAAACCCAACTAAAACCCTAATGTAAAAGGAGTCAAAAGAAGCAACAAAGATAACAATCACAACTGAGGTTTTCTCTTTCAATGTTTCGCATTTCAAATCGGAAAAATACAGAGGTAAGATATTGGTTAATAATATGAATCGAGTGACAGTAACCCTTATTTTTTCATTTAAATGATGTGTCATACTTATCTTCTTTCATGTTATATCAATCCATAGGTTTTTGTTGAGCTTATTTTCTCATTTAAATGACAGTATCACTTATTTTGTCATGTAAATGAATCCAGTGACTCTAACCCTTATTCACCCATATTCATGATGATTGCATTACCATGTCAAAGGTGTTATATAATCGGTCAATTGGCCTTAAAATTAGGGGTGTCAAAGAAAACCCGACTCCAACCCGATTTAAGCTTATTAGGGTTGGGTTAGTCGGGTATATAGTTCAAGATCGTTTTATTCAGGCTAATTAGATTTACCCAAAAGTTAATTAAGGTCGGCTTGGGGTTTTTTATGCATTCTTATTCGGGTCTGGGTCAATCCGCATTAATCGTTTTTATATTACATACTTTTAGTCCATTTGATAATAACACCAATATTGTTCCATTAATGATTGATAATTTTTAGAAATTGAAATGTTAGGGGTCTTTATGCTGCTCTTTCTACTAGAAAATGAAGATTTCCAAAGGTTATTGCATTACGTAATTGCTATTATGAGATAATAATTATTTTATTTTTTGACACGAATGTAATTCACTAATTTTGAAAAAGCTACATGTTGAAAAATGAGCTCAATGAGCTCACAAGGGGAGTTCCCATACAATATCCTTCCTTCAACACAATCTCCGTGTGTCTGCGAGAAAAAAAAATTGGTAGTTATAATACTGTTAAACTCTTCAAGAAAACTAGTAACTACATTTAATTTCATTATAAGAGCATTCATCTCTACTGCAATGGCTGAAACTGAGGTGGCAGAAAGCAGGGGATCTTTCGTTCATAAAGATCAAAATGTTCGAGTACTATGTGATCATCAAACTACTGATGAGATTAGTTTTCAAGAAACTGATCAGGAATTTGTATATGGGGATGGTCAATTCGGATACGAGTTCCCTGTTCTTGAAATAAAAGGTAGGATTTTTAGTATGAAAAAGAGTAAAAAAGTGTCAGAATGACGAAAAGTGGGAATCTTTAGAGAAAGATGTTGATAGTTATGTGAAGTATAAGCTTTTATTTGATCAAAAGAACAGTAATCAGATTGGGTTTCAAGTAGAACTTGGAAAACCGAATCTTGGTTCTTCACCAAAGCTTTCACCAAGAGGTTACAAGGGCTTTTTTAGACAATTAAGCCGAACACGAAGGATTAGAGTTCTGTTATTAGTGTCGTTTTCAAAGAGAAAACGGGTAGTTACGGATTTAAGTAACGAGGAGGAAAATGTAGCAATGAAAGATGATGGGAATGTGTGTTTTAATAGGATCTGTCTTACGTATTCAAGTGAAAAGGATGAAAGATTCTTCGGGTTTGGAGAACAGTTCTCACACTTTGATTTTAAGGGACGGAAAGTCCCCTTTTTTATTCAAGAACAAGGAATTGGGAGAGTTATTTGCTGCTAACCTCGTTAGCTACAGGTAAGACTAAACTTCAAATATATATATATATATATATATATATATATATATATATATATATATATATATATATATATATATATATATATATATGCACACACACAATTATAATATGGGGATATTTAACTTGTGTCAAACTAAAAAGTTAAAAGGGAACGGGTCAATGGGTTGAGCTGGTCAAACGGGTTGAAAGCTACCCAAAGTCTATTTCTAATACTTACAACCTCCAAACTGTTTTTATTTGTCGATTTAGTTTATTATCGAAAAAAATTGTTTTTGTAATCATAACAACACCCAGGCTCATTTCGACCCAGACTAAAAATGTTATGTTTCAACTTGAACCCATTTGACTCGTTACCCAACTGGACCGACAACTCTAATTTCTATGTCACTGTTTGCAGGACTGGGGGTGACTGGAGTACAACTTATGCCCCTTCTCCATTTTACATGACATCAAAGATGAAATCTCTTTACCTTGAAGGTTATGACTTTTCGGTGTTTGATGTAACACATCATGAGAGAGTTCAGATACAGGTGAATCTTGCATTCCTACTGCTACATTACTTCCTGTAATGATCTAAAATTAAATATTACATTTTGACTTTGGGTAAAAAAAATACGTTTAACATTTCACATAGATTTTGTTATTAGATCAACATCAGCATTTTTCAACATGTAGCTCTTATAATGAAATTAAATGTAGTTACTAGTTTTCTTGAAGAGTTTAACACTATTATAACTACCAATTTTTTTTTTCTCGTAGACACACGAAGATTGTTTTGAAGGAAGGATATTGAATAGGAACTCCCCTTGTGAGCTCATTGAACAATTCACCGAGTCCATAGGCAGACCTACTGCCATAACTAAAATTAATTTGGATTACAACTACGAAGTATTTTTATAGATGAGATTGAATTAAACAACTTCATAACAATAGGCTACTCAATGTGCCAATAGTAGTACAACATATATTATTGTTTTAAGATAGTCAACTTGGGTTGTTTTTTTTATCTCAAACGGGTCGAATAAAAAATTAATCTAAAAACGAGAATGGGTTGAACAGTAAGATAGTCTGGCTGTGCTTATGACGTTTGAATTTATATTTTAAAATGGTACGCCAAGTTTTACATAATTGCTTAAGATTTCACAGGATGGGAACGACTTTGTTTTATTTCTATTATTGTCTACATATATTAGCCATCATCTATTGTTGTTACATCCAGAATGTATAATTAGGTATTTACTAATTTTTTTGTGTTTAATTTAATCAAGGGTCAATATGGATACAAGTTGGACGTCGTCATCAAGAGTAACTCGTGAATACCAACAGGGCTTAGAAAAATATCTTGATGTTATGTTTTCGAAGGAGTGTTCTGGTGGGCAGATTTTATGTCCATGCATTACTTGCGGTAATCAAGTATGGGTTGATCGAACTGAGGCTAGAATGCATCTTATATGTGATGGGTTTATGAAAGGTTACAAAATTGCAACTTCGATTTCCCGACCTTTTGTACGTCCTTCGTTGGATACATTACATGACATGCAAGGTCCTTCGATGGATACACCAGATGTCATGCAAGGATTGTTGGATACACCATATGACATGCAAGGATTGGTACATGATGCTTTTGGTATGTTAGATCAAAACAAAGATGCAGATGAACCGGACATAGAAGAAGAACGTACAGATACCCCAAATGCCGATGCAAATAAGTTTTACAAATTATTGAGAGATGCGGAGAAAGAGCTTTATCCTGGCTGTAAAAATTTCTCGGTACTTTCTTTTATCGTTAGACTATTTCATAGTAAATGTATAGGAAAATGCAGTGACAAAGGATTTTCCATGATGCTTGATACATTGAGGGAGGCATTCCCACATGCTTCTATACCTAAATCCTTGTACGAATTGAAGAAGATTATAAATGATTTAGGTCTTGATTACGAGAAAATTGATGCATGTCCTAATGATTGCATGTTATATCGAAAAGAAACTTTTTTCAATACTGAATGTCATATTTGCGGTACGTCAAGATATAAACCTAGTGAAAATGGCCCAGAAGATCAGTCAACAAATTCCCAAATCGATAATGATAAGAAGATTCCAGCAAAAGTTTTGCGTTATTTTCCGATCACACCAAGATTGCAGAGGATATTCATGTCATCAAAAACCGCGGCCTACATGAGATGGCATGAAGAGAGTCGCACTAAGGATGGTTGTATGAGACACCCTGCAGATTCTCCAGCTTGGAAAACATTTGATTACAAATATCCCGATTTTGCTAAGGAACCTCGCAATGTTAGACTTGGTTTAGCGAGTGATGGGTTTAATCCTTTTAGGACGATGAGTGTTTCCCATAGTACATGGCCTGTTATTTTAATTCCATATAATCTCCCTCCATGGTTGTGCATGAAACAACCCTATTTCATGCTATCTTTACTTATACCTGGACCGTCTGCTCCAGGGAATAATATAGATGTCTATCTTGAACCTTTAGTGGATGAGCTACAAAAATTATGGGAATTTGGAGTACCGACCTATGATGCATCAACAAAAAAAAACTTTCAAATGCATGCCTCTTTATTATGGACCATAAGTGACTTTCCCGCCTACGCAAATCTATCAGGATGGAGTACTAAAGGTAAACTTTCATGTCCTTCTTGTCATAAGCATACTAAATCACAACGCTTAAAGCACGGGAGAAAATATTGTTTCATGGGTCATCGCCGATTTTTACCTAGTACACATCCTTTTCGGAAAAATACGAATTCTTTTGATGGCACCGAAGAACACGAGAGGCCACCATCCCGCTTGAACGGGCGCGATATACTTGAGGAGCTGAATGGTTATGAAATTACATTTGGAAAACTTGTGAAAGATAACCCAGACCTTCCATACAATTGGAAAAAGTTAAGTATTTTATATAAGTTATCTTATTTTGAACATAATTTGCTACCTCATAATCTAGATGTAATGCATACTGAGAAGAATGTATGTGATAGTGTGATTGGGACGTTACTTAATCTGGATGGAAAGACGAAGGATCATATAAAAGCCCGCCTTGATTTAAAGGAAATGGGTATAAGACCTGAACTTCATCCCAAAATTCAAGATAGAAACAAAGTGTATCTGCCTCCTGCTTGCTTCTCAATGGATAAAAAGGAGAAGGAAATATTCTGTAGTGTCTTAAAAGGGGTGAAAGTTCCAGATGGATATGCGGCTAACATATCACGATGTGTACAAGTAAAACCCCCAAAAATTCACGGGCTTAAAAGTCATGATAATCATATTCTGATGCAACAATTGCTTCCGCTTGCCTTGCGGAACGTGTTACCTAAGCATGTTCGTTCTTCCTTGATGAGCTTATGCCGTTACTATAAGCAACTATGCTCGAAAGTTCTCAGACCTGATGATCTTGTTCGGATGGAAAGTGAGATCGGAAAAATACTTTGTGATCTAGAGAGGATTTTTCCACCATCATTCTTTGACGTGATGGTTCATCTTTCGGTTCATCTTGCTTCAGAGGCTAGAATAGGTGGACCAGTTCATTATCGTTGGATGTATCCAATCGAGAGGTGCGTATTAACGTTTTAGCTGAAATTTTATGATTTAGTTTTACACTTATTATCAAATTTATTCTCATACATTTGATCACTTAGGTATTTGTCTACACTAAAATCTTATGTACGGAATAGGAGTAAACCCGAAGGTTCAATTGCAGAGGGATATTTAGCTGAAGAATGTATCTCATTTTGTTCGTTGTACTTATCTACTGATATTGAGACTAGACATAATAGGTCAAGTCGAAATTATGATGATGGTGGTTGTGCGGATGTTTTACCTATCTTTTCAATGTCGGGTCGTCCGATCGGTGCAGCAAAGACAAAAGCACTAGACCTTGAAACTTTGGATAAAGCGCATTCTTATGTATTGTTCAATTGTAGTGAAGTTGATGAATTTATAACGTAAGTCAATTATTAGAATTCGAGATTATGTTTTTCATTATTATTGTTATTATTACTCTTGTTATTATTATTCTTCTAATTTTTAATTTTTTCCTTTTAACATTGTAGTGAGCATCGTAAGATTGTCCGTGATCAACATCGACGATTACGTGAGCTTGAGGTTTTACGAATTCATAGTGAAACTTTTGTATCATGGTTTAGATCTCGTGTAAGTAATAATCAGTAATATATGGTATAGTATTTTAGAATTCTATTGTACTTGATTTTTTCTTAACATATTTTAGGTGGAGTATTTGTATAATAATGGGGATGAAAGAATAACCGAAGATCTAAGAGTCCTGGCAAGTGGTCCCGCTGAGGTTGTTAAAAGATATAACGGCTTTATTATAAACGGTTTTAGATTTCACACAAAAGATCTTGAATGGAAAAGAAAAACGCAAAATAGTGGAGTTGTTCTTGAAGCCGTGACAGATAGTTTTTCGAGTGCTAGAGATAACAATCCTGTTGTTGGAGATGTAACCTATTATGGCGTTTTAAATGATATCATTGAACTTGAGTATTTCACTGACAAAAAGGTGGTGTTGTTTAATTGTGATTGGATCTCAAATGGTAAGAGAAAAAAAGAAGACGAAAATGGGTTTACTCTACTCAATTTCAATGGATTAAAGCCTCATAATGAGCCTTTTATTGTAGCTTCTCAAGCACAACAGGTGTTTTATGTTGAAGACAGTGTTGACAAAGGGTGGAAAGTCGTGATCAAGACAACAGCAAGAGATTCATATGACATGAATGAACAAGCATGTCCTGATGATATTGAAACATATTTGCAAAGTGAAGCATCAAGTGGTTCCCAACTTGATGAAAATGTGAATATTAACTTAATAAGAGAGGGTTTTAGTGGAAGTGTTGTTGATCAAAATACCCTAGTTGTTGACGGAGATGAAGACCCAGAAAGCTTGTGATGACTTCCATTGCTGATATCTTGGTTGTTGTTTGGGAAAAAACCTGTGATAACGAGCAGGTACTGTCTGGTTTGGAATTTCATTTTCTTTTGCTTTTCTTGAAGTTCTCGTGTCTTTTTTTCTATATAATTTTTTACTTTATGTGCCAATGTTGGTATGCTTCTTCTCTCAAAATGGTTTAGTGTAGGTGTTCTAAAATGTGATTCTCTTTCTTTGCTATAAATTTGTGGTCGATAAGGATTACATTTTTGGGTCTGTACGCGTTTGTGCTTTTAGATGTTCCTTTTGAATGTCAAGTTCCATTAGTATAATTAGTGTTTTTGACTTGTTTCATAAATGACTTTTCTTAATTAGGAATGTTTTTCAGGGTGTTTTTTGGTTAATTGTTTCAAGTTTGACCCATTTACTTATGAATGGGTCGAGGTGCGTATGTGTTATCTATGACGGGTCAAACATATAAAGTTAAAAAAATGTAAGCTTAAAAGAAAACGGGCCAGCTGATGTTCGAAATACGCCAAAAGTGTAATTTTAATGCATAAAATCTCCTACATCATTTTATGAAAATGATTAGATTATTATTGAATTAATTGTAACCCAGACCGACTTGTTTTCACCCGCACAATCAAAATTTCCTTTTGACCCGTCACCTATCCCGCCCATTTTGCTACCTTGACTTACAAATTCCAATCAATTCGAATACGATCCATCTGATTGTTTTCATAGACATTAATAGTCTCACTGTACCTGATAAATATATTTCGTCATTTGACAAAGTAATGCTATCTCAGCGAAGTATAGCACATACCTTTGTAGTTTCATCGCGTTGACCATAAAATTCAGCATGCTCGGTTGTTATTATTGGTGACTTCCCTCCTCCTGATTGTTTATCTTCCCGCGCTTTGTTGAACACTTGAGTGTAACGTTCACCTGATGCAGGATCGTTATCATCCCAGTCACCAAACTTTGGAATTGCAGGACTGCCATCATCAAGCTGCCAATAAATATTTTTATATTACAACAGTGTTTCTAACAGACATTTAAAAACTTCTTATGCATTTGAACGAGGTGTAGATATCACTGGTAATTCTGATATATTTTATAGCATTTTTTCATATGTTGAATACCTATTGGTCAAGGCCAACCATGTTGGATTAACTGCATATTACTTGTGTGTCTGTTTTGTTGAAAATTATGCATTCTTTAATTAACTTACATTTTCGTCACCACGAGTAGCTTGTCTCATTTGTGATCTTCTAGGAGTGGAAGAAGGTGCACTATGGCTACCTTGAGATGAAACACTACCCCTGTTTCCGGCTCGTCCCTGGTGATGTGGATGCATTAGTGAGCTATCAAAACTCCGCTAATATAAAAATGTTTAATTTAGTAAGAGTTAATTACATAAATCGTCCTTAAGGTTTACCCAAAATTACGGATTTCGTCCCTAAGTTTAAAACGTTGCATAAATCGTCCACTTTAGGAAACTAATTACGCCTTTCGTCCCTAATTTCTAACGGACGTCCATTTTAGGGACGAAATGTGTAATTAGTTAACGAAAATTTTAACGGAAAGTTTTAACGGACATCCATTTTAGGGACGAAAAGCGTAATTAGTTTCCAAAATTGGACGATTATGCAACGTTTTAAACTTAGGGACGAAATCTTTAATTTTAGATAAACCATAAGGACGATTTATGTAATTAACTCATTTAGTAATAAACATAACATAATTAAAAAAAAACAATGGTAACATATAAAAGGGTGCGGGTTTGTCTAAAGTGTTAGTTTCGCCCTATAAACTGAAGTTCGAAGTTCATACCTTAGTTTTGTGATTTGTTAACTTGTACCGATTGTAAGCTGCAATGGCCGTTCAACCAGTTTGATGGATTTTGAACTGAAAATAAGCACTCATAAGTAGATGGGTAGTTAGGACGAATACATGTAGGGTATGATTGACGTAACTAGCTGGAGCTTAAGTTGAAACTTGAGCTTGAGTCGAAGCTTGAGCTTTTGGTTGGAGCTACAACTTACATATAAAAATGATAAACATGTTCGATAAATTAGTTGGAGCTAGAGCATATAGATATCAGAAGAAAAGAATAAATAAAAGGCATGTAAAAGTGCATATTTTAATTAATTTGAAGGGCATATATATGTATAATTTATCATAAACACAAGGCATTTCATAAGCTATTTTAAATAGCTTATTATTCTCCGACTTATGTGTCTGTCAAATCAAATAAGTTTTATGGTAGAGCTTATATAAATAATAAGGTTAAGCATATTAGCTTTCATAAGTGTGTACATCAAACAAGCCCATAGTACAACACCATAAAGCTATCATTATATTAATACCCATCTTGTATAACCTCTCCATCATCAATGAAATGATCACGAGGATATATAGTTAGGTCGTGGACATCTTAATAACTAACTGACCCATACTTTCTAAATAACCTGAACAAAAAAACCTTTTCATTTACCCAATTAAACTATCCACATGGATCCATCCCGAACCAATTCAACGTGTTTATCTATGCACGTTCGAACATGAGACCTCTTACGAGATAACATGATTTATACTATTTTAGTTTTATCTTTTAATGTACATAAATTAGATGATGACTACAATACATATAATTTATATTCAATTTTTACTTTTTACCTTTTAGTTTTTATTTATTTAAGGGAGTGTGCAAATTTTGATGTGCGTTATGCGTATTACATATTTGGTGTGTGGATGAAAAATGCACCTGGGTCATATTGTCTTTTTCAAACCTAAGAACGCATTTTTTTTAACGTAGAGTTGGTGCTTATATTTCGTTTACTTAGGGGGTGTTTGTGTCGGCTTATATAACCGGCTTATGAGCTTATGTAATTTTTCATAAGCTCATAAGCCAAATTTTTTTCCAGCTTATAAGCTTATCAAGTTGAGCTTATGAATTTAAATAAGCCATAAGCTCAGCTTCATAAGCTCATAAGCCGAAAAAAATGAGCTTATGAGCTTATGAAAAATTACATAAGCTCATAAGCCCGTTAAATAAGTCGAAACAAACACCCCCTAATTAAATGCAATATGCAAAACATAAAATATTTAATCCGTAACACTAACTAATGTGCGAATAATTAAATCGAATCAAATGTTATTAATAATCAAAAATTTTACTTATAAAACGTTATAAATATTTATAAATTTGTGTGATTGTTAACTTTTGTTAAACCTTTTATTTTTATCTTAATATATATATATATATAGTATAACCTAAATACCCATATTATTTATTAAATTCACATTCCCCTAAATTGAGTTTTCAAAAGCCGCCAAAATTAGTGATAACCTGCCATTTCCTAAATTGATTTTGGCGCTACGAAATCAAAGGAACCCACGTTCGTCATACAAGCACAAGGGTCAGTTTTGTTGATAATTCTTGATATGGTCCCTGTTTCTAAATGTTCAAGATCCATTTTAAAATTGAAGTTAAGGTTTTGCTTTGCCTACAAAATTGAAGGTACAACAATTACTTTACTTTTGTTTTAGATAGATGGTATAAGCTTGTTTACTTCGTAATATATGTGTCAATTATGAAGCTACAACAATCATGTACTGTTTAGATATAGATAGATGGTGGTTTACCGGAACATATATAGATAAGATTTTAATTTTTTTTTTCTTTTCTTTTTGTGTTTCTTAGGTATGAAACTCCACAATATGTTTCAACATATTATTTGCAATAAATTTATATGATGATGCTGAATTTCGAACATTATGAAGTACTAACACTATTTCTAAATACTTGTCTTGAATTTGGATCAGACGAAGTAACCATTGCTATTTGATACTCTAAGTCAGACGTTTTCTTGTAGTGTTTCTATTAAGATTACTTGAAGGAAGATATTATTGAAAGTTATAGATGTTTGTATATGGGTTAATTTAAGCTATGCTATTCTCTCAAATGGGTCATATACGTATATTCAGATATATATTTCGGTTCTTGTATATTTTTATAAGTAAATTATTTGTTTTTCTTTAGAGTTTCATATTATTTTTTCTAAATTTTTGTTATTTTCTCTTTTCTAATAACTTATCACTTTGTTAAAGGATGGATAATGAAAAGAGAATCAGATCTAGAACTAATACGAGAAATGTCATCCAACAGCTTGAAGAACTTGAAGAAGATGAAATTGATTTAGGCTCCAACCATTCTAACACCGGTTTGTGTTTATATATATATATATATATATATATATATATATATATATATATATATATATATATATATATATATATATATATATATATATATATATATATATATATATATATATATATATATATATATATATATATGTTGCATATTTAATGGGTTTATTTAAGTTATTACTCCTTTTGAATATATATATTTCTTGCGAAGTGTTTAATATTTTTTAGTTACAGGAAACACAAACAAACGAGTTCGAGGGCCAACACGTATGCCAAAAGTTTGGGCCCAAACTGAAGAGGAACGTATAAGTGTTGTATTTAATGAATACGGACAACCGGTTGACGAGGAAACAACAAGTCAGTTGACCCATTTCATGGGATCCCTTTCAAGGAGTGGAAAGTTTTGTCCGGTTCATAAACCGTGGAACAAGGTTGCCAAGTCTAAGAAACAAAACTTGCTAGAATTCTTAAAGGTATGTTAAAATTAAATCAATATTTAAATGACATAAATTATATTTGTCTGATGTAATTATATATGTTCTTTTTCTAGGGAAAATTTGATCTACCCCCTGGAACTGATGATTGGATCCTGAAATCATTTGGCAAAAAAGTCCGAAATTGGAGGGCTAGAGTCAAAAAGGAATGCTATGATCCGTCTTTACCATTTCAAGAACAGATAAATTCTAAGCCAGAACGAGTGCACAAAAAACATTGGAGGAAACTCGTGAGGTCTTGGAATAAAGAAAAATCTAAGGTCCGGAAAAGTTAAGATATTATGTTATTTCATATCTTATTTTTCTTAATGATATTATGTTTTTTCATATCTTATTTTGTCACAAATAAACGTTTTTGGTGCAATGATGGGTGCTTGCAAGATTCATGGGTATATTATTAGGTCGGGGTTTGAATATCATGGAAATGTTTTGGCTGTGTTAGTTGATATGTATCTGAAATGCGGGTCGTTGAGAACAGGATGTGTTATTTTCGACAAGATGAGAAGTAAAAATGTGGTATCGTGGAATATAATGCTCCCCTGTGGGGAGTGAACTATACCCCTAATTTCAGCGTATAGCGCTGTAATCGAACCAGGAAGCCAACCGTCCTGCACCAAGGCGATATGCACAGAGTAATGATTATGAAAAAGTGATTACTCTTTTTGATAAAATGTTGGATAATGGAATTAAACCAACTGGTGTGACTATTATGGCAGCTCTTCATGCTTGTGCAGATTCGGGTAATCTTGTGAAAGGGAAATTTATACATCGGTTGGTTAACGAACTAGAACTAGATAGTGATGTTTCAGTTATGAACTCTTTGATCGCTATGTATTGCAAGTGTAAACGGGTCGATATTGCAGATGAAATATTCAAAAAGTTGAATGGAAAAACTCTCGTCTCGTGGAATGCTATGATACTCAGATACGCACAAAATAGTCGTGCAATTGATGCTTTGAATCATTTTCGTTTGATGAAACTGCAAAATATCCAACCTGATTCGTTCACCATGGTGAGCATTATTGCAGCTGTTACAGAGTTATCAACTTTACGTCAAGCAAAGTGGATCCATGGATTTCTCACGAGAACTTGTTTGGATAAAAAGGTCTTTGTGAAAACACCTCCTGTGGACATGTATGCTAAATGTGGAGCCATTAAAACTGCTCGAAAGCTATTTAATTTGATGAAAGAAAGACACGTAACAACATGTAATGCTATGATTGACGGGTACGAGACACATGGATACGTTACAGAAGCTATAAAACTGTTCAACAAAATGGAACAAGGAGATATAAAGCCGAATAATGTGACATTTCTATGTATTATCTCAGCTTGTAGTCATTCAGGTTTCGTAATTTTCATTTTCTTTCCATTATGAAGGACGAATATAAAATTGAGCCTACAATGGATCACTACGGAGCCATGGTAGACTTGCTTGGGAGATCAGGTAGGCTACCTGAGGCTTGGGATTTTATTCAAAAAATGCCCATTGAACCACAAATAAACGTTTTTGGTGCAATACATATGTAGAATGGAGTTTGTTCGTGTGGAGATTACTGGTAACTCTGGTTTTTTGCATGAACAGAAGATTCAGACTTGCTTAATACGGCTGTAGAAATTGTACACATGGCTACATTTAGTCTTTACATTTACATCGATAAGCTATATATAAATATCATGTCCTCTTTCTAAACCACAACTCCATCCTCTATCATTTTACGACTTGGTTCCTTCATTAGTTCTAAGATATTATGTTATTTAATATATTATTTTGTCACTTTCATTCCAGATAGTTAGTGAAAAGAACAAGGAAAATAGGGCAAAGAAGAAGATGGTGCCAATCACGGGAAAAAAAAGTTATGCTCGAGTTCGTGAAAAACTCAAGGTACTTGTATATTATTGTGAACTTTTCGATTCAATATATGTCTATATATTTAGAATATACATTATTGTTGAAACAGGAATCTGCAGCGGGAGTCGAACCAAGTCGAATGGAGTTGTTTTCTGCTTGTTTTTCTAAAGATGGCGATACGAAAACTGTGGAAGCTTTAAACGCAATGGTATGAACTATGCTTATATAATCAGATTTTTCTTTTATATTTATGCTTATAAGTATTATGTTGATTTATAATCAGGCTTTTCTTTTAACAAATTAAGCCGTTTTTAAATTGTCATATAGTAAACATATTTAATCATTTGCATACAGGAAAAAATGGAAGAATTGCGTTCTCAACTTCCAGAGAGTTCAGTTGATAAGCCCGGACCCGATGATGTATTTTCTAAAGTTATGGGTGAAGATAAAAATGGTAGTGCAAGCATGTATGGGTTGGGTGTACGTTCTTGTGATGTTTGGGGTGTGATTCCAAGTCGTTCGGCTTCTCGTCGTGAGAACCTACAATGGAAGTCCAAATATGAAGAAATTAGTTGTGAAGTTGCTCGTTTAAATTCGGTGGTAATGGAGAAGCAAGGCTCGAGTGAAAATGCTTTTAATGATTCAAGTGACCCGTTTACTTCACCTGATCGTGTTGTAGCAAATTCATCTCAACGTTTACGGGTAGGTCAATCAAATTTATTTATGCACTTTTACCAGATTTATATGTACTTTTAGTGTTAATATGTGATTTGTGATGCTTGCTGATTTTTGATACTTGTTCGTATACATTTTAGGTTGGAGCAGAAGTTTATCTTAAAAATATTTTAAACTCGACGGAGAATGTAGCAAAAGGATGGATCAAGAGTTTAGATCCAAATGAGCTTGTTGGGGGCGAAGAGATTGGACCAGACTGGTGTGAGGTAAATGTTCAAATCCCTATCAAGAGAAATGAACGCTTGGTGAGACCGTATGGATTCATTGTCACAGTTGAAGACGCTGTTGGTGCAACTGTTGCTTGGCCTTGCCCTTTCATATCAGTATGTCATTCTTTTTAAACTTGTGATATGTGTATTGTTTCAGCAAGGTTTATTAAACATGGAATTTTATACTTATATATAAATTTTCCATTTCAGGTGGCACCAATGGATGCATGATGAAAGCAACAACTAGTTTGTTTCTAATTATTTTGGAATTACCTTGGTGCCTTAGGATGATACATGTGGCTTATTGACGTCTCATTTGTTTTTTGTTTTTATCAGTTGTAAATTACCTTGTAACTCTTCTAAGACCTTATTATGGTTTATGTTAATGGTTTATGTTATGAGACCTTATTAGGTTTGTGTTATGACTTAATCATGTTAAGAACTTTTGTATGAAAATGACATGGTTTGTGAACATTTATATATCGAAATTATAAATAATTTACGTTTGTGTTCAATTTGGGACAATTCTTAGGACCCTTTTAATCGTCCTAAAAGCAATGTAGAGAAATGAGTTACAACAAAAGACGTGTCCTATAATATAATATGTTAGGATGCTATCAATGTTATGTAATTGTTTTAATAAAACAAAATGTTGTGTTTCATTACATAGGAGACTTCTTATAAGGACATTAAATTTGGTCCTAAAAAATATATGATACACTTATCTATTATGACACTTTTTTTAGTCCTTATAAAACTATTAATGTAACATATGATTCATCCTATAAATATATTTCATAGGACGTTAATATGTGTCTCATAACATAATAGTATTTTACAACATCAAAAGGCATCCTATTTAGCAATGTGTTAGGACACATTTTATGTTTTATAAAATATCTGATGGGACCTTAAATTTTGTTTCATAGTATTGGTGTTTATTAGGATGCCTAAAAGCGTCCTACAAGTTTATACAACGCCTTTATATGAGACACTCTTGGCACTGGTCCTATTAGATTAAAAGTCTCATAAAGTAACATTTTAGGACGATAACAAGCGTCCTAAAAGACCACTTTTGTTGTAGTGATTACAGGTGATTTTTCATTATGATATTTAAGTTCGAAGTTGTGTATGAAGAGGGTTAATACCTTTTGGAGCAAAGTCAATACGGCCCATGGAAATACCTAAAGTGTTGAGTTCGGAAACTCGACTATAGTCAAGGGCTGAATAGGCCCATGTCATTAGAATATTAGATGTATTTCCCATAATGTTGAGCCCGGTTTTGGGTAAACTAGATTTTAGTAGCCAGTTGGCCGTTAAAAACGGTTCATCCAGTTAGATTGGTTGGTTAGCCTATATTTTCATAAAAAGCCAACTACGTACCTTCGTCTCATATTTATTGCCTTATTAATTCTTTTGTTTTCAACTTTTAGTTGTGTGTTTGTGTAAATTATATGAATGATTAGGACAATAAATATGGAATATAGAAACTTGTTACATTGTAACCAAAATACACTAAAAATCCATTATAAATAATATCAAATAGTTATAATAAAAACATATAAGGTTTAAACTTAACAAACAACCCAAAATTACTTTAAAGTAAAAGAATTTCAAAACAAAATAAAATATTTAAGAAAAAATCCCGGTTGAACCGGACCTAAAATAAGAGAAAAGAATAATCGGAAAAACCGGTCGGTTTAAGTAAGAACCGGACTTAAAAAACCTGGCCGATCTACCGGAGGCCGGTTCAACTTTCAGATTCGAACCGATTTTTAAAACATTGGATAATTCCCTCTAAAAAGAAAATCATTCGCTTTGACATACTTCTCATAAGTCTCTCCAGGCCACACATTATGCGTAATTGTGTACCGAATGTGCAATGACTTTGAAAATAGAAACAGAAACATTTTTGGGGTATACATAAGCAAAATTTCTTTTCAAATTCAAACTTCAAAACTCTTTAATTACCAAAAAGTATCATATTCATCAATCAACACAATAAATTACATTTTCGACATATAAAAATCAAAAGATTAGATATCATAGCTGAACCTAATAAAACATAAATAATTTAAACCAAAACTCAAACGACCCAACTATATATCAGTGAAAACAAAGCCAAAAACAACAGTGAACAATCCCGAGCCAAACTCCTCCACAAAACAGGAGATTATAGGATTTACGATGAATATAATTTCAAAAGACAGCAGTCCGAGAACGAGGTCTAAAGAGTTAGAGACAACCAAAGTAACTAAGTACAGTACATAATAACAAAAATCAAATTTAAAAATGACCAAACAAATTTAAATCACGCATTCACGCTGATGGTAAATAAAAATTGTAACTAACATAATAACTAAACTCAATATATTTCAACCATTATTGTTTTTCATGTCTAAAGTTAATTATAACCACCATCATTGCGTGGTTATCTACTTCCCGCCTCAGTGATGTCCATGCCCGTGTCCACCTCCGCCTCCACCACAATTACCTCCTCCGTGTCCGTGTCCACCATAACCACCACCGATGTCATGATGATGTCCGTGCTCATGTCCATGGCCGCCTCCACCAGCATGTGCATGTCCATGCCCATGTTTGTGTTTGTGCCCATGAACATCATCCACAACGGTTGCATTAACAATAAGGATACTGTCGAGTGAAGATGTTGTCGCGGCGTTTGAAGATAGACCCTTGTTATCAGAATCATGATCATTGGAACCATAGCTCTTGTTTGGCTGCTTTGCCAACTCAAACTGAAAGAAAAAAAATGTCTATAAAACAATATATTCGCGTTTATCTATCTGCATATGGTTTGGTTTCTGTTATAAGTATTGGAGGTGGACAATTAGAATTAGGGTCGACCTCAAATTCTATAACGTAGGTCTTGTCCAATAAACTAATAAGTGTTAATTATTTAAATCTTTAATACCAAATTACACATTTCGTACATAAGTTTAAAAGTATCCACACAAGTATATAAAGATATATATAAATCACTCATGCAGTTAGGAAAGCTATTTACGATTAACGAAACTCTCTTTTTAATTAATGTTACTAAGAAAGGTGACATATTTTAATTAATGGTATTAATCTCCTATTTTTATTGATAATAAATGTACAGGATATAATCTTATTAATTTACGTTATGTTTATCACCGATTACTAGTCTTTCTAAAATGAGTCTTCTTAGTTATCCCGTCAATTGAAAATAAATGTATGTTTTTGTTTTAGAACAACGGAGTAGAATATAAAATGAGAAATGATAGAAAATTTGGCCGGAATAGACAAAAATCCACCGGAATTAGCACCGGTGGATTTCAACGGAAAAAATTAGCAAATCACGTATAGCCGGCATTGGGAATGCCCACTCTTGCCAAATCACCACTGTGACAACCGCAAATTTCGTAACACATTTGCGTTTTATTATCTAGCGTTATTTTTATTCATTCTATTTTGACCCTATTATTATTAGTATTTATTTTGTTTCACGCGATATTTGTTTAGTCGGGATTTAAATCATGGTTTCGTCCTTCGTGACGTAAACGTTATAGTACCTAAGTGCCTAGCGATATTAAGTATTCTCGTAGGTTAATATTAATATTTTTAAGCCTTCGTCTTTTCGAGAAAAATTAACGTTTAAAATATTACAAATTTTTCCCTCAAAATAAAAATCTATTACAAGGTTAGTCCTTTAATGGGAACTAACGGAATCTGTTACAAATTCAGTCCTTTTAACGGACAAACTAACGGAGCAGACTTGGCCACGACCGCGTCCGTGACCGCGTCGGTCACTTTTTGACCGCGGGGCGGTCAGACCAGCAGTCACAAGTTGCCAAAAACGTTTTTTTGACTCTCCTTGAGATTCCAAACCACATGCAACCATGTGATTTCTGCCCAAAACTTACTCTAATGGGTATGGATGAGTGAATTGTGGATCCTTGACCAATTCAACTCATCTCTCATTCCAATTTTGATCCTTAAACCAATTTCAACCCATTTGGTCAATTTTGTGTCTCTCTCTAGAACTCAAACTCTCTCTAATTCCTCTCCAATTCCAGGAACTTTTAGAGAGACAAATCACATTCCAAAGTGATATTTGAGTAGAGAAAGACCATTAGAAGACTTCATTTGGCTTATACAACTTCCGGTAAGCATTCTTCCTTCATAAACTCATCTTTGACTTTTCATTTTAACTTCTTTCCTTGAACTCAAAGAGTTTACTAATCAAACTCTTATGTTCTTGCAAGGAATTTAACTATCAAGGTCTTTAATCTCCGGCTTATTCTTGAGTTGGAAGTTTCAAGCTTTGGAAATTCGGTAAAAACGACCCGTTTCAACCATTTTCCTTAAAACCGTTCTTATTTAAATCCTATCTCTAACACTTTCTTTTATTCTTGGTTTGGAGCTCTTTTCACCACTTTCTCCTTGGAGACTTTCCGACTTGTTCTCGGACTTAAAGAGTTTCAACTTGGTGAATTTGGTAAGTAAACTCCTCTTAAACGTTTTTCCTTCATTTTCTTTTTAAAAGTCATATTCTAACGGAATTTTCTCTTTTTCTTTCTTTGGAGCTTATCATCCTCCATACTCTCCTTGAAGTCTTTTCCGGCGAATAAAAACTCAAGTTTTCTTGCCATTTCAAAGACTTTCCGGTAAAAATGACACTTTTACCCTTCCCTACTCTTTTCTTTTATTATTCATTTTTGACACCTTAACTACCTTATAAACTTGTTAATACGATTAAAATGACTAATATGACTAAATATCTAAAAGTTGTTAAAACTTAATAACCTTACCATGTAATAAATTATTGGAAAATTTAACCGAAAATGTTATGTTAAACTATTATAAAACCGGATAATCACATATAAGATTATTAGTAAATTCCTATCGAAAATGTTCCAACACTTTCTCACACTTAGTGGACTTATAAATCTAAATAATTTATACATAATCTATATTATAAACAAACTTAACAAAAACTAACTCAATCTTATAAAATCTTGTAAATAAGTATATGTATGAATATGTATATTATATAAAGTTTTCTTATGAGTTATTTGACTAAATAACTTTATTTAACAATCTGTAAATATCCGCTTAAGACTTAAAGTAACTAACCGAAACTAAAACAACTTAGAACGAAAACCAACAGCTTGGTTCTGGGTACTGGGTGCGCCGCGGTGGGCTTGGTGCGCCGCGGTCAGCACCGGTCCCAGACCAGCTTGTGTCGTTTCTTTGTTGCGTATTTTGGACGATTTTTTTTAAGTATACATAAACCTATTTTTAGTATACGTAAAGTATTATACACTAATAAACATATGTTTTGGACTCAAAACATAAACGCAATCTTAAACAACATATTATTTACTATCATAATCGTTTAAACATTCATTTATCACTAAATCGTCTATTACTCCACAAACGATCAAATCTTTGATTTTAAACCTAAACTTTTAAACAAACTTTTATAAAACTGATTCTAATCATATTTTACTCAAATATTCAAATTATATCTTTAAAAATATTCAAACGAGTCAAAGGTTGACTTTCCTTGACTTTGACTTCCTTTCAAAACGGTCGACTTTTGTTAACTTTGACCAAGTTAACTATCTTCGATATTGACTTGGTTGACTTTGACCTTAGTTGACTTTGACTTGGTTGACTTTGACTTTGGTTGACTTTGACTAAATCTAATACTCCTTTCAACGATATTCCTGGTAGTCACTTTGGGCTCGGATATCATTCCTATCTAATCATATTTATAAACTTAAATGATCTATGTTTCTAGAAGTCATTATCGACTCGAAATATTAAATACTTTTTATTCGTCAATTCGCTACGACTTAACGGCGGTGGATACGACGACTTCAAACCTAAATACTTATCATTCGTCTAAACTCTACTAAACTCTAATATTTAATACAACGTTAATTAATACGAGGCTAAACCTATTACATTAGAGATACTTAGACCTTTTATGTCTTATGCTAGGGCACTTAGGCGGTGGAGTATTATTCTCCAGTTTGTGTCTACCCGACATACTTATCGCTGATTCGTGAGTTATTCGATGCCCTTTTACTACTTTATAAATTTTACTTCGGGCATGTCTAGCGTTAACTAAATTTTTATATATCTTGATTATGCATGTTTAGATTATGATGCCTTTAGATTAAGTGTACCTTACTTATACGGCCTTGGTGGTAGTATAAGGCCCTCGATTAAACACCTGTTAACTCTAGTTGAGCCATCGGTATTTATATATACATCTATATGGGTTTTACAAACCCTCACCCCTCACTATGCGCAGGGATGTTATTGCCGCTACGTTTACCTCGTAACTATCTTAGTTGGACACACTAAGACAGAGGGTTATTGTTGCCTTTACGTGTTGCCTTTACATTACAGTACGGTTCAGGTGTAGATGAATATCTAAGGTTTAAGCATATATCATACATTGTTATAATTCAAGATATTAACCATTTTTACTATTGATTTCTAACTACATTTTCTAATGGGTCAAAATCTTCAAAATATTATGTTTTTATAAAATACGAATAACCCACCAACTTTATGTTGACGTCGTATTTTTAACGCTTTTCAGGAGGTTGAGTTTTGCATCGATTATGGAGTTACTATTTTTGCTTTGGATATTGTATGGACTTTCGAAGAGACTTAGCTAGACGTAGTTAGTTTCTATTTAGTCCATGTACCATTCTGTATTGTTTTATTTTGTATTGTTGTAACTCCTAAACTTCATTTAATGTAATCTTATTGTTATAGTATTTATTCGATGTAATACTTGGTCTTCTGATACCTAATACACTGCACACCTCGTTTTCCGCCTGAGCGGGGTGTGACAGAAATTGGTATCAGAGCCAATGGTTATAGCGAACTAAGTGGCTCCCTTTGTGAATCACTTAGACTATGACTTTAGGCTTATATTGATCTACTCTGAAAACCTTTTGTGTGCATTCCCTTGAATTTTATATGTTTTGTCTTTACTCATTTTAACGTTGAGTTTAATCTCGAGTTATGCACACACTCATATTCCTCTTACTTTCTTTCCAGACTATGATGCCCCATGGAACTCTTAAGCGTAAGCAACCGACACCGCAAAACAACGAGATTAACTTAGTCGATCGATTTGAGACGATACTTACGGAAAGCTTTGCCGCTATCTTACCCGACCTCGTAGCAAAGGTTAGTGAGAGAGTCCTGAAGAGTATTCGAGAGTCTACACCTAATGAAGCAAGCTTTGATACGGAACCAAGTAATGCCGAGTACGGTGACATAGCACAGGACACTGAGGCTCAACCCAAGGCTAAAGGTAAGAGAAGCCGAAACTCCCGTCGCAAGAAGAAGAACCTTAAGCATGATCAAAGACCGCAAAAGACTAAGAATCGTGTAGCTACACCTACACAGACTTGGAGAAATCGCCCTAAGTGTGGCAAGTGTGGAGGTGGTCACGCTAGTGAAGTCGCATGTTGGATTTGCAAGAGATGCAAGAAAGCAGGACACACAGAGCGTTTTTGCAAGATGATTCCCGGCTCGTGTTACGAGTGTGGTACTTTTGGACACTACCGGAACAAATGCCCTAGTTTGGATCCCTCTCCTTTCAGCTTTCCTCCTCCTATCATCACACCAGACAACGGAGTTGCAAGAACTCAAGATGTGAAGTTGCCATAGTTGATGCTTGTTTCCGTAACCCACTGGATCGCTTAAGTAGAATTCCTTTGATCTATTTTGATGTATTGTACTTTATTTCATGCGACATTATTGTACTTCGTTTATTCAGTTTATGTAAAACTTTGAACTTCGGATTCACTTATTTAATCTGATTATCCTTTTATCCTTATGAATGTTGTATCTTTAATTCTGATGGTATTACGCCTTGTTTATTCTAGCGCGACCATCATTATGACTACTCCCTTTAACACCTTTGTACCATTGTTGCAACATATTATTTTGAACCTTCCTTTTTCCGTGAGAGGATTACTAAGTCTTGCTATAGCCTATAATAAAATTATCTAAGCAGGATTTGTGACTCACCTTATTATTTCACTTATTCAACTATCCTTATTCCTATTTTCATGTATTCCTCTTAAATCGGGTTTCACGCCTCTGGACTTTCGACTCGTGTTATCCTTAGAAGAGATGAGAATATTTAGACTCGTAACTTTTCCACGCCTTACTTCTTCGTAACCCCAGTAAGTTAGACTTCACCTACGATGCAGAGTTGGCAGACGAATAGCCGTGGAAGAACTTCGAAGACTTTGTTGGAACTACATTTTTCCTTATTGACCGTTCATGTTCTATCAAATTTTTTTTCCTCGTCGAAGATGAGAATCCCCAGTATCATTTCTATCATGGATCGACTTTCTACGCATCATGCCAAGTTCGTGTACCGCAAAGGATGATTCGTATGCCGTTACCAGCAGTGATCCGTTACCCGATTTACACTACAAAACCGTTTGGAGCCGATGCCGGTGTTATCGACTTTCCTCGTCACCCTGTATCCGCTATTTTCCTTTTCAGCACAAACACATGATCACTCCTTGTTCACTTCATATTCTTGATTATACGATCCATTCATTACATATCATTATCGGTTCTTTCATCCCATATCTTATTTTCAATAAACCTTCGTTCTCTACGTATCCTTAAACACATCCTCATTCTTACCATGTCCTTGATTTATTCGACACCTTTTCGCTAACATATCTACATCTCCGTTATTCGTGTTTCCGATCGCCTGGTCATCTCACATTTCTAAACTCCCCTCGACGTGCGTAGTCCTGATACTACCCCTCATGCGTGAGCTTAATTATTTCACCGTTCATTTCGCGTTCAAGATTATTTCATTGCTCATATCATTTCATCTTCTTGATCAATTTCCTTTATTCCTTTTGCCTTCGCGATTTTGATCTTCGTCAATTCATATTTCAAGCTATCGTAAACCTGAAGAATCACGAGCATATTGGTTAAGGCTATCCGACCTACCTCGTCCACCTGACGACGAAGAGAGATACAATGGAGATAAAAGATTAGCCTGATACTCGTGAATAAGCGGAGTTATTACCGCAAGAAATTTCTGAACTTCTTTTAAGTTGACAAACTGAAATTTAGCATTTACCTTATTCTTGGAACAACACCTTTTTGCGAAGTCCCCCTTGATTTTCTTAGCGCCTTCGGAAGCGGCAAATTTTGCCTAGTCAGAGTTATTAATTATCTGATAGCAATATTATACGCCTTAGTCACTATCCGTAAAGTGCACGTGGGAAATCTTCAAAGAAGAAAAATGAGTCGATATAATTGGGATTATTATTGAGAGCTTTATAAGCTAACGGTAGATAACCGGTAATTTTATCCCTTCAACTGATGACTCATTTGAGTAATTCTAATTCTTATTACCCTACAGAATTTGACCTTCGTTCTGATTATCATCAATGAAGGACGACGTACTCAAGACTATTTCCATTCTCCTTACGATAATTACGAGTTCGTGCAATGCCGTCTGATCTGAAAAACGCGCAAGCAGCTCTCGTAATGTTTAAGAAATCGTATTCGCCATTCGTACCTCGTCAAATCCGTGATGTTCCCTATCAACGACGTTCGTATTAAATATCATAACCGTGAAGAGCATAAAGAATATCCTAGTTTAATTTTGAATTCGTTTCAGAAGAAGCGTCCGTACGCTAAGTATCCAAGGTGCAAGATTAATTGGTATGAGGTTCAGTTTATCGACCACGTGTTTAACACAAAGAAAACTTATTAGATTCTTTCGGATGTCTAAACCGTGGAGAAGATAACTTCTACCATAAGCACCTAACGATATTCATTCATCGTGAAAATAGTCGATTCCTTTCATAAATTCGTCGAGAATCTTCCCAAATATCGCCTTTGATGACGAAACTTCTACAACAGTTTGAACCGTATTTGATGGTCCCGGTCGGGAGAATGCTTTCCATTGATTGGAACAATGCGATGTTGCGACCACTCTCAATTGACCGGTGAGTACCGAGAATCATATCAAGATACTAGTAGGATGAGGCGTACCGTATACGCTAGATTCAAGAATTTCCCGTATCCGACAACTCGAGGATTTGCTAATAATATCATCTTGGAGAAGAGTTGCGTTGGAACGTGACTGTGAAAATTGATATCTCCCGATTCAAGTTAGTGAGAACACTGATGTGTTCCGTTGTATAAAGACAACCAACCTATTCGCCTACGTTTGTAACTATTCATGTGCAGAGAGCTCGAAAGCTCAATTTATTCGAACGGATGAATGAACGTTTCTTTGGTTCAACTTAGCATCTAGAGACAAAGAATGACAACGCATTGCAATCCCTTGGTCATCATTAGAATCCGCGATTTTCGGAACTTCGTATGATCGCAATTGCAAGTCTCACTTGTGTCTCACCAAGTTTGTCGTATATTCGTAGATAGAATTTTATTTAATTCGCAGGACCATTCGAGTTCATCACTTATTTATTCTATGAATATCATTCTCGTAAATCTCTACTTATATTCCCTGTCGAGCGGAGGACTACGACTATCCGAGGATAGCAAACGAGGAGTCGCCAGTAGGTCGTTCCACATTCTATTTGTTCGCTCGTAACTCACATTTCGCATTCCACATTCTTTTTGAAGAACCGCGATGTAGCTATTTAGCTCGTTTCATACTAATGTTTATCTTTCATTATTATCCATCCAGTTGCTTTTCCTGGAGTGATTCGTAGATGTTGTGATTTTATCCACATCCTTCCTTATGCCTTTGTCCAGAGTCTTACTCTTAAGTAATTTCGAGGACGAAATTCTTTTTACTTGGGGAGACTGTGACAACCGCAAATTTCGTAACACATTTGCGTTTTATTATCTAGCGTTATTTTTATTCATTCTATTTTGACCCTATTATTATTAGTATTTATTTTGTTTCACGCGATATTTGTTTAGTCGGGATTTAAATCATGGTTTCGTCCTTCGTGACGTAAACGTTATAGTACCTAAGTGCCTAGCGATATTAAGTATTCTCGTAGGTTAATATTAATATTTTTAAGCCTTCGTCTTTTCGAGAAAAATTAACGTTTAAAATATTACAAATTTTTCCCTCAAAATAAAAATCTATTACAAGGTTAGTCCTTTAATGGGAACTAACGGAATCTGTTACAAATTCAGTCCTTTTAACGGACAAACTAACGGAGCAGACTTGGCCACGACCGCGTCCGTGACCGCGTCGGTCACTTTTTGACCGCGGGGCGGTCAGACCAGCAGTCACAAGTTGCCAAAAACGCTTTTTGACTCTCCTTGAGATTCCAAACCACATGCAACCATGTGATTTCTGCCCAAAACTTACTCTAATGGGTATGGATGAGTGACTTGTGGATCCTTGACCAATTCAACTCATCTCTCATTCCAATTTTGATCCTTAAACCAATTTCAACCCATTTGGTCAATTTTGTGTCTCTCTCTAGAACTCAAACTCTCTCTAATTCCTCTCCAATTCCAGGAACTTTTAGAGAGACAAATCACATTCCAAAGTGATATTTGAGTAGAGAAAGACCATTAGAAGACTTCATTTGGCTTATACAACTTCCGGTAAGCATTCTTCCTTCATAAACTCATCTTTGACTTTTCATTTTAACTTCTTTCCTTGAACTCAAAGAGTTTACTAATCAAACTCTTATGTTCTTGCAAGGAATTTAACTATCAAGGTCTTCAATCTCCGGCTTATTCTTGAGTTGGAAGTTTCAAGCTTTGGAAATTCGGTAAAAACGACCCGTTTCAACCATTTTCCTTAAAACCGTTCTTATTTAAATCCTATCTCTAACACTTTCTTTTATTCTTGGTTTGGAGCTCTTTTCACCACTTTCTCCTTGGAGACTTTCCGACTTGTTCTCGGACTTAAAGAGTTTCAACTTGGTGAATTTGGTAAGTAAACTCCTCTTAAACGTTTTTCCTTCATTTTCTTTTTAAAAGTCATATTCTAACGGAATTTTCTCTTTTTCTTTCTTTGGAGCTTATCATCCTCCATACTCTCCTTGAAGTCTTTTCCGGCGAATAAAAACTCAAGTTTTCTTGCCATTTCAAAGACTTTCCGGTAAAAATGACACTTTTACCCTTCCCTACTCTTTTCTTTTATTATTCATTTTTGACACCTTAACTACCTTATAAACTTGTTAATACGATTAAAATGACTAATATGACTAAATATCTAAAAGTTGTTAAAACTTAATAACCTTACCATGTAATAAATTATTGGAAAATTTAACCGAAAATGTTATGTTAAACTATTATAAAACCGGATAATCACATATAAGATTATTAGTAAATTCCTATCGAAAATGTTCCAACACTTTCTCACACTTAGTGGACTTATAAATCTAAATAATTTATACATAATCTATATTATAAACAAACTTAACAAAAACTAACTCAATCTTATAAAATCTTGTAAATAAGTATATGTATGAATATGTATATTATATAAAGTTTTCTTATGAGTTATTTGACTAAATAACTTTATTTAACAATCTGTAAATATCCGCTTAAGACTTAAAGTAACTAACCGAAACTAAAACAACTTAGAACGAAAACCAACAGCTTGGTTCTGGGTACTGGGTGCGCCGCGGTGGGCTTGGTGCGCCGCGGTCAGCACCGGTCCCAGACCAGCTTGTTGTCGTTTCTTTGTTGCGTATTTTGGACGATTTTTTTTAAGTATACATAAACCTATTTTTAGTATACGTAAAGTATTATACACTAATAAACATATGTTTTGGACTCAAAACATAAACGCAATCTTAAACAACATATTATTTACTATCATAATCGTTTAAACATTCATTTATCACTAAATCGTCTATTACTCCACAAACGATCAAATCTTTGATTTTAAACCTAAACTTTTAAACAAACTTTTATAAAACTGATTCTAATCATATTTTACTCAAATATTCAAATTATATCTTTAAAAATATTCAAACGAGTCAAAGGTTGACTTTCCTTGACTTTGACTTCCATTCAAAACGGTCGACTTTTGTTAACTTTGACCAAGTTAACTATCTTCGATATTGACTTGGTTGACTTTGACCTTAGTTGACTTTGACTTGGTTGACTTTGACTTTGGTTGACTTTGACTAAATCTAATACTCCTTTCAACGATATTCCTGGCAGTCACTTTGGGCTCGGATATCATTCCTATCTAATCATATTTATAACCTTAAATGATCGATGTTTCTAGAAGTCATTATCGACTCGAAATATTAAATACTTTTTATTCGTCAATTCGCTACGACTTAACGGCGGTGGATACGACGACTTCAAACCTAAATACTTATCATTCGTCTAAACTCTACTAAACTCTAATATTTAATACAACGTTAATTAATACGAGGCTAAACCTATTACATTAGAGATACTTAGACCTTTTATGTCTTATGCTAGGGCACTTAGGCGGTGGAGTATTATTCTCCAGTTTGTGTCTACCCGACATACTTATCGCTGATTCGTGAGTTATTCGATGCCCTTTTACTACTTTATAAATTTTACTTCGGGCATGTCTAGCGTTAACTAAATTTTTATATATCTTGATTATGCATGTTTAGATTATGATGCCTTTAGATTAAGTGAACCTTACTTATACGGCCTTGGTGGTAGCATAAGGCCCTCGATTAAACACCTGTTAACTCTAGTTGAGCCATCGGTATTTATATATAGATCTATATGGGTTTTACAAACCCTTACCCCTCACTATGCGCAGAGATGTTATTGCCGCTACGTTTACCTCGTAACTATCTTAGTTGGACACACTAAGACAGAGGGTTATTGTTGCCTTTACGTGTTGCCTTTACATTACAGTACGGTTCAGGTGTAGATGAATATCTAAGGTTTAAGCATATATCATACATTGTTATAATTCAAGATATTAACCATTTTTACTATTGATTTCTAACTACATTTTCTAATGGGTCAAAATCTTCAAAATATTATGTTTTTATAAAATACGAATAACCCACCAACTTTATGTTGACGTCGTATTTTTAACGCTTTTCAGGAGGTTGAGTTTTGCATCGATTATGGAGTTACTATTTTTGCTTTGGATATTGTATGGACTTTCGAAGAGACTTAGCTAGACGTAGTTAGTTTCTATTTAGTCCATGTACCATTCTGTATTGTTTTATTTTGTATTGTTGTAACTCCTAAACTTCATTTAATGTAATCTTATTGTTATAGTATTTATTCGATGTAATACTTGGTCTTCTGATACCTAATACACTGCACACCTCGTTTTCCGCCTGAGCGGGGTGTGACAGAAATTGGTATCAGAGCCAATGGTTATAGCGAACTAAGTGGCTCCCTTTGTGAATCACTTAGACTATGACTTTAGGCTTATATTGATCTACTCTGAAAACCTTTTGTGTGCATTCCCTTGAATTTTATATGTTTTGTCTTTACTCATTTTAACGTTGAGTTTAATCTCGAGTTATGCACACACTCATATTCCTCTTACTTTCTTTCCAGACTATGATGCCCCATGGAACTCTTAAGCGTAAGCAACCGACACCGCAAAACAACGAGATTAACTTAGTCGATCGATTTGAGACGATACTTACGGAAAGCTTTGCCGCTATCTTACCCGACCTCGTAGCAAAGGTTAGTGAGAGAGTCCTGAAGAGTATTCGAGAGTCTACACCTAATGAAGCAAGCTTTGATACGGAACCAAGTAATGCCGAGTACGGTGACATAGCACAGGACACTGAGGCTCAACCCAAGGCTAAAGGTAAGAGAAGCCGAAACTCCCGTCGCAAGAAGAAGAACCTTAAGCATGATCAAAGACCGCAAAAGACTAAGAATCGTGTAGCTACACCTACACAGACTTGGAGAAATCGCCCTAAGTGTGGCAAGTGTGGAGGTGGTCACGCTAGTGAAGTCGCATGTTGGATTTGCAAGAGATGCAAGAAAGCAGGACACACAGAGCATTTTTGCAAGATGATTCCCGGCTCGTGTTACGAGTGTGGTACTTTTGGACACTACCGGAACAAATTCCCTAGTTTGGATCCCTCTCCTTTCAGCTTTCCTCCTCCTATCATCACACCAGACAACGGAGTTGCAAGAACTCAAGATGTGAAGTTGCCATAGTTGATGCTTGTTTCCGTAACCCACTGGATCGCTTAAGTAGAATTCCTTTGATCTATTTTGATGTATTGTACTTTATTTCATGCGACATTATTGTACTTCGTTTATTCAGTTTATGTAAAACTTTGAACTTCGGATTCACTTATTTAATCTGATTATCCTTTTATCCTTATGAATGTTGTATCTTTAATTCTGATGGTATTACGCCTTGTTTATTCTAGCGCGACCATCATTATGACTACTCCCTTTAACACCTTTGTACCATTGTTGCAACATATTATTTTGAACCTTCCTTTTTCCGTGAGAGGATTACTAAGTCTTGCTATAGCCTATAATTAAATTATCTAAGCAGGATTTGTGACTCACCTTATTATTTCACTTATTCAACTATCCTTATTCCTATTTTCATGTATTCCTCTTAAATCGGGTTTCACGCCTCTGGACTTTCGACTCGTGTTATCCTTAGAAGAGATGAGAAGATTTAGACTCGTAACTTTTCCACGCCTTACTTCTTCGTAACCCCAGTAAGTTAGACTTCACCTACGATGCAGAGTTGGCAGACGAATAGCCGTGGAAGAACTTCGAAGACTTTGTTGGAACTACATTTTTCCTTATTGACCGTTCATGTTCTATCAAATTTTTTTTCCTCGTCGAAGATGAGAATCCCCAGTATCATTTCTATCATGGATCGACTTTCTACGCATCGTGCCAAGTTCGTGTACCGCAAAGGATGATTCGTATGCCGTTACCAGCAGTGATCCGTTACCCGATTTACACTACAAAACCGTTTGGAGCCGATGCCGGTGTTATCGACTTTCCTCGTCACCCTGTATCCGCTATTTTCCTTTTCAGCACAAACACATGATCACTCCTTGTTCACTTCATATTCTTGATTATACGATCCATTCATTACATATCATTATCGGTTCTTTCATCCCATATCTTATTTTCAATAAACCTTCGTTCTCTACGTATCCTTAAACACATCCTCATTCTTACCATGTCCTTGATTTATTCGACACCTTTTCGCTAACATATCTACATCTCCGTTATTCGTGTTTCCGATCGTCTGGTCATCTCACATTTCTAAACTCCCCTCGACGTGCGTAGTCTTGATACTACCCCTCATGCGTGAGCTTAATTATTTCACCGTTCATTTCGCGTTCAAGATTATTTCATTGCTCATATCATTTCATCTTCTTGATCAATTTCCTTTATTCCTTTTGCCTTCGCGATTTTGATCTTCGTCAATTCATATTTCAAGCTATCGTAAACCTGAAGAATCACGAGCATATTGGTTAAGGCTATCCGACCTACCTCGTCCACCTGACGACGAAGAGAGATACAATGGAGATAAAAGATTAGCCTGATACTCGTGAATAAGCGGAGTTATTACCGCAAGAAATTTCTGAACTTCTTTTAAGTTGACAAACTGAAATTTAGCATTTACCTTATTCTTGGAACAACACCTTTTTGCGAAGTCGCCCTTGATTTTCTTAGCGCCTTCGGAAGCGGCAAATTTTGCCTAGTCAGAGTTATTAATTATCTGATAGCAATATTATACGCCTTAGTCACTATCCGTAAAGTGCACGTGGGAAATCTTCAAAGAAGAAAAATGAGTCGATATAATTGGGATTATTATTGAGAGCTTTATAAGCTAACGGTAGATAACCGGTAATTTTATCCCTTCAACTGATGACTCATTTGAGTAATTCTAATTCTTATTACCCTACAGAATTTGACCTTCGTTCTGATTATCATCAATGAAGGACGACGTACTAAAGACTATTTCCATTCTCCTTACGATAATTACGAGTTCGTGCAATGTCGTCTGATCTGAAAAACGCGCAAGCAGCTCTCGTAAATTTTAAGAAATCGTATTCGCCATTCGTACCTCGTCAAATCCGTGATGTTCCCTATCAACGACGTTCGTATTAAATATCATAACCGTGAAGAGCATAAAGAATATCCTAGTTTAATTTTGAATTCGTTTCAGAATAAGCGTCCGTACGCTAAGTATCCAAGGTGCAAGATTAATTGGTATGAGGTTCAGTTTATCGACCACGTGTTTAACACAAAGAAAACTTATTAGATTCTTTCGGATGTCTAAACCGTGGAGAAGATAACTTCTACCATAAGCACCTAACGATATTCATTCATCGTGAAAATAGTCGATTCCTTTCATAAATTCGTCGAGAATCTTCCCAAATATCGCCTTTGATGACGAAACTTCTACAACAGTTTGAACCGTATTTGATGGTCCCGGTCGGGAATGCTTTCCATTGATTGGAACAATGCGATGTTGCGACCACTCTCAATTGACCGGTGAGTACCGAGAATCATATCAAGATACTAGTAGGATGAGGCGTACCGTATACGCTAGATTCAAGAATTTCCCGTATCCGACAACTCGAGGATTTGCTAATAATATCATCTTGGAGAAGAGTTGCGTTGGAACGTGACTGTGAAAATTGATATCTCCCGATTCAAGTTAGTGAGAACACTGATGTGTTCCGTTGTATAAAGACAACCAACCTATTCGCCTACGTTTGTAACTATTCATGTGCAGAGAGCTCGAAAGCTCAATTTATTCGAACGGATGAATGAACGTTTCTTTGGTTCAACTTAGCATCTAGAGACAAAGAATGACAACGCATTGCAATCCCTTGGTCATCATTAGAATCCGCGATTTTCGGAACTTCGTATGATCGCAATTGCAAGTCTCACTTGTGTCTCACCAAGTTTGTCGTATATTCGTAGATAGAATTTTATTTAATTCGCAGGACCATTCGAGTTCGTCACTTATTTATTCTATGAATATCATTCTCGTAAATCTCTACTTATATTCCCTGTCGAGCGGAGGACTACGACTATCCGAGGATAGCAAACGAGGAGTCGCCAGTAGGTCGTTCCACATTCTATTTGTTCGCTCGTAACTCACATTTCGCATTCCACATTCTTTTTGAAGAACCGCGATGTAGCTATTTAGCTCGTTTCATACTAATGTTTATCTTTCATTATTATCCATCCAGTTGCTTTTCCTGGAGTGATTCGTAGATGTTGTGATTTTATCCACATCCTTCCTTATGCCTTTGTCCAGAGTCTTACTCTTAAGTAATTTCGAGGACGAAATTCTTTTTACTTGGGGAGACTGTGACAACCGCAAATTTCGTAACACATTTGCGTTTTATTATCTAGCGTTATTTTTATTCATTCTATTTTGACCCTATTATTATTAGTATTTATTTTGTTTCACGCGATATTTGTTTAGTCGGGATTTAAATCATGGTTTCGTCCTTCGTGACGTAAACGTTATAGTACCTAAGTGCCTAGCGATATTAAGTATTCTCGTAGGTTAATATTAATATTTTTAAGCCTTCGTCTTTTCGAGAAAAATTAACGTTTAAAATATTACAAATTTTTCCCTCAAAATAAAAATCTATTACAAGGTTAGTCCTTTAATGGGAACTAACGGAATCTGTTACAAATTCAGTCCTTTTAACGGACAAACTAACGGAGCAGACTTGGCCACGACCGCGTCCGTGACCGCGTCGGTCACTTTTTGACCGCGGGGCGGTCAGACCAGCAGTCACAAGTTGCCAAAAACGCTTTTTGACTCTCCTTGAGATTCCAAACCACATGCAACCATGTGATTTCTGCCCAAAACTTACTCTAATGGGTATGGATGAGTGAATTGTGGATCCTTGACCAATTCAACTCATCTCTCATTCCAATTTTGATCCTTAAACCAATTTCAACCCATTTGGTCAATTTTGTGTCTCTCTCTAGAACTCAAACTCTCTCTAATTCCTCTCCAATTCCAGGAACTTTTAGAGAGACAAATCACATTCCAAAGTGATATTTGAGTAGAGAAAGACCATTAGAAGACTTCATTTGGCTTATACAACTTCCGGTAAGCATTCTTCCTTCATAAACTCATCTTTGACTTTTCATTTTAACTTCTTTCCTTGAACTCAAAGAGTTTACTAATCAAACTCTTATGTTCTTGCAAGGAATTTAACTATCAAGGTCTTCAATCTCCGGCTTATTCTTGAGTTGGAAGTTTCAAGCTTTGGAAATTCGGTAAAAACGACCCGTTTCAACCATTTTCCTTAAAACCGTTCTTATTTAAATCCTATCTCTAACACTTTCTTTTATTCTTGGTTTGGAGCTCTTTTCACCACTTTCTCCTTGGAGACTTTCCGACTTGTTCTCGGACTTAAAGAGTTTCAACTTGGTGAATTTGGTAAGTAAACTCCTCGTAAACGTTTTTCCTTCATTTTCTTTTTAAAAGTCATATTCTAACGGAATTTTCTCTTTTTCTTTCTTTGGAGCTTATCATCCTCCATACTCTCCTTGAAGTCTTTTCCGGCGAATAAAAACTCAAGTTTTCTTGCCATTTCAAAGACTTTCCGGTAAAAATGACACTTTTACCCTTCCCTACTCTTTTCTTTTATTATTCATTTTTGACACCTTAACTACCTTATAAACTTGTTAATACGATTAAAATGACTAATATGACTAAATATCTAAAAGTTGTTAAAACTTAATAACCTTACCATGTAATAAATTATTGGAAAATTTAACCGAAAATGTTATGTTAAACTATTATAAAACCGGATAATCACATATAAGATTATTAGTAAATTCCTATCGAAAATGTTCCAACACTTTCTCACACTTAGTGGACTTATAAATCTAAATAATTTATACATAATCTATATTATAAACAAACTTAACAAAAACTAACTCAATCTTATAAAATCTTGTAAATAAGTATATGTATGAATATGTATATTATATAAAGTTTTCTTATGAGTTATTTGACTAAATAACTTTATTTAACAATCTGTAAATATCCGCTTAAGACTTAAAGTAACTAACCGAAACTAAAACAACTTAGAACGAAAACCAACAGCTTGGTTCTGGGTACTGGGTGCGCCGCGGTGGGCTTGGTGCGCCGCGGTCAGCACCGGTCCCAGACCAGCTTGTTGTCGTTTCTTTGTTGCGTATTTTGGACGATTTTTTTTAAGTATACATAAACCTATTTTTAGTATACGTAAAGTATTATACACTAATAAACATATGTTTTGGACTCAAAACATAAACGCAATCTTAAACAACATATTATTTACTATCATAATCGTTTAAACATTCATTTATCACTAAATCGTCTATTACTCCACAAACGATCGAATCTTTGATTTTAAACCTAAACTTTTAAACAAACTTTTATAAAACTGATTCTAATCATATTTTACTCAAATATTCAAATTATATCTTTAAAAATATTCAAACGAGTCAAAGGTTGACTTTCCTTGACTTTGACTTCCTTTCAAAACGGTCGACTTTTGTTAACTTTGACCAAGTTAACTATCTTCGATATTGACTTGGTTGACTTTGACCTTAGTTGACTTTGACTTGGTTGACTTTGACTTTGGTTGACTTTGACTAAATCTAATACTCCTTTCAACGATATTCCTGGTAGTCACTATGGGCTCGGATATCATTCCTATCTAATCATATTTATAAACTTAAATGATCGATGTTTCTAGAAGTCATTATCGACTCGAAATATTAAATACTTTTTATTCGTCAATTCGCTACGACTTAACGGCGGTGGATACGACGACTTCAAACCTAAATACTTATCATTCGTCTAAACTCTACTAAACTCTAATATTTAATACAACGTTAATTAATACGAGGCTAAACCTATTACATTAGAGATACTTAGACCTTTTATGTCTTATGCTAGGGCACTTAGGCGGTGGAGTATTATTCTCCAGTTTGTGTCTACCCGACATACTTATCGCTGATTCGTGAGTTATTCGATGCCCTTTTACTACTTTATAAATTTTACTTCGGGCATGTCTAGCGTTAACTAAATTTTTATATATCTTGATTATGCATGTTTAGATTATGATTCCTTTAGATTAAGTGTACCTTACTTATACGGCCTTGGTGGTAGTATAAGGCCCTCGATTAAACACCTGTTAACTCTAGTTGAGCCATCGGTATTTATATATAGATCTATATGGGTTTTACAAACCCTCACCCCTCACTATGCGCAGGGATGTTATTGCCGCTACTTTTACCTCGTAACTATCTTAGTTGGACACACTAAGACAGAGGGTTATTGTTGCCTTTACGTGTTGCCTTTACATTACAGTACGGTTCAGGTGTAGATGAATATCTAAGGTTTAAGCAGATATCATACATTGTTATAATTTAAGATATTAACCATTTTTACTATTGATTTCTAACTACATTTTCTAATGGGTCAAAATCTTCAAAATATTATGTTTTTATAAAATACGAATAACCCACCAACTTTATGTTGACGTCGTATTTTTAACGCTTTTCAGGAGGTTGAGTTTTGCATCGATTATGGAGTTACTATTTTTGCTTTGGATATTGTATGGACTTTCGAAGAGACTTAGCTAGACGTAGTTAGTTTCTATTTAGTCCATGTACCATTCTGTATTGTTTTATTTTGTATTGTTGTAACTCCTAAACTTCATTTAATGTAATCTTATTGTTATAGTATTTATTCGATGTAATACTTGGTCTTCTGATACCTAATACACTGCACACCTCGTTTTCCGCCTGAGCGGGGTGTGACAACCACGCCACGTAAGATTTCCACTACCAAAACGCATAGTCAGCGCCCAGTCAGCAGCACTTTCCACGTCGGATTTCCACAAAGCATGTGCCGGCAACACCTTTAATTCAATCCAATCAAAACGTGCCACGTGTAAGAACCGGCATTGCCAAAGCCAGTTCTTGAGAATCATAAATATCCATGCAGCAACGACCATATTAACACCACACACAAAAATCTTATCACACACCAAAAAAATCCGGCGCTTTCTTTAAAAATCCGGCCAAAATCAAACCAAAACACAAAATGGCGCAATTTGGAGCATCCGCAACCCCCCGAAACAATGAATTGCTGTTTTTACAAGATGATAACCACCACCGTGATGCCCGTCTATTTAACAATTTGGAAGATCATACTGCTCCCATAAAAGCTAGACGGTGTGATTCCGGATTTTGGGACCTCACCGACAATATTCCGGAGCGTGTGAGAAAGTATATAGTCAGGGCTGGGTTTGACGGTGTATTACGCACCGGTTACCATAAGATCGACCACGCTCTGATTACGGCTTTGGTCGAGAGGTGGCGTCCCGAGACGCACACTTTCCATTTTCCCACCGGTGAAGCGACCGTTTCGTTACAAGACGTACAAGTTATTTGGGGGCTGCCTTTAGACGGACCGGTGGTTTCCGGAGTTTGGGAGTCTAAAAGCGCGGAAGAGTGGGCGAGTGATTGTTCTGGCTATATTGGGTTTGGGCCAGTTGAGAGTGACGTTGAAGGTGGTAGAATAACAATCCATGAGCTAGTTTGGCAAATTAATCATCCCAGCGGGAACAGCAAGCAAAGAGCTAGATGTTATATTTTGGCTTTTTTGGGTGGGCACCTGTTCAGTGATTCAAGGTCGTATGATGTGTCGCTTAATTTTTTGAAAAACATAGACGACCTAACTGAGGGTGGTAGACTTAGCTGGGGAATCTCTGGATTTTCTGTCAGATTTTTGAGATAAGGTACAGTACGGTAGATAAAAAGCTTTTGATAAGCCGGATTTGCCAAAACCGGCTTTTATCCTTATCTTTTAATCTCTGGATTTTCTGTCAGATTTTTTGAGATAAGGTACAGTACGGTAGATAAAAAGCTTTTGATAAGCCGGATTTGCCAAAACCGGCTTTTATCCTTATCTCAATCCTACGTGGCATTTTCACTGGACAAGGTTTAATCTATGGATTTTCTGTCAGATTTTATGAGATAAGGTTCTGTGCTTTATATATATACTACCTACATCAACTCCCAACTTTTACCTCTCACAACTCTCAAACAACTCTCAGATAAATCTCATACAGAAACGCTCAAACAACTCTCATTTTCCTCAACCATGTCTCAATTTACCACACTCCTTGTTCATCTAATCCCTGGAAATGAACTTTCATTCCAAAATGGTTACTTGATTGACGATACATCATCCCGTCGTCGTATTGTTTTTCCTCTGTACGAGAAGGTCGACCTTGCTACTTTCAAAGAGACGGCGTACAACAAACTTGCTGTGAGCAGTGATTTCTACAACCTTAAACTAACCCTGTGGTACACCTTCGGCGGAGATCATGTTCTCCAGAGCGAACTAGTAGACGATGAAACTTTTGAAACAATCTATTATTTGAGTTCCCACAACCCTCAATATCAAGCACAAATACAAGCACAATTTTTCCCGGTGCCTCAACAAACACAATACTCTTTTTCAGACCAGATGAGGAACATTCAATTACACAATCCTCATCAGTCTCAAGATGGGTTTCCATCATCCTTCACCGATCACTTTCAACATTCTTCATATACTGAGCAACCGGAGTTCCCGTCAACGCATTTGGAACAGTATAACGAAGAAGCCCAGAACCCTGAGAGTAGTCGACACCATGGCGAACAACAAGCCCCCCCACACCAGCAAGTCGAAGAGGAGGCTTTTGGTGGAAACGGCCGTGAAGATTCCAATAACGACACGGTCGAGGAATATGCACCGGAAGACTATGCCATTCTTGGAGACGTTTCGGAGGACGAATAAGAGCACGATGAGCTCGTACTTCATCGTGAACATGATGCAAGGGTCTTGGAATCGGACGCTGGTTTTGTGGGAGGAAGAATGGAATCGTCTTCCGTTCAACGAACAGGAGGAAACAGTGGAATACTGGCGTGAAGGAGATGACCCAAGTACCGGTGTGTACTTCAAAAGCAAGGCACAATTTGTATATGCAATCAGAACTTGGTTGCTAAAAAATAACAAGGAAATGTACTTGCTGGACTCGAGGCCAGAGGCTTGGAAAGCAATATGCTTCACAGCGGGTCCGAAATTCCAAGACGACGAACACCGGTATCCATGTGAGTGGACTGCTAGGGGTTCAAACAGAAACAGTAAGGGATTATGGAAGCTGGCAAAATGGAACCCAAGGCACACTTGTCTAGGATCGGTCGTAAGAAATAACAACCGTTCTTTGTCGGCAAGCATGATTGCAACAAAAATCGGTCACCAACTCAAGCTGGACCTTACATACAAGGTAAAACACATCATTGCCACTGCCAAGGATCATTGGAATGTGGATGTGTCTTACTGTAAAGCTTGGAATGCCCGTAGAATAGCCATTGAAAGGCTCTACGGAACATGGGAGAGCAATTTTGCTGAGCTTCCTGCGTACATTCAGGAATTGGTCCAGGAAAACCCCGGTACAATCGTTAGATGGTTACATGCCCCAAAGGAAAACCCAAACAGTCCAGAAACATTTAGGTATGTATTTTGTCAATTTCCAACAGGATATTATGATATAGCCAAAAGTAAACTGCATATATTGCCATATAATAATTGTTATTTGATATGTTAGACACTAATGATATTGGATATAAATTGTTATTTGTGGTAAATTCTTATTTGAACGGATGCATGTGGTCCGTTTCCTTTTGAAACGGGAGTTATTCAATATGTGGACAATGACCATAGAGGCTATTTGCTTTAGGGCTCTCCCAATTTTGTTGCGTACTTTAATTCTAATACTCATATTAATGATTATAGTGAATTGTAATACTCCTATTAATGATTACAGTTTTCTTTTTAGGTATGTTTTTTGGGCTTTTGGCCCTGCCATCCAAGCATTCAAGCATTGTATACCCTACGTAGTTGTAGATGGCACCCATTTGAAAGGAAACTATCGCGGGAAGCTTCTCACAGCCGTGACGAAAAACGCAAACCGGAATATACTTCCTCTTGCTTTCGCCATGGTTGATAATGAGTCAAATGACAGCTGGCTATGGTTTCTAAGCAACTTCCGTAATAATGTTGCCGTAATTCATAAAGAGAAAGCCTTGTGTGTGATTTCAGACCGTCATCAAGGTTTGATCAACGCAATGGCTGCAATGGATGGCTGGCATCATCGTTACTGTCTAAGACACATAAGGAGTAACCTTATGACGACGTTTAAAGACGTGAAGTTGAAAAAATGGTGTTGGCAGATCGGCACTGCGACTCAGCCGAGAAAGTATAGATACGCTGTTAGGCAAGTGAGAGCGATAAATGAAGAAGCTTGGGATTGGATGAAAGCAATTGGTTTGAGTAAGTGGACATTGATGCGCGATAAGGACTACGTACGTTGGGGAAACACCACCTCAAACATTGCAGAATCGTACAACAATGTGATACGCACAGTGCGCATGATGCCTATCAAGGCATGTATAGAAGGTACGTTCAACCTTTCTAGAGCACACTTTGTCCAAAACTTCGAGAAATCTCGAGGGTGCAATTCACCTCTTGCAACAACCATGTGGAATCTCTACACTGGTCGGGAATCATATGCCACTCATCAGGGGGTAACACCTTTCGATATCTCAAAGGGTATTTATGAGTGTCGCACAAATGACCCCACAAGCATGGGTGGGGAAAACACATACACAGTCACTTTTCCAGATAAGTCTTGTACTTGTGGAAAGTGGCAAATGCAAAGGATTGCTTGTTCCCATGCCATGGCTGTTGATTGACACGTGAACGTTCCTACTCGAAGAAACCATGAAGCTGCTCCTGTAATGGCTGCAAAATTCTATAGCACAGATAAATGGAGAAAGCAATATAACGCACAGTTTCGGCCACTACGACACATCGACTACTGGAGAAAATCGAACTGGACCATCGTGGCGGATTCAAGAATGATAATTACAAAACGGGGAAGAAAGAAACAAAGAAGAATCCGTAACGAGATGGACCAGCCAAGCGGAAGTGCAAGTGGAAGTAGGGTCCGAACGTTTAGTGGTTGTGGACAAACGGGTCACAACAGCCGAAGCCAGAATTGCCCACGTAACCGAAATTAGTGTTGTATCTTTATTTATCCATTCTATCTTTTTGTGTAATCACTTGTTGTTATTAAGAGGGCCATTTCTTACTTTTAAGTTGTTATTTTTTGTGAAAAAAAAATAATTTCTGTCCATTTTGTACATAGTATAAATCATACAAATAAACCCAGAAAGAATAATCTAACTTTTATAAACTCTAAAACAATAACATATTAAGAAAACATAATTTGTAATTTTTCATAAAAATCATCACATTACATAAATAATTAACCCTAAACACTAACACATAACCATTTTCAAAACAAAAAAACTAACCAAAATGATTTTTTGGCATTTTGTACATAGAATAAAACACACCAAAAAAACAAGAAATAATAATCTAACTTTTACAAACTCTAAAACAATAACATATTAACAAAACACAATTTGAAAATTTTCATAAAAATCATCAAATTACATACATAATTAACCCTAAACACTACCACTTAACCATTTTCAAAACTAAAAAAATAAAACAAAACCCCAAAACCGCCTAACAATACCGGAAACCGCCTTAGAAAACCGCCAAAAATTAAATCAAAAGCCGGCATTCCCAATGCCGGCTCTTGACACGTCGGATGCTGACTTTGTTTTTGGTAGTGGAAATCTGACGTGGCGGATACACATGGCAAGAACCGGCATTGGCAATGCCGGTTATACGAGGTTTACAAAAAAATTCCGTTGAAATCCACCGGTGCTTATTCCGGTGGATAAAAAACCATTCCGGCCAAATTTTCGAAATGATAGGCATGCCTAATTTGTATATCTAAAAATATACCTAAGCCTTTAATAGGTTTTAAGTGAAGCATTGCAAATGAGGAGAAAGAAAATGTATATATCATTTAATGTATTTGTTACAAGTCATTTATGTATTAGACATATAACTGGGTATATCAATAATACATTCCAATCATTTTTCATATAAAAAGAAAGTATCTACACAAGTATAATAGTGATCCTAAGATATATCTCCACAAAATAGAGATTAAAGGATTAGATTCTAGGATTTAAAATAAATATAACTATTACCAAAAATAAGGAGTATCAAGTTCGATTATTATTGAACACATTCTATCAGTTTAAATATTCATTATCCAAAAGATAACAATCCAAAGACGAAGTCAAAGGAGTTAAAGACAACAAACGTTTCTAAGTACATAATAAATAAATTATTTTAAATTCTAAACCTATTGGCATATAAAAATTGTAACTAACATAATAACTAAACTCAATATTATTTCAACCATTATTGTTTTTCATGTGTAAACTTTAATTACCACCCCATCGTTGTTGTGTGGCCATCTGCCTCCTGCCTCAGTGATGTCCATGTCTGTGTCCGCCTCCACCTCCACCACATCCTCCTCCGTGTCCATGTCCATGTTCACCTCCACCATAACTAGCGCTTGCGTCATGATGATGCCCATGCCCATGTCCATGGCCGCCTCCACCAGCTGCCCATGCCCATGCATATGTCCAGTATCATGTCCATGGCCATGTTGTGTTTGTGTCCATGAACATCAGCAGCAATAGTTTCACCAACAATAAGGATACTGTCGAGTGAAGATGTTGTCGCGGCGTTTGAAGATAGACCCTTGTTATCGGAATCGTGATCATTGGAGCCATGATAACCACATTTAACGGCGATCAATATAGAAACACAAACTACAAAAAGTAGTGTTAACCAAAACAACTCTTGACACATAGCTCTTCTTTAGCTGCTTTGCCAACACTATTTAAAAGAAAAAAACGTGTAGTTGGTGTTTGTTAATTTTCATATGGTTTAATTATATTTATAAGTATTCGAAGTGGACAAGTAGAACTAGGGTTGACTTCGAAGTCTCTAACATAGGTGACAATATTTAATTGATGGTATTAATTTACGTATTCTATTGAAGGTATAAAAAAATTTGGGATAATGAATTTGTTAACCACACCTCAATTTTTATGCTCGGCGTTCATGAGTTAGGTCGGTTCGGGTAGTTTGAAATTTCCGAAAAATAAATCAAACCATATTCTATGCTACAAAAAAAGGCTTGACAACATGTCCGTGCATAGCTACATACATGATAACCAAATCATACAGAATTAAAAAAAACTTCCAAACAAATCCAATCATATTCTATGCAATAAAATAAAAAGTTTAACAAAACTGAAATAATATATATATATATATATATATATATATATATATATATATATAGATATATATATATATATATATATAGATATATATATATATATATATATATATATATATATATATATATATATAGATATATATATATATATATATATATATATATATATATATATATATATATATATATATATATAGGGGAGGGTTCAATAGAGATCTCTTTTTTGCTAGAGATCGAGGGATCACATTTATAGCCACACAAATTCATTAATAGATCAAACACACGGAGGGGCATTTTAGTCTTTTTACCTTTTTCTTTTTTTTAACTCCACGCGCTTAAGAAAAAAGAAACAAAAAGTATATCGTCATTGAATCTCGATCAATTTTTAAAACCCTAAAACAAAAATCTCTCCGTTGTAATCCGAATTTTAACAATCAATTGAAGGTTTGACAATCGATTCATCCGATTTTTTTTTTTAACAATCGATTGAAGGATATTTTAACAATCGATTCTTAGTTCTGATTTTTTTTTTAATTGCAGATAATGACGCTAATTTCAGAAGAAACTATTGAAGAAATAGGGGATTCAACAACCAACAATAATTTGGAAAATAATGACAATGAAAACAATATCAATAACCAGACACTGGAAAGTAAGTAATCACGTGTGATTTTATTAGTTTAATGCCTTAGTATGTGATTACTAAACATGTATTAATTTAGTTTATTATGTTTAAACATATATGTTTAGTAATCACCGGTGATTACATATAATTTTGTTTAGTATGTTGATGTAAATTTAGTTTAGAATGTTTAAACATATATGTTTAGTAATCACCGGTGATTACATATAATTTTGTTTAATAAAGTGACTGTTGTTGTACTTCTTTGAACAAAAAACACTTGATGGGTGTTTGAGCGATATTTTAATCGGTTGAAGCAACTACACATGGTTTATAAAAAGGTTTAACGTTGTTGTTAACAGTTGTACCAACTAAAAGTTGTTTAGGTTCTTCAATGACTTGGGTTCAAGTAGAAATCACCGGTGATTTTATTAAATAATGTGCCTTAGATTGTTCATGTAAAATGCCACCCAAATGTTTAGTAATCACCGGTTATTTTATTAATAATATGGATTAGTATTTTGATGTTAAATTACCTGTGACTTTACAGGTTCACACTACATCACTCCAACAACATATTCAAATGATAACACCAACATAGAGACTCCTGGTGGTTCTCGATATTGGTTACCTTATGTTAATGATGACGACAAACCAATTAGGGGGAAAATTTATGGATCATTTGAAGAGACTTTCAGAATTTATAAAGAGTATGCAATAAAGTCGGGATTTGACATAAAATTATCATCATCAAAAAAAACAAAAAGTGGAATGATGAAGAGCAAGTATATTCGTTGCAACCGACATGGTGATCCTCCAAGTGTAAATATCAACACGTTGGATCCAACCAACAGTGGAAAGCTTAAAAGAAAATCGACTTTTCAGGTAACATGATGCAATGCTCATATCATGATTAAACTTGTAGATTGTACTTCGACATATAAGCTGCACCTTTTTGTTGAAGAACACAACCACCCGTTGAACCCTATAGAGTATAGGCATCTTTCTAAGGAAAATAGAAAATTAGGTATGCCAGAATTGATGTTTATGAAACAAATGGCAGACTCAAATTATGGGGCAACAGTTTCTTACAATTTATATTGTAATACAAAAGGGGGTTATTCACATGTGAGTGGGACGAAAACTGATTTCAAAAACTTCAAAAGGGATTTGAATGTTTTTATTGGAGAAAGTGACACTCAAATGCTTGTAACCAAACTCACAAACAGAGAAGAATATGTTAAAGACTTCAGCTTCTTTTGTGATATAAAAAACAGCGAGTTAGAGTGTTTCTTTTGGGCAGATGAAACAGCAAAAGCAAACTACAAAGAATTTGGCGATATAATTTCATTTGACGCAACTTATTGTACCAACAGGTATTATAACTTAGATCTTTTCTTTTTTAAAGAAATTGTAAATTTGATAATCACATGTGATTTTAATGATTTACAGGTACAATATGATATTTGTTCCATGCACTGCGATCGACAATCACAAAAAGTGTGTTACAATTGGTGCTGGTATGCTGAGAAATGAAACTACAGAAACATACATTTGGCTGCTAAAGGCATTCTTAGACGCCTTCAAGAAGCAACCAAGAATAATCTTAACCGATCAAGATCCTGCAATGAAAAGAGCAATTGCAACTGTTTTTCCAGAAACAAAACATCGACTTTGCATGTGGCATATCGTCACAAAATTCACAGTTAAGGTACAAAAAAAAAAATTATTTTTGTGTTTACATGTTATTAGAATTTTATTAAATTTTGTATTCAATAAATTATAAAGGAAAATCACCTGTGATTTAGTGCCTTAATACCTGAATACATTTAAGGTTCTTAAAAATTTTGTAGTCAACAAAGTATAAAGGAAAATCACCTGTGATTTAGTGCCTTAATACCTTAATTTGTGAATTACTGCCTTATTACATTTGGTGCCTTAGTATGTAGATGTACAATGTAACCATATGTTTAGTAATCACCGGTGATTTTATTAATAATGTGCCTTAGAATGTTGATATAAAATGCCACCAAATGGTTAGTAATCACCGGTGATTTTAGAATTTTATTCTTGTTTTTATTCATATATAAAGCTGATATGTTCAATAACTTATTTTATTTACTACAGATTGATAGAAACATAATCGACAACACTGATTTCAGACCGAGACTCCATCGACTGATATGGAACATATATCATAAACCTGAAGTTTTTGAACAAAAATGGATTTCTTTATTGGAAGAATTTAATCTTCAAGACAATGTTTGGCTGGAAAAATTGTTTGAGATAAGATCAACTTGGATTCCCGCTTACTTCATTGAATATGAAATGTGCGGTTTAATGAGAACAACATCAAGATCAGAAAGTGAGAATTCGTTCTTTAATCACTTCACAAGTTATGGATCAACACTCATTAATTTTATGAATCTCTTTGAATCTGCAATGGAGAAGCAGAGACATGAACAAGAAATTTTAGATCATCAAACATTGAGCAAAAAACCACAATTGATAACAAGATGGCCAATCGAGGAACATGCAAGAAATATTTACACAAAAGAAATATTTTTTTTGGTACAAGAAGAAATTGATAATTCTATTTAGTTGTGCTCCCAAATTTAAATCACTACAGAAGAAGGTTGTGAGATTATGATGATTAGAGAAAGAACAAAAGACAAACAACAGAATTACAAAGGTAACCCAAAAGGAAAAGGAAAAAAACAGGAACAAAATGATGTTGATCCGTTTTCTGAGATAGCCGCAACGGAGATTCAACTTCAAGTTAAAAAAGAAGCAACATTTAAGGTATGTGATTACTAAACATCACCGTTTATTTTATAGTAATCTTAATATGTTGATGTTATTTTATATTAATCACCTGTGATTTTATTAGTTTACTGCCTTAGTATGTGATTACTAAAACATCATCTTAGTATGTTGATATTATTTTATAGTAATCACCTGTGATCATGATATATTTTATATTATAGGTCAAACATAACATAGCGGATGAAACTTACGTTTGTACCTGTAATTACTTTGTACGTTGTGGAATACTCTGTAGACATATATTCTGTGTTTTACAATCATGTGGCATAGACGATTATCCTCCCAAATATGCTCTATTAGTACGTCTTCTCTCTCTTATTTATGTGGATGGGCGAATTGAGTAACAGGTCAATATGGGTTCAGAGGGAACTAGTTCTATTGGGGTCTGGTTGGGTTGACATGCAGACACTTTTCTCTATCAAATAAAATATGTTGATCTAATTTTATTACTATCGGTGATTACAGATCGAGGACCCATTTGATCAACCGGCGAATTGTGCAAAGGCTGTAATACCAAAAAACATTTTGGTGATTGACCAAGCATTTCAAAGTACCTATAAGCAACTCAAATCTGGCAAACTACAGAACCCCCTTTCTGTTCTAGTGAGCCCCAAAGCTGAAAGCTCTAGTGGTATCCTCGGGATGAATCATCCAAACCCGAACGGTATGGTTAAGCAACTCACATCTGGCAAACTACAGAACCCCCTTTCTGTTCTAGTGAGCCCCAAAGCTGAAAGCTCTAGTGGTATCCTCGGGAGGAATCATCCAAACCCGAACGGTACGGTTAAGCACCCACGTCTGTTTAGAAACAACAGTAACAAACACTAATAAAGCAAAATATCTTCATTCTTTTTAGGTTCAAATCACCATGTAATGTGGAAATCTCTTCTAAACGAAAATGCTCAAAAGAGTGGAAAAAAATACCCAGTGTATACAACTAAAAATGAAGGCTGTGTCCATATGCCAAAGTTCAGATCAACTGTTTCATATGATTGCCTGATAATCACGTCTCCGAATACTTTTCAGAAGATTAAGATGGCGGAAGAGGACGTGTCAAGGATAGCATATATTACATTACAACAGATCCTTGAAAATGATGCCTTGGAATTTATCAAAGAGGTTTGATGATTTTCTTATTCTTTGATTTTTTTTGTAACAAATCTTTTTACAAAATATATCAACTGACAGCTCGTGATGTCATTCTAAAACTTTTAGGTATTTTGCAAAACTATATGTGACGTGATTTTCACGTATGTACTCTGGTATATGTCATAATCTTATCTTAATTGCAGATTCCGAACAAGAAGAAAATGTGCCATAGATAGTAAATTCTACGCTCTGGAAGTCTGGAAGTCTGGAAGTCTGAGTACGGAAAAGAACAATACGTATAAGCTGTCTATATTTTATTAAAATATATGTTTTTCTCTATAATTTTTAACCATGTAATTTTTGAAAACATTTAACCAAATCAATATCTACATGTAGCCTAAGAAGGTTGGTTAATCACCTATGATTATATTAAAATTAAATCACTAAAATGATTAAACTGGTGTTTGGGAGTTTCTTTTGAAAAAATTTCCCATTATGATTCTATATACTGTATGACTGTTTCTATTTAAGACAACACATGTATATAGGATAAGACTACACAAAAAGCATGAATGAAAAACAGTAACAAAAACAAAATAAAGTAATCACATGTGATTCCTACACATGTATATAGGATAAGACTACACAAAAAGCATAAATGAAAAACAGTAACAAAAACAAAATAAAGTAATCACATGTGATTCCTACACATGTATATAGGATAAGACTACACAAATTTGAAAAAGATTCGTGCATTTATAGCTTTTGCTTTATTACATTTTGAAAACATATATTACATTTATTACACATTTTGAAAAGACTACACCTATAGCATTGAAAACAACAACCATTTTTAACCATCACATTGCCTATATAAAGGATGTATATGGAAGAGAAAGGAGTACACTAAAACAAAAAACAAAAAAAATGCAGATGATTGCTTTGCCGTTAAACTTGATCGCACCAAAGTCACAAGGGGAAGGGTGGTAAGTAATGTATATTCATTATATATTCATCACAAAAATGTTTAGTAATCACCTGTGATTCTATAGTTTTTATATATTCATAATATCATGGTTTACCTTTAATATATGTGTGTATATAAAAAACAATAACTATGTCATTTTTTGCAGACAATACCAGCATACTTTGTAAGGGAACATAACCTTACTGAATATGAATATTGTGACATTGTTTTCACCAATGATACCAATAGGTTATTCGCAATGCAAACATACCCCGACCCACGAAGGAATGTTCCAACTAGTCATGTGACTATCAATGGTGAATGAAACAAATGGAGAAAAAGACATGGGTTGCGATGTGGGACTATGTTGCTCTTCACAAAAACCTTGCAACAAACAAACTCTGGTCTTAAATTGGTGTTCAATGTGGAAAAATACGACGTCTAAGATGAAAAGATTGTCTCGTATGAAGCCAATATGTTTGTTTGTTTGTCTTATGTTTGTTTGTGTTGAATTTTAATGTGTTTGTTGGTATGTAAACCTCTTATCTCAGACAGATAAAGAGGAAATGTGATTTCTGTTTGTTTGTGTTTGTTGAATTTTAATATATGTTTGTTTGTGTTTCAATTTTAATGTGTTTGAAGATTTCTGTTGTTTTTATAGTAATCACCTGTGATTACTATTAGTTTAATGCCTTAGTATGTGATTACCAAACATGTTTAAACATACACACAAAAAAAAGAGTTGATCTACATAAAAAAGCACATACATATAATATATTGAAAGATTGGTCATAACTTGTCCAGGAATTCTAAAAAGTATCCAAATAACATAAATCAGCTACATAAAAAAGCTACTTAAAAACAAACAAACTACTTAACAAGAGAACAACTAATGGTTAAACACCTCCTTGAACTGCATCTTCAATATCATCATCATCACAAACAAAAACAGACTTAAACAACTCTTTAAAATCCAATATTTTTGGATGAAGAGGAAATTTGTGGACAGCTTCTTGTAGATATGACATTATATCATCTTTATCATCCAACAAAACGGAAAATTTCGACTGCAGTTTACGCACCATATCCTAAAAAAAAAACAAAAAAAAATCAAAATAACAAAAAACACAGAAAAAGAATAAATATTGAAAACAAATAGTTAAAAGAAAACTTAATAAGCTAATAAGCCCTTATATTTTATCTTATAAACAAAACACCAGTTTAATCATTTTAGTAACTTGATTTTAATAAAATCATCGGTGATTAACTATAGAATGTTACTATATAATAAAATCACCGGTGATTACTATATAATAAACACCAGTTTAATCATTTTAGTGACTTAATTTTAATAAAATCACCGGTGATTAATCATTTCAGGGAAATGTTTATAAAAGAAGAAGTAAAAAAACTAACATCAACCGCAAAATCTTCGTTCATGATCAACTAATTATAATCAGGTTGCAAATCCCAAATCCCAAACCCTCTCTTTCATTTCAAGATCTTGCCTTGTCTTAAATTTATCCATATTTCAGGATTGAATTGCAGGTCTCCCACGAGGTATGTCATACAAGTGGAATTTCACATAATCAAAATACAAAAGCTATATATAAAAACCAAAAAATTATTAAGTAACATAAACAATAAAACAATAGATAATAAGAATGATAAAGAAAAGAAAAAAACTTACAACAAGAAAAGTAAGTGGACCACCATATAAACGACTGCCATATTTCTCCCATCCACTTTTACTATGAGCCAAAGAATTTAAAATATAACGACACCAATTTAAAGAAGAAATATCAACCGATTCGTCAAAAAACTTCAAAAGTTTAACGTCACAGGAACCGGAACTAGGGCATCCAACCATTGTATTTGAAAACAAGACCAGAAAATTAAGTTTAAACATAATTCCCGCTTCAGAAGAATTGACAATAGCTTTGCAGATATCAGTTGCACGGACTTTATTGCCAGATAGAAACTGAGAATACCACTGATTAATTAAAGGTCGATCCTCCATAGGAAGTTCATTTAAATCACAAATGTTCAACCCACCACAAGGAATACCAAGAATTTCATGAACAGCTCCCTCATTTATATTAATTACGCCATTCTTCAACTTCAAAGTCATATTCCTTGGATTAAAATTATTGACAACAAAATGACCAATATGTGCGGGAAGCCCATCACATGGCATCTTGTATAAACCACCAAAACCCATTTCTTTTAAACAAATCTTCTGTTCTAAACTTAAATTATTCAATGCAATGAATAAACTATGTGGGGACATGCGAGTTCTAATAGCTAAAAATTTCTTCGGTTTAGCAACCTTTACCAAAACAGAATCATCAACATCACCAACACAAACTAATTTCCTTTTAGAAACAACCTCTTTCCCTCTTGATACATCATCAGGCTTAATAACAGAAGTCCTTGCAGAACGACAAAGGGATGAAGTTCTAATTTCTTCAAGAATCTTACTTCTTGTGTACTTCTTAGACATACCCTGCGTTGTCTTCTCTTTCTCACTTTCATTAACAGTAGTGTCATAAACATAAGATGGACCTTCAAACATATGTGCTTGTGCTCCAATCACAGGTGATTGTGCTCCAGTCACAGGTGATTGAGCTTCAAAAACAGGTGATTGTGCTTCAGCTGGAAAATAAAAACATAGCACAAACACATGTAACTATGTATACAGATTCATGAAAAAATAAAACAAAAACATCATATAAAAAAATATATACACAAAAAGTGGATAAATTACCAATAACAACATCTTCAATAACAACAGGAGTAGGTGATTGTTCTTCAAAAACATGTGATTGTTCTTCAATCACAGGTGATTGTTCTTCAAAAACAGGTGATTGTTCTTCAATCACATGTGATTGTGCTCCAGTCACAGGTGATTGTGCTTCAGCTGCAAAATAAAAACATAGAACAAACAAATGTAACTACGTATACAGATTCATGAAAAAATAAAACAAAAACATCATATAAAAAAATATATACACAAAAACTGGATACATTACCATTAGCAACATCTTCAATAACAACAGGAGTACTGGGTGTGTTTTTAAATTTACTCAAACCAATTCTTTTGAATATCCGTTCACTTCTACGAGTCCGACCTACAAAAGAACAACACAAAAATAAAAAAAACAAACAAAATCACATGTGACTGAATAAACCACAAAAAAAAAAAAAAAAATGTATAAAACAGTTGATAAAAGAAATCAAAAAATTACCAAAAGATGACATGTTTAATCCGAAGAGTTTGATGATAAGAAGAGCTTTATCTCGTTTTTCAATTGACGAATTAGAGTTCAATTGACAATTTTCAATTCGAAAAAATTAGGTTAAAAATGAGTAGGTGAAATTGTGGTTCAAATTAGAAACCAGTTAAAAGAGGAGAAGCGCGTGGACTGAAAAAGAGAAAAAGGTAAAAAGACTATATTGCCCCTCCGTGTCTTTTCCTTATAATTCATTTAAAGTCAAACTTTTAATCTCAGCCACAAAATTTAGATGATCTTGTGGCTGAGAAGGTGATCCCTGGATCTCTAGCAAAAAAGAGATCCCAATTGAACCCCAATCTCTCTCTCTCTATATATATATATATATATATATATATATATATATATATATATATATATATATATATATATATATATATATATATATATATATATATATATATATATATATATATATATATTGATGCACGAACCTTTGCCTCCAACCTCAGTGTCCATGTCCACCTCCACCTCCACCACAACCACCACCCCCGCCTCCATCGTGTCCATGTCCACCTCCGGTCCTCCACCATAACCACTTCCTACGTCATGATGTCCATGGCGGTCTCCACCAACATGTCCGTGCCCATGTTTAGGTTCTGTCAGGATCGATTAGGGTTTATGTGACAACCGTCTAATTTCAGGTGATTCTCAGTTACTCAATCGGTGCAAAATCTCTAGTTACTCTCTATCGTATTCATATTGTTCGGGTTCATACTTACTGTGTCTTTTATTGTCGGAACCAATGTCGGAATCAAACTATAAATCCTAACACCAAATAAACAATACAAGAACTTGACTAAGTTCATAACGGAAACCAAAAAGATTCTAGTCATTAACTAATTAACGGAAAACTTAAAACGTCAAAAAAGCTGGACTTTTGCAATCCAGCCGGCGGCTGAATCCCGCTGTCCAGCTGGATGATGACTCATTTTTGCATGAAACTTGATTGGACCATCACCCTAAGCTCGGGACTGGGCATAATTTACTGTCTAGACCATTTCCCAAGGGCAGTAACATCACCTCTTTACACTTTCCATTTCACTTTTACTTCATTTTCTAACTAACAAAACACACACACACATTATACTCTCTCAAACACTCTCTTTTTCTCTCAAGAACACCAAGCAATCCAGAAACTTTACATCACAAATCAGTCCATAAACACACAAATATCAACCATCTAATCCATCAAAAACGTTCTAGGAGTTAAGGGTATCAAAAGGAAAGGTTTAAATCGGGTTTCCAAGAAGTTTTTGGAGCTAAAACTCATCCTAACCGCCACCTTGCTTTTTCCTCCGGTAGAATCTCTTTATTTTACTGTTTTTATATATATATTCACTTGCATGTAAGATCTAAAACATGAAAATGTGTTTTCCTAACAATCTAAAACGTTTTCTTCCTTAAAAACAAGTTTTTATGAAAGATCTACATTTTTAACCTATAAATCCAAAAGAAACTGAGATTTTACTTTGAAAATACATATGTTTGAGTTATATCAGCTTGCATGTTAAATCTACCCGTTCAACAAGCTTAAAAACGAAAAATAACGTAATAATGAAGCTGGCCGAAGCCTTTTGGCCGACGGCTGAAGGATTCCAACCGACGGCTAAAGTTCAGCCGGCGGCTGATTTCCTCCAGCCGCCGCCTGAATATTGTTGTTCGCTACTTTTGTCGTTTTAAAGGCCGTAAACATGAATATAAGCTAAAATAACTTATCACATAATATATACATGTTAATAAGCTACTGTTTTGACATATAAGTTGGTTGGAAAAGCTTCTGGACTTGAAACTTGTGTGTTATTGATTTAATCGTTATATTGTGCAATTTAAAGCGTGAAAGTGTTTTGAAAATGGACATAATTTTTATAACGCGGAAGCGCTGCCCAATTTTCACCGTAAAATACATCTCAAATTCAGTAACATAATAACTTCGGGACTTATACACTTTAACTTTGAACTTGGACACTTTTGGACATAATTGGACTTATCGAACTATAAAACGTACACGAACACATAAACCTTATAAACTCTCCGTAATAATCTTTTTGGGACAGAATCTAAGTATAAGACAAATGAGAATTAAAATGTTAATTGGAACTTAACATAACTCAATTTATACTAATGAAACTGGTACAACTTTCCGGTGTTCTAGGTCGTTTGTGATTCCCGACGCGTTCCGCTTCTTTTGTGCTTGTTCATACCTTTTATCTCCGCAAACCGTGAGTTACAACCCCACCTTGTTTTACTTTTGTACTTTAAACATTATTTGGGGGAAACATAAGATCATGCTTTGTAACTTTTAACACTATTTGCGAACTACTTGAAACTTTTGGAAACTTGTACGTAACTTTGGAAACTTGATACATTTTAAACTCGTGAAACTTGTAAACTTTGGAAACTTGTACGAATCTTTATTGAAACTCTTATGAAACTTTGAACTTTGGGAAACTTGGAACTTGTGAACTATTATGCGTATATGTGTTATTGCCTTAGCGGGTTAACTAAATTTAGGATACTTGTTAGCGACCAATCCTTGATGAAAATATAAACCCGTAAGAACTTACTGCTACTTTTGGAAACTTTGTTCATTGCCCCGTTTTTGGTTCAGGAACTTTAATACACTACTAGCAACAATTGTTAGTCATATGGGTATCGATACTTAGGAGCGGTCACTCCTTACTAAGGGTTAGCGTCCCAAGTACATATTACTAAGATTCCGTTAGAAACTTATTCAAACATTTTTGGGCTAGATCAGGACCACACAATCGGTTTAGTGTATACTTACTATTTATATTATGCCAAGTGATTGATACGAGTTCCTATTTAGTTAAACACATACTCCCTACGCATATACACCTTTTTAGCGCTTGGATTCCGCTGCAACTTTAATTATACGAGTTTTGTTTATTTATCTTACTTGTGTACGTTCAAACCTTTACTACTTTTCATATATGCTCAAACGTCGCTCCGTTCCTTTTACTTATGACGTCACCATATATTTTGCAACTTACTATTTTTGGAAACTTTATCGAAACTCTAAACTGTAACTCACTCACTACTTTATGTAGTTGACACTTTATCTTATGTTTCAGGAAATTAATGTAAGTGTACGGAATGCATGGCAAATGAGGGTCGATATGGTTACGTGAGGCGCTAAATGGGAAAAGACCTTTCTATTTTTGGGAATTTTATTTGAAACATTGTACTTGTACTTTATTTTAAACTTATGAACTGCTTGGTTGTGAAACTTGAACAATTTTATTTTTAATCGAAATGACTTGAATCGTTTATATTTGCTTATGACCGTGTAATGATATTCCAGCTCTCACATTCCGTGTTTCCGCTATAGCGGGGTGTGACAGACTTGGTATCAGAGCACAGGTTGTAGTTAAAACGGTTTTAGAAATTTCCAAAAAGTTTTTGAAACCAAACTATAACCAAGGCTTTTCGGAAAATCATTATGGGTTCAAAACTTTAGTGAATTAATTTTGCGATTGCATGATTGTTTTTAACTACGCATGGCCTGATCACCCCTGCCTAGTTCAAAATGACTTATGCAAGGACGAAACGTAATTACTAAAGATAAACGGTTTTGAGTCGAAAAATTCTCGGTCTTACTATTCCCAACCTCACGTGATCGACCCTTACCTGCATTTCCTTACTTATTTTCCTTTAGCATTATCGTGTTCATGTACTTACGAAACTTTTTACGTCGCAGATCCGTCATGTCTCAGTCCTCACGTTCGCGATCTCCCTCACGATCTCAGTCACGATCCGTCATGTCCACCGGCCCCCGTTGCTGCGCCACCACAGCGCCGTGGACCGCGTGTCGTTACGACGGCACGTAAACAGGTTATTCTCCCGGGTCGGTTACCCGACAGGATGGCAGCACGGCAGGACGGCCCGTCTAGGCCAGCGCCACCCCATCTTCCATTCGGGCACCCCCCCTCCCGAGGTTCCACGCATCTCGATGATGGACCACTACTCGTGGGAGCGTCAGCTCGAACGAGAGGAAATGCAGCGGGCTCGAGACGCTGAAGCAGCTAGGCAGAGGATGCCGCATAACCAACAGCTTCCCCCTCCTGCCGCCTTCTTGCACCTCCACCGCGAGGTTAGGGGAATTTCAGAGGAAGCCCAGCAACAAGGGCTTCTCCTTTGCGAGGTCTCCGACGCCGCGCAGAGGCTGTCGGAACAAGCATTGCGCCACCTCTCTGTGGTTCAGGCCACAACACATACGGTGCAACGCTTGGTTGGAGTTTGCTTGGTCATGGGGACCCTGTTGGCGGTTATTGCCGCCAGGATGTTCTTCGATAGGCGTCGCTAGTTCATTTCTTTTATTATTGTACTATAGGCTGAGTTGTAATTTTCAAATGTACACAGCTTCGCGCCATTTTCTTTATTTCCTTATGTATTGTACTGTACTTCTCCCTTAATTTGAACCTTGTACTCAAATTTTATATTAATGAATGAAGTTCCATTTATTATTATCTATTATTACCTTGTCTTGTGAATCTTGTACTGTGTTGAATCATTTTCTTGCGTATGAAACCGTATCGTGTGAATCTCTTGAAACTTGTCGTGCGTGTACTATCTGTTCTATTACCTTACTCTCGCGAGATTGTTAACTTGTTCATTAAACTATGTTCTTATCATATTCTAATCGTGCGTTCTAAACCGAATCTGTTGTCTGTTGTAGAATCATGGCACCCCGTACCAACGCCGCAATCATTGCTGAGCAAGTGGCCGAACAGTTGCAAGCAGCGATGCCCAACATGATCGCCCAGATCACTGCGGGAATCAATGCTAACGTCAACAACCACCACCAGCAACAGCAGCAACAACAACAGCATCAACAACAACAGCAACAGCAGCAACAACAACAGCAACAGCAACACCGGCAACAGCAACAGCAACAGCAGCAGCAGCAACAGAACAACCACCAGAACCAACAACAACCCCCAAACCCACCAGCCTGCACCTACAAAAGCTTCATGGCCTGCAAGCCTAAGGAGTTCCACGGCACAACGGGTGTCGTAGGCCTTGTATCCTGGTTTGAGAGCATCGAGTCGGTGCTGCACATCAGTGGATGTGCTGAAGCCATGAAAGTGCAGTACGCCTCCTGCGTATTGCACGGTAAGGCACTGACATGGTGGAACAATGTGGTCCGCAACAGGGGACGCGAGACCGCTAATGCTCTCACCTGGGAACAATTCAAGAACCTCATGATTGAGGAGTACTGCCCCAAAGGGGAAATTAAAAAGCTCGAAGCCGAGCTCTGGGATCACGAGATGGTCGGAAAAGACATCGAAGGGTACACTGCCCGATTCCATGAGCTAGCTCGACTGGTCCCAAGGCTAGTAACTCCGGAAGAGAACAAGATCGACCTTTACATCTCTGGTCTTGTTCCTGAAATCAGAGGAATGGTTCTCACCAAGGAACCCCAGACCCTTCAAAGTGCCATCATCCTAGCTCACCGCCTCACGAGCAACCTACTCACCACTCCTAACTCATCCAAGAAAGAGTCGGGTGAGAAAAGAAAGTCCGATCAGACTCCGGGGCGAAGTGACCGGAACAAAAAGAAGAAGACAACCCGCAATCTTGCCATAGCAGCGGTAACACCGCCACCGCCACCTCCACCAGCTGGAAACCGATACACGGGGACGAACCCCAAGTGCAACAAGTGCAATTTACACCATCACGGTAATTGTCCCGTGTGTCTGAGGTGCCAGAAGGAAGGGCACTTTGGTAAGTACTGCCCAGACAAGTTGGCAGCTCCAGGTCAGAAGCCGGTGTGCTTCGAGTGCGGAAGTGACCAGCACCTCCGGAATGCTTGCCCTAGACTCCGAAACGCCCAACCTAACCGAGGCGGGAAAGGTCGAGGACGTGCATTCGCACTCACAGCTGAAGAGGCTCGGCAGGACCCAAACGCGGTGAACGGTACGTTCCCTGTTAACAATCATTATGCATCCGTTTTGTTCGATTCTGGTGCCGAAAGAAGCTTTGTGTCCTTAGAATTTAGACCCCTTATTAACTTAGGATCTAAGGTTCTTAAGGATAGCTTCACCATAGAGTACGCTAACAGTCAGGAGTTCGAAGCTAAGGATATAATCATAGGATGTTCCATATGCATGTCCGATAAAACTTTCCCTATTGATTTAATCCCTATCGAGCTGAAAAGCTTTGATGTCATCGTCGGAATGGATTGGCTCTCTCGTTTCCGAGCCGAGATCGTCTGTTTTGACAAACTCATCCGCATCCCCCTCTCTGGCACTGAAACTTTAGTTGTTCAAGGAGACAAACCCGGACGTTCACTCCGTCTCGTGTCGTCCATCAAAATGTGCAAGTACCCCGAGAAGGACTGTGACGCATTCCTTGCCCACGTAGTTGAACGTAAACCCAAGGAGATCCGTATTCAAGATATCCCATTAGTCAAGGATCACCCCGAAGTCTTTCCCGAAGATTTGCCAGGGCTACCTCCGCATCGACAAGTGGAATTCCGGATAGACCTCATTCCTGGTGCAGCACCGGTCGCTAGGACACCGTACCGTCTAGCCCCACCGGAGATGCAAGAACTGTCTAAACAGCTTCAGGAACTCTTGGATCATGGTCTTATTCGTCCTAGCTCGTCCCCCTGGGGAGCCCCTATACTCTTCGTTAAAAAGAAAGACGGATCCTTTCGTATGTGCATCGACTACCGCGAACTGAACAAGCTGACCGTCAAGAACCGATACCCACTCCCGAGGATCGATGACCTTTTCGATCAGTTGCAGGGTGCAACTTATTTCTCGAAAATCGACCTCCGTTCGGGTTACCATCAGGTTCGTGTCAGCGAGAACGACATTCCAAAAACCGTTTTTCGTACCCGTTACGGTCATTACGAATTCCTAGTCATGCCTTTCGGTCTAACCAACGCACCAGCAGTGTTCATGGACTTAATGAACCGAGTGTGTAGACCTTACCTGGACAAGTTCGTGATCGTGTTCATTGATGACATTCTTATCTACTCAAGAAACAAGGAGGATCACGCGAAACACTTGAAACTTATCTTAGAACTCCTCCGAGAACAGAAACTGTACGCCAAATTCTCTAAGTGTGAATTCTGGCTCCGGGAAGTACATTTCCTTGGTCATGTGGTCAACCAAGATGGGATCCATGTGGATCCGGCTAAGATAGAAGCGATCGAGAAATGGAAAGCCCGGACGACTCCTACGGAAATCCGTCAATTCCTAGGGTTGGCCGGCTACTATCGAAGGTTCATCGAGAATTTCTCGAAGATCGCTAAGCCACTCACCGAGCTCACTCAGAAGGATAAGGATTTTGTTTTGGGTACAAAGCAAGAGGAATCCTTCCAGAAACTCAAGCACCAGCTTTGTCACGCACCGATTTTGTCTTTACCAGAGGGTACGGATAACTTCGTCGTATTCTGCGATGCATCCCATCAAGGACTTGGGTGCGTCCTTATGCAGAAAGACAAAGTCATCGCCTACGCCTCAAGACAACTCAAGGTTCACGAGCAGAACTACACTACTCACGACTTAGAGCTGGGAGCAGTCGTTTTTGCACTAAAGATCTGGAGACATTACTTGTATGGGACTAAGTGCACGGTGTTCACGGATCACAAGAGTCTTCAACACATCTTAGACCAAAAGATGCTCAACATGAGACAGAGGAGATGGATCGAACTGCTAAGTGACTACGATTGCGAGATCAAGTACCACCCCGGTAAGGCAAACGTAGTAGCAGACGCCCTTAGTCGGAAGGAAAGGGTGAAACCATCTCGAGCTAGAGCATTGGGTATCCAGATTCAGACCAACCTTCATACGCAAATCGCCGAGGTTCAGCGAGAAGCGCTGAAGCCCGAGAACCTAAAGGGAGAAACTTTGCACAATCCTGAGAAGGAGTTCGAACGCAAATCCGACGGGATTCACTACTTCAAGGGCCGAGCATGGATTCCGAAATCCGAGGATCTTCGCAAGTTAATTCTGGATGAAGGCCACCGTTCCCGATACTTCATCCACCCCGGTTCAGACAAGTTGTACAAAGATCTTAAGGAGTATTATTGGTGGCCGGGCATGAAGAAAGATATCGCCTTGTACGTAGCCAAGTGTCTTACTTGCTCAAAGGTCAAGGCGGAATATCAGAAACCTTCAGGACTTTTGCAGCAACCGGAAATCCCTATGTGGAAATGGGAGCAAATCTCCATGGATTTCATTACCAAGTTACCTCGGACGGCAAAGGGTAACGACACAATTTGGGTAATTGTGGACCGTTTGACTAAGTCTGCTCATTTCTTGCCGGTACGAGAAACCCACTCAATGGGAAAGTTCGCGCAAATCTACATCAACGAGATCATCTCTCGCCACGGGACACCTCTCTCCATCATTTCTGACAGGGATAGTCGGTTCACGTCTCGCTTTTGGAACGCGCTTCAGAAATCTCTCGGGACGCGACTAGATCTTAGCACAACTTATCACCCTCAGACCGATGGTCAAAGCGAAAGGACGATCCAAACGCTTGAGGATATGCTTAGAGCATGCGTAGTTGACTTTGGAGGAAATTGGGATACTCATATTCCATTGGTCGAGTTTTCATACAACAACAGCTACCACGCTAGCATTAAGTGTGCCCCGTTCGAAGCCTTATATGGACGCAAGTGCCGATCGCCGCTTTGTTGGCTTGAAGCCGGTGATCGACAACTCACAAGGCTCGACATTGTTCAAGAAACCATCGACAAGATCACCACCATCAGGGAGCGACTGAAGACGTCCCGTACTCGGAAAAAGAGCTACGCCGATAACCGGAGAAAACCCCTCGAGTTCCAGGTCGGCGATCGTGTGCTTCTTAAAGTATCGCCATGGAAAGGGGTAGTTCGCTTCGGGAAACGCGGTAAGTTAAGCCCCAGGTACACCGGACCGTTTGAAGTCATCGAGCGTATTGGTCCAGTAGCTTATCAACTCCAACTCCCGCCTGTTCTTTCAAATGTTCATAACGTGTTCCATGTCTCGCACTTGAAAAAGTGCCTATCTGATGAGACCATCGTCATCCCGCTCGACGAGGTCAAAATCGATAAAAAGCTCAACTTCATCGAGGAACCGCTTGAAGTGGTAGACCGAGAGGTCAAGCAACTCAGAGAAAGCCGTGTTCCTATTGTCAAGGTTCGTTGGAACTCCCGACGTGGTCACGAATTCACATGGGAACGTGAAGACCAAATACGTCAAAAGTATCCGCATTTGTTCAAGGATACTTCTACCTGATGTGACGAGTCAAATTTCGGGACGAAATTTCTTTCAACCCGGGGATGATGTGACAACCGTCTAATTTCAGGTGATTCTTAGTTACTCAATCGGTGCAAAATGTGACATTCGCGAATTTCTAGGTATATTTCTATCGACACGTATTCGTTTTATCTATTTATGATCGTGTTTTGACCCTATTGTATTCCTTTTTATGTTTATCGTATTCGTATTTTATGAGTATTGTATTCGTATTTCTCGTATTTTATGGGTATCGTAATTGTATTTTATGTGTATTTACGTTTATCGGGTATATAGTATGTGATTCGAATCTTTATGTCGGGAACGTATAGTCTTAAGTGCCTTTAGTATAAGTCTAGTATGCTCTTATGATAAGTTTAGGGGAATTATGCCTTAATTATATGATTATGATTAACGTTTAAAAAGTATTTCATGTTTAGTCCCTTCGGAAATTTTATTACGAAACTAGTCCTATGAGAGAAATTCTATTACAAATTTAGTCCTTTTCATATTTTTATTACAAAAATCGTCCCTACCTACCCCTTTGTCTTATTAGACAACCACACTTTTTGTCCTTATCTTCATTCACCTACACACACACTCTCTCTCTCTCTAGAATTCACCATAAACCCTCCACCTTCTCTCTAACTTTTCCGGCGATCCAACCGTCAAATTTCAAATCCGAGACCGGATTATTGATCACCATCATCATCTTCATCTATCCTCCAAGTTTCATTACGATCGGGTAAGTATTTCTCCATTTTGGTTTTAAACTTTGATTATTTAGATTCAAACCCGAAACTATCATTTTTCACCGTCAAAACCGAGATTTTATTGAGGATTATTGTATGTAATCATATTCTGGACATAGGGTTCCAATTTGGGGTCAATTAGACACCTAAAACACTCAGAAACCGATTTCCGAATGCTATTTTTCGTAAAAACCCAGTTACGTCACGTAACTGTGGTTACGTTCACGTAACTCTGCCCCCTGATCACGTAACTCGATTATTACGCACGTAACTCATCCCTCTGGTCACGTAACTCACTTGTTACGCACGTAAGTGCCAATTTCGTGACTTATAAGTCACGTAACAATCACCTAAATCACGTAATTCCTATCTTGGTCCGTAACTTGCTTATTACGCACGTAACAAACATCCTTTATCACGTAATTGACAATTACGTGACTTATGAGTCACGTAATAAGCCTCTTGCACGTAATTCTTCTTGTTTACCACGTAATTGCCTTGTTTGATTGCGTAACTTTCTCGTAGATCACGTATGTAGTATGTATATCACGTATTAGCTTGTTTGTCAATAAGCTTTGTCCCGTAACTCTTGTATAACACGTAACTTGATACTTACGTGACTTGTAGTGCGCGTAAGTACGAGGATTACGTATCTAGTCTGCTGAGTTTCCGAAACATTTGTATTCCGTTATATCGATATTCCTTTTGGTCATATTAAACCCGTATAAAACGTTAATCATTAAGGCATAACCCACTAGACTTAGAGATACTTAGACATGTTTATTTACGTGATGTATAGGGCACTTAGACGTTGGAGCTTGACGATATTATAATATTTCCCGACATATAGAGATTTGGATTGCTTTGCTATACAGTGAGTTATTCGTTGCCCTTTTTACCCTCTTTACATTTTTGGGTATGATTAGCGTTAAACAAATGTATTTTATGGTATGTATGTATTATGGTATGTATATATGGATATGAATGCTTTAGATGATCTCACCCAAACTTGTACCGCCTTTGTGGTAGTACAAGGCCCCGTATACACACCTGTTAGCTGTTAGCCGCCGGTTGTATATATAGCGCTATATGGGTCTAACAAGCCCTCATTGTTAACACTATTTTGGATGATGGATGCGCCCTGTCCGTGTTAGCAATGTTATGACCGTATTATTGATTATCGAGGACAACCTAGTTTGAGACACTAGGTGGGGTTAGTTGCCAGTATTGTTGAGGTTCAGGTGTATCGTATGTTCCTAGAGCTGATATTCTATCCAGTATGGTATTTATTTTATAGTATGATTATGATATTTTATGAAATGAGTATGGTATTTTATGAAACGATTATGGTATTTTATGGTATAAGTATGAGTATTTTATCAAAAGGTTTTGTAAACCTCACGTATATTTTGAAACATCATTTTCAAATGACTTATCTTCAAATCATAACACTTTTGGGTCAAAACGTATTGAAACTCTTATCCTATTATGTTTTTATTTACTATTGCGAATAATTCACCAACTTTATGTTGACGTCGTATTTTAACGCTTTTCAGGGATTTGAGGTTACTCTTTATGATGATATGCTTTGATTGGCTACGTGGATCTTTTGCATGGAGTTTATTTTGTTTTATTTAAATTCCTTAGTATCCCAACTCTGTAGCCGTATTTTGTTATTTCCGGATGATTGTAATAACGTATTGTATTTCAAACTCTTTATCTATGCTGATGATGTATGGTTTAATTATGTTTGATGTAACCTTTGAATCTCTGATACCGTATACACTGCGCACCTCGGTTCCGCCATTTATGCGGGGTGTGACAGAAGTTGGTATCAGAGCCAATGGTTATAGCGAACTAAGTGACCTTACGGAATCACTTAGACTATGACCTAGGCTTTTGAACCTATCTGATTTACTCTATGTGCGCATTTCTTTCTTTTGTGGGCCTGTATGTGATTCGTATGCTATATGTGCTTTCGTTATGCTTTTTATGTTTTGAGGCCTGCTTGTTTTAGTCCCACATACAGTTATCGTTCTGATTTATTCCGTTTGATATTCGTAGAAGATGCCGCCTAAGAGGACTTCTACTAGGTCTACTCCTGCCGTCACTGCTACGAGAAGGTCGGCAAGGCGAGGTCGCGCCAGCGCGAGAGCGGGTGCTACGGTTCAGAATACCACTGCTACCCCCAGTGCTACTACCGCTACTCCGAACATCAGTCAGTTGATTGCGGAGCAGATTGCGGCAGCTATACCCGTGATTGTGGCACAGCTCAAGGAGACACCGGTGCAGGATGCCGACATCGGGTTGGAAGAACCTGAGATGCCCGGTATTGGATCTGAAGGTACGGCGTCTGGGCGCGATGGTTCCGATGTGGGAAGAGCAGTGCATGTGGGAGCTGGAGGACCGAGTATTATTATTGAAGATCCGCCCCGAGGCTGTTCGTATAAGACCTTTCTGGATTGCAGACCTACTGAATTTAGGGGTACTGAAGATGCTGTTGCTACCCTGCAGTGGTTTGAGAGGATCGAGTCGGTATTTGATGTCTCGGGATGTGCTGAGGAGAGCAAGGTTAAATATGCTACCTTCTTATTCCAGGGTAAAGCCCTCACTTGGTGGAACTCGGTGAAACGAGTTAAGGGCCGAGCTGATATTACCTTGATGACTTGGGAGAATTTGAAGGTACTGATGAAGAAAGAGTATGTGCCGTCATCTGAGACGCAAAGATTGGAGAACGAGTTGTGGAACTTAACTATGCAAGGTGCTGATTATCGTGGGTATGTGAATCGCTTCTACGATCTATGTGTTTTGGCTCCTCGTCTGGTTCGCACTGAGAATGAGAGGATTGAACGCTTCACTCATGGGTTGCCCCAAACTATGCGAGATCACATTATCTCTCACCTCCCGGGTACTCTTCAGAGTGCGGTCGATATTGCTGGTCGACTGACCGCAAGTGCGATCCGTGCTGGTACTCTACAGCCGGTTGTGAGCCGAAGAGATTCTGGTCGATCTGACAGAAGAAATATGGGTAATTCGAGAAAGAGAAGCCGTAGTCAAGATCAGAGATCTCAACTTCCTCAGGTGTATGCGTTGACGGGTGCTGGAGCTGGTTATCAGGGCGTGCGCCCTAAGTGTGGCACTTGTGGCAGTGCTCATGCGGCGAATGTGGCGTGTTGGGTTTGTAAACGCTGCAAGAAGTTAGGCCACACTGAGCAGTTTTGTGGAAGAGCTACTGGAGCATGTTTTGAATGTGGAGAAGTGGGTCATCGTCGTCATCAGTGTCCCAAGCTTGTATCATCTACTTCCCTTCCTACTCCTGGTGCTGGTACTAGTGCGAGAGGGAATCCTGCTAAGAGCCGAGCTTTCGCCATGGAATCTTCCGAAGCTCACCAGGATCCTACAGTTTTCACTGGTACATTTCTTGTTGACGATTATCCTGCTTTTATATTGTTTGATTCGGGTGCCGATAGAAGCTTTATTTCTAGTGATTTCCGCCCCTTAGTAAACCGTGCTTCTAGTCCTTTAGAGCCTGCATATGAGGTAGAAATAGCCGATGGTAGATGTGCCTGTGTTAGAGAAGTTATTCGTGATATTCCCCTCGTTTTAGCCGATATTCCTTTTTCCATCGACCTTATTCCTATGAAACTCGGTAGTTTCGATGTCGTAGTCGGCATGGATTGGTTAGCGAAGCATAAAGGAGAAATAGTCTGCTATGAGAAGCTTATTCGTATTCAGAAGCCGGATGGAGATCAGTTGATTGTACACGGAGACAAGGCTGGGAAACGTCTTAAAGTCATCTCAATTTTGAAAGTTCGCGAGTATGTCCGTCAAGGTTGTTCCTTATATCTCGCTCATTTGGTGAAGAAAGATTCTGCGATAAAGATTGATGGTGTACCGATTGTTCGCGAGTATTCTGACGTTTTTCCCGACGATTTACCTGGAGTCCCTCCCCAGAGACAAACCGACTTTCGTATTGATCTTATTCCTGGAGCTGCACCTGTTGCTAAAGCTCCGTATCGTTTGGCTCCTTCCGAAATGCTCGAGTTATCGAAACAAATTCAGGAACTGGTCGATAAGGGTTTTATCCGTCCTAGTTTCTCCCCGTGGGGTGCTCCTGTTCTCTTTGTTAAGAAGAAGGATGGCTCCATGCGTTTATGTATTGATTATCGGGAGTTAAACAAGCTGACTGTGAAGAACCGTTATCCCCTTCCTCGTATTGATGACTTATTCGATCAACTTCAGGGTTCTTGCTATTTCTCTAAGATCGATCTTCGCTCTGGTTATCATCAGTTGAGAGTTCGAGAAGATGATATACCTAAGACTGCTTTTCGTACTCGATATGGTCATTATGAGTTCATGGTGATGCCGTTTGGTATGACAAACGCCCCTGCAGCATTCATGGAACTAATGAACCGTATTTGTTGTCCGTATCTTGACAAATTCGTTATCGTATTCATCGACGACATTCTTATCTATTCCCGAAGTCGCAAGGAACATGAAGAGCATTTGCGTCTTGTTCTAGAAGTGCTTCGAAAAGAGAAGTTGTATGCGAAATTCTCTAAGTGCGAGTTCTGGTTATCCGAAGTTCAATTTCTTGGCCACGTGGTTAGCGCGAAGGGTATTCATGTTGATCCTGCTAAGATTGAAGCTGTTAAAAGTTGGGTTGCACCAAAGACACCGACCGAAATCCGTTCATTTTTGGGTCTTGCTGGGTATTATCGCCGATTCATCGAGAACTTCTCCAAGATCGCTTCACCTATGACAAAGCTGACACAGAAGAGTGAACCATTCGTTTGGGGTTCCGATCAGGAGAGAGCCTTTCAAGTATTGAAGCAGCGGTTGTGTAACGCTCCTATTCTTAGTCTGCCAGTTGGTTCCGAGAATTTTGTTGTTTATTGCGACGCTTCGCACAAGGGTCTGGGTTGTGTGCTTATGCAGAATGGTAAAGTTATAGCTTACGCTTCGCGTCAGTTGAAAATCCATGAGCAGAATTACACGACACATGATCTAGAGTTGGGAGCCGTCGTATTCGCATTGAAGATTTGGAGACATTATCTGTATGGGACCAAGTGTACTGTATTTACCGACCACAAGAGTCTACAACACATATTCGATCAGAAGATGCTGAACATGAGACAACGACGCTGGGTTGAGTTACTGAACGACTATGATTGCGACATTCGCTACCACCCTGGTAAGGCGAACGTTGTTGCTGATGCACTAAGTCGTAAAGAAACAGTCAAACCAGTCCGTATTCGTTCTATGGTGATATCTATTCAGACGAGCTTAAAGGCTCGGATTATTCAAGCACAAGAGGGTATTATGACAGAGGGCCGTGTTAAAGAGGAAAGATTGTATAAGTTGGCGTTGGAATTAGAACCAAAGGAGGATGGAGTTCTGTATTTCCTCGAGCGTATTTGGGTTCCGGTTAGCATCCGTCAGTTGATTCTGGACGAAGCCCATAAGTCGAACTATTCCATTCATCCGGGTTCCGACAAGATGTATCACGACTTGAAAGATTTTTATTGGTGGCCGGGTATGAAGCGTGAGATCGCCGAGTATGTTAGTCGATGTTTGACCTGTTCCAAGGTGAAGATTGAGTATCAGAAACCGTCTGGGCTACTCCAACAACCGAAGATTCCCGAGTGGAAATGGGAGCGTATTACTATGGATTTTGTTACAAAGCTTCCGAGATCTTCGAGTGGTTATGACAGTATCTGGGTTATTGTTGATCGATTGACGAAGTCTGCTCATTTCCTACCGATTCGCGAGAATTATCCGATGGAGAGATTCGTACGTTTATATATTGCAGAGACTGTATCGAAACACGGAGTTCCTGTATCGATTATTTCCGATCGTGATGCTCGTTTCACTTCGCGATTTTGGAAGACATTTCAGACCGCTATGGGTACAAGATTAGATATGAGTACCGCCTATCATCCGCAGACCGATGGTCAAAGCGAGAGAACTATTCAGACTATGGAAGATATGCTACGAGCTTGCGCTATTGATTTTGGTGGTAGTTGGGATGTTCATTTGCCGTTGATTGAATTCTCGTACAACAACAGCTATCACACGAGTATCAAGTGTGAACCATTTGAAGCTTTGTATGGCCGCAAGTGTCGATCACCTGTATGTTGGGCAGAAGTTGGAGATAGTCAGATCTCTGGTCCGGAGATTATACAAGAGACCACTGACAAGATCTTCAAGATCAAGGAACGATTGATTACTGCCAGAGATCGACAGAAGAAGTATGCTGATAAGCGCAGGAAGCCTCTTGAGTTCAGTGTTGGAGATATGGTATTATTGAAGGTATCTCCATGGAAAGGGGTTGTCCGATTCGTGAAGCGCAGCAAGCTGAGTCCGAGATACACGGGTCCGTTCAAGATCTTAGCCCGCGTCGGCCCAGCTGCGTATCGACTAGATTTGCCGGCAGAACTGAGCAGCGTACATAATGTATTTCATGTATCTCAGTTGAAGAAATGCCTGGCTGACGAGACGTTATTAGTTCCGCTTGAGCAACTCCAGATTGACGATAAGCTTCATTTCGTTGAGGAACCGATCGAGATCGTTGCTAGTGATGTTAAGCGTCTACGACGAAGTAAGATCCCGATTGTAAAGGTTCGTTGGAATTCCCGCTTTGGAGCTGAGTTCACGTGGGAACGCGAAGATGAAATTCTGCGGAAGTATCCTCACCTTTCCCCCGGAAGTAGTACCAAGTGATAATTTCGAGGACGAAATTTCTTTTACTTGGGGAGACTGTGACATTCGCGAATTTCTAGGTATATTTCTATCGACACGTATTCGTTTTATCTATTTATGATCGTGTTTTGACCCTATTGTATTCCTTTTTATGTTTATCGTATTCGTATTTTATGAGTATTGTATTCGTATTTCTCGTATTTTATGGGTATCGTAATTGTATTTTAAGTGTATTTACGTTTATCGGGTATATAGTATGTGATTCGAATCTTTATGTCGGGAACGTATAGTCTTAAGTGCCTTTAGTATAACTCTAGTATGCTCTTATGATAAGTTTAGGGGAATTATGCCTTAATTATATGATTATGATTAACGTTTAAAAAGTATTTCATGTTTAGTCCCTTCGGAAATTTTATTACGAAACTAGTCCTATGAGAGAAATTCTATTACAAATTTAGTCCTTTTCATATTTTTATTACAAAAATCGTCCCTACCTACCCCTTTGTCTTATTAGACAACCACACTTTTTGTCCTTATCTTCATTCACCTACACACACACTCTCTCTCTCTCTAGAATTCACCATAAACCCTCCACCTTCTCTCTAACTTTTCCGGCGATCCAACCGTCAAATTTCAAATCCGAGACCGGATTATTGATCACCATCATCATCTTCATCTATCCTCCAAGTTTCATTACGATCGGGTAAGTATTTCTCCATTTTGGTTTTAAACTTTGATTATTTAGATTCAAACCCGAAACTATCATTTTTCACCGTCAAAACCGAGATTTTATTGAGGATTATTGTATGTAATCATATTCTGGACATAGGGTTCCAATTTGGGGTCAATTAGACACCTAAAACACTCAGAAACCGATTTCCGAATGCTATTTTTCGTAAAAACCCAGTTACGTCACGTAACTGTGGTTACGTTCACGTAACTCTGCCCCCTGATCACGTAACTCGATTATTACGCACGTAACTCATCCCTCTGGTCACGTAACTCACTTGTTACGCACGTAAGTGCCAATTTCGTGACTTATAAGTCACGTAACAATCACCTAAATCACGTAATTCCTATCTTGGTCCGTAACTTGCTTATTACGCACGTAACAAACATCCTTTATCACGTAATTGACAATTACGTGACTTATGAGTCACGTAATAAGCCTCTTGCACGTAATTCTTCTTGTTTACCACGTAATTGCCTTGTTTGATTGCGTAACTTTCTCGTAGATCACGTATGTAGTATGTATATCACGTATTAGCTTGTTTGTCAAGAAGCTTTGTCCCGTAACTCTTGTATAACACGTAACTTGATACTTACGTGACTTGTAGTGCGCGTAAGTACGAGGATTACGTATCTAGTCTGCTGAGTTTCCGAAACATTTGTATTCCGTTATATCGATATTCCTTTTGGTCATATTAAACCCGTATAAAACGTTAATCATTAAGGCATAACCCACTAGACTTAGAGATACTTAGACATGTTTATTTACGTGATGTATAGGGCACTTAGACGTTGGAGCTTGACGATATTATAATATTTCCCGACATATAGAGATTTGGATTGCTTTGCTATACAGTGAGTTATCCGTTGCCCTTTTTACCCTCTTTACATTTTTGGGCATGATTAGCGTTAAACAAATGTATTTTATGGTATGTATGTATTATGGTATGTATATATGGATATGAATGCTTTAGATGATCTCACCCAAACTTGTACCGCCTTTGTGGTAGTACAAGGCCCCGTATACACACCTGTTAGCTGTTAGCCGCCGGTTGTATATATAGCGCTATATGGGTCTAACAAGCCCTCATTGTTAACACTATTTTGGATGATGGATGCGCCCTGTCCGTGTTAGCAATGTTATGACCGTATTATTGATTATCGAGGACAACCTAGTTTGAGACACTAGGTGGGGTTAGTTGCCAGTATTGTTGAGGTTCAGGTGTATCGTATGTTCCTAGAGCTGATATTCTATCCAGTATGGTATTTATTTTATAGTATGATTATGATATTTTATGAAATGAGTATGGTATTTTATGAAACGATTATGGTATTTTATGGTATAAGTATGAGTATTTTATCAAAAGGTTTTGTAAACCTCACGTATATTTTGAAACATCATTTTCAAATGACTTATCTTCAAATCATAACACTTTTGGGTCAAAACGTATTGAAACTCTTATCCTATTATGTTTTTATTTACTATTGCGAATAATTCACCAACTTTATGTTGACGTCGTATTTTAACGCTTTTCAGGGATTTGAGGTTACTCTTTATGATGATATGCTTTGATTGGCTACGTGGATCTTTTGCATGGAGTTTATTTTGTTTTATTTAAATTCCTTAGTATCCCAACTCTGTAGCCGTATTTTGTTATTTCCGGATGATTGTAATAACGTATTGTATTTCAAACTCTTTATCTATGCTGATGATGTATGGTTTAATTATGTTTGATGTAACCTTTAAATCTCTGATACCGTATACACTGCGCACCTCGGTTCCGCCATTTATGCGGGGTGTGACACAAAATCTCTAGTTACTCTCTATCGTGTTCATATTGTTCGGGTTCATACTTACTGTGTCTTTTATTGTCGGAACCAATGTCGGAATCAAACTATAAATCCTAACACCAAATAAACAATACAAGAACTTGACTAAGTTCATAACGGAAACCAAAAAGATTCTAGTCCTTAACTAATTAACGGAAAACTTAAAACGTCAAAAAAGCTGGACTTTGCAATCCAGCCGGCGACGGCTGAATCCCGCTGTCCAGCTGGATGATGACTCATTTTTGCATGAAACTTGATTGGACCATCACCCTAAGCTCGGGACTGGGCATAATTTACTGTCTAGACCATTTCCCAAGGGCAGTAACATCACCTCTTTACACTTTCCATTTCACTTTTAGTTCATTTTCAAACTAACAAAACACACACACACATTATACTCTCTCAAACACTCTCTTTTTCTCTCAAGAACACCAAGCAATCCAGAAACTTTACATCACAAATCAGTCCATAAACACACAAATATCAACCATCTAATCCATCAAAAACGTTCTAGGAGTTAAGGGTATCAAAAGGAAAGGTTTAAATCGGGTTTCCAAGAAGTTTTTGGAGCTAAAACTCATCCTAACCGCCACCTTGCTTTTTCCTCCGGTAGAATCTCTTTATTTTACTGTTTTTATATATATATATATATTCACTTGCATGTAAGATCTAAAACCTGAAAATGTGTTTTCCTAACAATCTAAAACGTTTTCTTCCTTAAAAACAAGTTTTTATAAAAGATCTACATTTTTAACCTATAAATCCAAAAGAAACTGAGATTTTACTTTGAAAATACATATGTTTGAGTTATATCAGCTTGCATGTTAAATCTACCCGTTCAACAAGCTTAATAACGAAAAATAACGTAATAATGAAGCTGGCCGAAGCCTTTTGGCCGGCGGCTGAAGGATTCCAGCCGACGACTAAAGTTAAGCCGGCGGCTGATTTCCTCCAGCCGCCGCCTGAATATTGTTGTTCGCTGCTTTTGTCGTTTTAAAGGCCGTAAACATGAATATAAGCTAAAATAACTCATCACAGAATATATACATGTTAATAAGCTACTGTTTTGACATATAAGTTGGTTGGAAAAGCTTCTGGACTTGAAACTTGTGTGTTATTGATTTAATCGTTATATTGTGCAATTTAAAGCGGGAAAGTGTTTTGAAAATGGACATAATTTTAATAACGCGGAAGCGCTGCCCAATTTTCACCGTAAAATACATCTCAAATTCAGTAACATAATAACTTCGGGACTTATACATTTTAACTTTGAACTTGGACACTTTTGGACATAATTGGACTTATCGAACTATAAAACGTACACGAACACATAAACCTTATAAACTCTCCGTAATAATCTTTTTGGGACAGAATCTAAGTATAAGACAAATGAGAATTAAAATGTTAATTGGAACTTAACATAACTCAATTTATACTAATGAAACTGGTACAACTTTCCGGTGTTCTAGGTCGTTTGTGATTCCCGACGCGTTCCGCTTCTTTTGTGCTTGTTCATACCTTTTATCTCCGGAAACCGTGAGTTACAACCCCACCTTGTTTTACTTTTGTACTTTAAACATTATTTGGGGGAAACATAAGATCATGCTTTGTAACTTTTAACACTATTTGCGAACTACTTGAAACTTTTGGAAACTTGTACGTAACTTTGGAAACTTGATACATTTTAAACTCGTGAAACTTTTGGAAACTTGTACGAATCTTTATTGAAACTCTTATGAAACTTTGAACTTTGGGAAACTTGGAACTTGTGAACTATTATGCGTATATGTGTTATTGCCTTAGCGGGTTAACTAAATTTAGGATACTTGTTAGCGACCAATCCTTGATGAAAATATAAACCCGTAAGAACTTACTGCTACTTTTGGAAACTTTGTTCATTGCCCCGTTTTTGGTTCAGGAACTTTAATACACTATTAGCAACAACCGTTAGTCATATCGGTATCGATACTTAGGAGCGGTCACTCCTTACTAAGGGTTAGCGTCCCAAGTACATATTACTAAGATTCCGTTAGCAACTTATTCAAACATTTTTGGGCTAGATCAGGACCACACAATCGGTTTAGTGTATACTTACTATTTATATTATGCCAAGTGATTGATACGAGTTCCTATTTAGTTAAACACATACTCCCTACGCATATACACCTTTTTAGCGCTTGGATTCCGCTGCAACTTTAATTATACGAGTTTTGTTTATTTATCTTACTTGTGTACGTTCAAACCTTTACTACTTTTTATATATGCTCAAACGTCGCTCCGTTCCTTTTATTTATGACGTCACCATATATTTTGCAACTTACTATTTTTGGAAACTTTATCGAAACTCTAAATTGTAACTCACTCACTACTTTATGTAGTTGACACTTTATCTTATGTTTCAGGAAATTAATGTAAGTGTACCGAATGCATGGCAAAGGAGGGTCGATATGGTTACGTGAGGCGCTAAATGGGAAAAGACCTTTCTATTTTTGGGAATTTTATTTGAAACATTGTACTTGTACTTTATTTTAAACTTATGAACTGCTTGGTTGTGAAACTTGAACAATTTTATTTTTAATCGAAATGACTTGAATCGTTTATAGTTGCTTATGACCGTGTAATGATATTCCAGCTCTCACATTCCGTGTTTCCGCTATAGCGGGGTGTGACAGTTTATATGTAAACACAACCCATAGTTACGTAGATCAAGATTTATCAAAGAAGAACACTTTGATATTCACAATTTTATGATAATCGAATATTGTATATATAAAAAACAATAAGAACAATAACACAATAACGATTACCATCAAGCCTCAATCTATTAATAAATTAACAAACGTGTTTGTTTCCATACAAGGATCACCTTGAGACTAAACCTAGCTTTTCTAGGAAACATCTAACATCACCAGCCTCAATCTATTTGATCAAAATAGACATGTTTCTTCTCTTTACAAGGATCAATCTTGACCTTAAGGCTGAATAAAGGGGAACGATCACAAGTGGTGAGATCGTTTGGTGTTTTCCTAAAGAATAAACATGATGAAGACCACACATTTACAGTGTCTAGGGATCTCTTTATATAGAGAGTCTCCTACGACTTACATAAGGAAAGCTAGTTATATTAGCAGACTAATTCTTTTAGATCTTTATCTTGCTAAGCAAATCTTCCATAACCCTAGCCACAGTAGTAACTAAGTTGCAGTAGTAATACCATCGTGCAATAGTAATTGGATCTTGCAGTATTAACCAAATAACCTTGTAGTAGTAACTTCATTGTGCAGTAGTAACTGACTCTTGCAGTGGTAACTGTGTTCGTCCAGTATTAACTGTGTGGTACTAACTAAGCAGTACTAACAGTGTTCTTTTGAACTATACAGTAGTAACTGGTATATGCAATGCAACTCCAGAATAACAATCTCAACAATTTTATCATAACAATAAACAATCTTCCCCTAAACTTATGCTTGTTACATGCAAAGCAATAAGTTTCTTCAATGTAATTGTTGATGAGAATGTTATCAAAACTGATATTTTTTTCTTATCTTCCCAATTTTCCTTCCTTGATGTAAATTATGAGTTTATATTTTGTCTCATCAAATCAATAATGATAATAAAGTATCCCAACATGTTCATTATCTTGTCACTACAAAAAACTGGTTATTTGCTCGCATTTTATTCTACGCAATTTCTTAAAAATGGGTACGATTTGTCAGTTTCTTCGCACTTATAAATGTGTACAAATTTTATACGTCATTTAATCTGAAGAAACTAAAAAGTTTCTCACTAAAAAGTGTACAGAAAAAATTTTCACACTAAAAAGTGTGTAGAACTATTATTTTGAACGCACTTTAAGTGTAGAGATCAATTCTACGGACGTGATTTCTTTGCACTTTCTTTTCTTTCCCAAATAAGGAAAAGGTGAGAAAAATCTTATACGTAGAATTGATCTCTACACTTAAAAGTGCGTACAAAATAAGTGTTCTACTGATTTTTTAGTGTGAACATTTTTTCTCCACACTTTTTAGTTTGAAACTTTCTAATTTATTCGCACCGATTAATGTATTCAATTTGTACGCGTTAATTAGGGCGACTAAATTAACAAATCCTAACCATTTTTAAAAAGTCCATAGAACAAAATGCGTATAAATGATAAAGGTTTTCGTAATGTGTCCATCCCCGTGTTTGTGTTTGTGTCCATGAACAATAGCAGCAGAAACTATTGCACCAACCATATAGACACTATCGAGTGAAGATGTAGCCTTCGCGTTTGTAGATAGACCTTTTGATGACTCTGCTCTTCGGAATCATGATCATTTGAACCAGTATCACTACCATACCAGATTATGAATGCCAACATTATAAAAGAACAAAATACAAAACCTGCTGTTAAACAAAACTTTGGCCCGTAAACTTAAACATAGCTCCTGTTTGGCTGCTTCGATTTGACTGATATTATGGGTTGCAAACAATAATCGAAAGAAAAAAAATGATGATAAATTTACAAGTGGAATTATAGTCAATAATAAATATACTAAAATATAATAAGATAGATGATAAATTACAATTATTACATTACAATTATTAGTATTAATTTACGTATATTAATTGAAAATAATTGTTTGACATTTATCATCATTATATCGAAAAGGATAATTAGAGATTGTTTAAAACAAAATTTTATCGATATCCTTATTTTACTAAATGATAATCACGTCAATTGAAATATTCATGTTTATATAAATTATTTATTTAATCATAATTTTAACTTTTAAAAATATTGTATAGTATATTTTTATCCTTTCCCAAATGTTGGGATGTGTGTGTCACGGTCTTGTGATGTCCTAAGAAATATAAATGTCATGTACTAAATTTTTATAACTAACGACTTGTAAAAAAAGAAAATTTAAATGTGAACAAATCATAATTTTATGTAATTTATATAGACGATTTATGTAATTTACCTAGATTTTATCTATTTTTTCTTTATTAATTGAATTAATTAGAAATATATAAGCTTCAATAAAGCTGAAAATTAGCTCGATCTTTCACCGGGTTACTCAAGCTCGACTTGAAACTTGGTTATTCGGTCGCGTGCTTTTTTCAGGTTGAGACCGTGCCTTAAAGTTATTGACATTAAAATAGATGTTCAAAACACACATTTGAATTCACAAACACTTTATCATATATGTATGTGTCTTAAAATACCATCATTAATTTTTAATATATAATAAAAGAGTGGACTTAAATGTCACATGGCGAAGTAAGTTCCGTTGGATGGGTTAACTTATTTGATGTCAGCCATTAGATCAGATTGATTATGTCATCAAAAACTATTTTTTATTTTACACACTCTTACAATACATAATTACATTCTTTCTTTCATTTAATCTCTACTAAAATAAAAAATATAATTATAATTTATTTATAGAATCGTTCAATTTGGACTATAATTTACCTTATTATTATTCTAAAATATATTAATACAAAATATCAAAATATGTGTATAAAGATAGAAGTGTATATGTTATTATAGCTATAAAATATGTGTATGAACGTAAAAGTATATATATGTATTACACTATAACATTAATTTCTCATAATAAATTTCAAACTACATAAATATAAAATTTATGATTTAATTTTTATTTATTTACGTGCTATCGCGGGACATTAATGTAGTTTTACTAAAACAAACTTTTAGACTTAAAAAAAAAAAAAAAAAAAAAAACTAAAACTAAATAAGGACCGTTTATTGTCAAAAAATATATTAAATTATAAAAGAGAAAAGACTCATAACTTTTAAGCTTGATGAATTATCAACCTCCACAACCTCCGCCACAACCACCACCGCCATCCCCACCACCTCCATCCCCACCACCCCCACCATCACCACAACAACCAATAGAAATCTCGTGTTCCTTACGTTTCCCATCTTCCTTGTTAACAATATCAGTTTGATCGCTTTTTTCTGTAGTAGGAGTTACACTTTTACACACTATGGCGATGAAGCACACCACCAACACGACTATAACAATAACAAGAACTGCCGTCATTGAATAAAACTAACACGAGACTTGCGGCTAAACAATCTAAACAAGCCAACCGGTTTAGAAAGAAACCGTCTAGCTAGACCATATGTAATAACATGAAAGTTGCATCCTTGAACCAATGTTGTCTTTCCATGTTCTAAGAGGTCATGTACTTATAGATATACAATAAACGTAATGAAATGGACATATATAGTTGTATATGAAAAATTATATATATTCTTAAATCATCCGATGAAAGTAATATATTATTAGGAAACCACAAGGAAAATGCATGCATGAAAGCTTCCTTTTGTTCATTGATTGTTGTCGTTAAGTGACACTGTGACTGTGTGACAGTCCCTTATTGGGATGGGCCCTTCCACATAAGGCTCCATAATTGGGACATAGCCCGGTGTTGTTATTTGAATAGTTTTAGCAAACGTAGGTCCGTAGATATGTGAGTTTACGTCATTATATACATTGACATTTAGACATGACTATACGTTTATTAATTTACAAATTATTAATCAAATTAGTTAAGTGTAATAATTAATAAATTGGAGGATGTGTTATATAATTATGGATGTTTCCTAATTATAATACAACTTGTTCTCCAAGAAAATCAACTCCCTTATTTTTCCTACACAAAATTGGTTAGGTTTTCACCTAAATCGATTTTTTTACTTCTTCCCCTAGTCGATCGGCCAAGCACCCAAACAAGGGTGTCGGTTTTGTTTTGGAGTTCAAACAACAAGGGTTTCGAATACCTAGGAGGTGTAGTTCGAGCATACGCTTTAAACAAGCAAGCTAGACAGAGTTGTGATGATTATGACGGGTACTAGTATAAAAGTCTGTTGCTAAAGAAGGTGTCGTGTACAAACCTGTAGAGGGATTTCACTATAAATCCTAAACGAGGTAAATCAACAACAAATGTACAATTCTTAACTTAGTTAATATTGATTATGTGTTTGATTCTAACTTGCTTCCGATGCATGTTATTTGCAATCTGATTAGATGCGTATCGACATCAACAAACACCACTGTATAATTTATATTCTTTGATAGAAAATTAAAAAATGCATAACAAATGTACCTATTTACTACTTAGAAATGGGATTATGTTCCAAGATGGACTTGGCTAAAACTTTAATGGGCCTAGAGATACCAAATCCAGCAAGTTCAAGATAATTACTAGCTTATTAAAGTCCAAAAACTCAAGGAATTAATTGGGTTTCCAAACCCAGTTTCGGGTATATTTGGTTTATTAGAGCATCCGGAGTGGAGGATTCTCGCTCGTTGTGGGAATGAGAACGAGCACCCCGCTCGTTATTACTCCGTGTGCGCTCGTTCTGAGCGTTGTTGTGGGCGACCGTTGTCACCACAACGGCTCGTTTTGAATTTTCATTTCTTTTTAATCGCAACGGCTCAAAAGTATTTAAACAAAAAACACACACACACACACACACCAACGGTTATATAACCGTTGGTTTTATATATATATATATATATATATATATATATATATATATATATATATATATATATATATATATATATATATATATATATATATATATATATATATATATATATTAAACCATAATTCACCTATAAATACCCCAACGACTTAACCAAAAAATCACACAATTTCTAAATCTCATTTTATCTCAATCTTTTTCTAAAAACTATATACAACAAAAAATGAGTTCGAATTCTTCAACAGATCACGATGTTACGGATTCGTCATCTTCCGACTCCGAATTGTTCGAAGTTCTAGCCTTGGCGGCACAAGCTGTGGACAAATTGGAGATGGAAGAAAATGAGGCGGAAAGTACTGAGAAAAAGAAAATTATATCAACCGCGATCGGGCCGAAGCAAATGAAAACGTGTTACGACATTACTTCTCCGGCGAAAGCGTATACCCGACTGAATATCTCCGTTGACGATTTCATATGAGAAGACCATTTTTCCTCAGAATAGTGAAGGTATATCTAATTACTATGTGGAACCTTTGCCCGACTATTTTAGATATTCAAACAACGCCCCGATGCAACGGGTAAAATGGGTTTTAGTTGTTTACATAAATGCACGTCCGCTATTCGTATGATGCCGTATGGGATTACTCCGGACGCCTTCGACGAATATTTACAAATGTCAGAAAGAACATCAACAGAATCCTTAGATAATTTTTTAAAATGTGTAATCCATCTTTATACAAACATTTATCTAAGAGCCCCAACACAAGATGATGTTAATCGTTTATATCAAAAACACGATGAGGTTCATGGGTTTAAGTGTATGCTTGGTAGCATCGATTGTATGCATTGGAAATGGGATCAATGTCCAAATGCATACAAAGGCCAATACACACGAGGTGACCATGGTGATCCAACGGTTATGTTGAAAGTTGTTGCCTCGTACGATCTATAGATATTGCATGCTTACTTCGGTGTCGCGGGGTCGAACAACGACAACAACGTGCTTAAACAATCGTCGTTGTTTCATGATATGCTCAACGACTCATCCCAGACTACAAATTCATCGTCAACGGCCACGAGTACGATAAATGATATTACCTTGCAGACGATATATATCCGGAGTGGTCGACATTTGTTAAAGCTTTCTCGTACCCATTTGACGAATCTCGTCAAAAATTCAAACGTTTTCAAGAGAGTGCGAGAAAGGATATCGAACGGGCATTCGGTGTTCTTCAAGGTCGTTGGGGTATTATAAAATATTCAGCTAGATTTTACAAGATGAACAAGTTAAGAAGAGTTATGTATGTTGTTGAAGATAACGGACAGTCGATATGTGATGCCGAGGAATGGTATGCTCATCCGGTTATGGGTGTTCCGAGAACTTATAACGAGAGAGTCAACGAACGTATCCGGATTAACATATAAATTAGAGACATGACCACACACAACATACTCCGGGAGGATCTCGTGACCTACATTTCGACACTTTCGGATAACTATCGACGACGTTAGTTTTTTTTAATTATTGTGTTGTATTTTTTTTTAGTTATTGTATTGTATTTTTTTATTGTATGTTTTAATAAAACGTTATATTTATTTTATTTAAATGTTTAAAAAAAAAAATTGGGTCCCACAATCCTCATTATTATACCGGCCACCCAAAATCTCATAATCATGATTTTCACTGCCACGTCAGCCAAAGTAATCCCAGAATCACTAGAATCGTGATTATCACTCCGGATGCTCTTAGTTGAAATAGTAATAGGTATAGGTTTCGAATGAAAAGTGCGAAAAATAATATATATGATTGCTTTAAAAAGTTGTTAGTATGTAAGTTGATATGGGTTTTAATTTTATCATTTAATAAAAAATGATACAAGAAAACCAAGATGTGTAGTCTGTACTCTGCAGTGTTAGGTATGGTTGTCTCCTGAACTTGTTTGGACTCTCATGTCCTTAACAAAAGCATAGTGGGATTCGCTTCTTTCAGTCCCTTGTAAAAGATTATTTCTTTAACTTGTGTAACCATTATTTCATGTTTTGTAGAATTATGAGCCACAATATCATGTAATTTAGTATGATAAGAGAGAAGTTGCATATTTCTAATGTTGATCTGGTAATCAAACATTCTAATGAAGTTGGGCTTAAAGTCACATCTTCTATAAATGGGCATGATAACTTAAGTTCATCAAATAATGACTCCAACAAAAACTTAGATGAATCGTCTCTAAAAATTAGAGTGAATAGAGAAGGAAAAACCGCTCGCTTAAAGAGAAAATTGAGGACTTTGAATCTTTTTGAGTTATCTGAAATAAACAAACTAAGAAATCAAAAGAGTCGCTTTCTGTCCTAGTGAAAATGAAAAAGGCTTCATCGAGATTAAGATCGCCCATAGCTTTAAAGGCCCTTTGCCCCTTTGTAAAGTGGCGTACGTTTTTAAGTGGCGTACCTTGTAGGTTGTGGCGTTTTTAAGTGATGGTTTCTTCAGGTGGTACTCTTTTAGTCTTGGTGTTCGTTAGAGGATTATTTAGGTTGTCTTGTATTATAGTGTTCTTTCTTAAAAAAAAAATTTGGTGTTTTTATTTATTTATTAATTTTTTGTTAGGTGAGCTTGTGTTTTTAGTCATTTTAGGTTTTGTGAGAGTCTAGAATTGACAGGGATTCTTTGTTCCGGGTGTATTCATGTTGATTGTATCTTCTAGATTCTTGCTAGTTTTTAACATATATTGTCGTTCAAAAATAAAAATTAAAAATGTCGACAATGCCCTTAAGGAGAGTATCACTAGCCCAAACTATATGGCAGTGGACTTGGTTTTGGCAAATTAGCTCCCACCAAAAGTAGTGTCGAAACCACGATTTTATATAGGAGAAAAACAATTAGACATGTTAATTAAAATTAATATATAATAAAAGAGGGGTCTTAAATGACATATAGCGAAATAAGGTCCATTGGGTGGATTAACTTCTTTGATTTCAACCGTTAGATTAGATTGATGATATCATCACTTCTTTTATTTTACACCCCTTAAAACACATAATTACATTATCTTTTTAATTTCATCTTTACTGAAATAAAAACATAATTTTAATTTACCTATAAAATCGTTCAATTTTGAGTATGATTTACCTTATTATTATTCTAAAATCTCCTAATAAAAAATATTCAAACATGTGTATAAACTTAAAAGTGTATATATTATTATAACTATGAACAATTGTGTATAAACGTATGTTATTATACGTATATAACATTGTTTTCTCAAAGTAATAACTTAAAATATTCATAAAAATAAAATTTACGATTTAATTTTATTCTTTTTCCACGCTATCGCGGGACAATATTGTAGTTAGTTATGATAGTAAATGAGTTGTAAAATGCCACATCTAGTTGAAATCATACTAATAATATTGTCTTAGGTTTAATAATATTTTTAATTGTTAAACATACATCTATGATAATAAAATTATAAAGCACTTGGTGATGTTCTTTTTTGAAAAAAAAAAGTCTGAATAGGCTCTGAACTCTGACTCGGTCAGAGGTTTTAAAAGTTTTGTTGTTTTTTTTTTTTTCAACCAGAGATAAAAAAAACTCTTTTTACCTCTGATACAACCCTACATAAAATATCTCTTTTTCATCTCTGGTTACATCTTTTTTTTATTTTTATTCAAGCCACCACTCAAAAAATCCAACCCTAACATCCCTTCCCTGTTCTCCTCTTCTTCTCGCCATTTTGGTGGCAGACACCGGAGATCAAATCTTCTCGGACGCCCAAGATTTTCACGGGGATTATTCAGATTCAGAGTTTTAGATATTGATTCAGATTCAGAGTTTTGGACCACCTTGATTATTCAGAGCTGGTATTCAGATTCAGAGGTAAAACCTTTGGTTCAAAAGAACATCACCTTTCTATCAAAAAATGTGCAATTCATATATATAAAGTAATTTCAATGGTTGTTAAGGTAATTTATTCAACTACGTACATATATGACAAAATATAACTAAATAACACATACCAAATTTATCTTGCTTTTTTTTTTTTTTTTTTTTTTGCTTTTTTTACACTTTTAGAATCTAGACTTAGTAATTTTTCATCATTTTAAATGTGTTTTAAGTTATTAATCCTATTATAATGAACATATTATTTATTTATTATTATTTTTAGTTTTTTTAGAACGACAATGTTAGTAATTCGGGGTCACAGTAACAAACCTCATATCAATGTGACAAACCCCCATTAGCATAATGGAACATATATAGAAAATAAAACTTATAGTAATTAAGACGTTATTAAATAAAACCTAATTTACTAATTTACAAAGCATTTACAATACATCTTTACAGTCACTGCACAAATATTTTGTAGAGATAATATATACACAATTTGTAACCTTAAAACGACATTCATATATGCAGATGCCTAATTAACAAAGAATATGTAGTAACAGCATATAGATAAATAAAAAATTACTAAATCACAACATAAAAGAAGTCCTAAAAAGAGAAAAAAAAACTTTGCAAGCTCTTTCTTGTTCTTAATAATGGAAAAAGCAGCTGATGGAATTCTACAAGTTATCAATCGCCACCACAACCACCTCCGCCATCGCCATCGCCATCACCATCACCACCATCTTCGCCAACTTCACAATTATTGGTGCAACAAATTGTAATAATATTGCAACCAATATCATTCTCAGCTTGGTTGTTATCGTCTTGTACATCTTTCTTCCGTACTTCAATTCTATCCATATACACACTGCGACAATTGAGGGCATGAGCGGTAAAATTATTATAAGTAAAAAAAGATGTGTGTGTTTCATGGAGTATAAATAGTGCGAGATTTCAAGTAATCACATTCACACCAACAATCTCTAAAATAGCTAAAACATAAAAACATGCTCTTTAAATGCAAATTTATACTCGAAGGAAAAATGAAAGTATACTACGAAAAAGGAATATGTCAACTATGGAACGAAAAAAGTCTAATCTAAACATTCTTCCTTATAAAATCTATCATCATATCATATAACCAATTAAATATAAAACTTAATTGGTTAAATACTTATAATTAAATACCATTTGATAATTCTTAATAATAAGCGAAAAATCAATTATTGAATTGAATATATGACCATTGTTGTTATATCTTGTGAGTGATTTTTAAAGATGACCATCTGTAAGATAACATCTTTTATTCAAGTTCATCACCTAAAAGTGTTATTTTGTTAAAGGTGTCGTTAACATTACCTATATTAATCAGAGACTACCAAGATATCGATCATAATTAAACAAATAACATTTTAATCGTTTTACCGTACTTTTCTCACTTTGGCATTTTAAACCCATGACTCCTAACACCGCGAAAAAGAGAGAAAATTTAAACCTCTTAATAACATTTTAATCGTTTTACTTCTAAACTATGTGATGATAACGTTTTCATAGCCATTATAATAACTTTATATTAAACTCACACTCCATGGAGATTGTTATTACTGGATTCTGTTTAGCATCGAAATTTGATGAATTGAACATCCGATCCAATTTTTGGCCAAGAAAACGTTATCGTCACATAGTTTAGAAGTAGAATTGACATATACAGTATAGATAGTATAAAATAAAGCACAGGTAGAAAGAAGGAAATTATAAGGAAGCTTCAGCAAATGTCAACCCGTCTTAAACTATAATGGAAATGTTTCTTACATTCAACTTGCCAACATATATTATACATTTCGTCCATTTGAAAAGTATAATTTGAACTTGCCAAAGTTTACAGGGTTTATTTGATTACTTTCAACACAAATAACTGAATCATTACCAAGTCAGCTTCCTATATGGCTATATATAGTTAATTTGAAGCATAGGTAAGGCAAGAAACTTGAACAACATAAAGTGATACCTTGACCGGCCATGATCTCTCTTGCATAGTTGCGCTCACTTGATAGCACTTACCACACCATGGCTCGATTCATTAATCTTGGTCTCGGAAAAGGAGGGGGAAGTCTTGAGTTTGAGGGGTCATATATTGTGTTCATGCTTTGTATGATTCTAGCATCTATTTCTGTTTTCTCTATGGTCATTTTTGTTTGTGGTGATCATCTTGCTGATAAAAGAGCTCGTGAGGCTCAGGCTTCTAACAAAAAAGGAGGTGGTTGTGGTGGCGGTTGTGGTGGTTGTGGAGGCTGTGGTGGATAAGAAAAGGGTTATAAATGAAAAAGGATAATGTTCTACAAAATGGTTACATAGTTGCAATTGTGTATTATCAGTCTATATATAAAGAATGAATGTTCAAAATAAATTTATCTCGTTATATATTTTCATGAGATTTTTTAAAGTAATTAACTTACATGTATTAATGAAAGATGATTTGTAAATCTTGTTTTGGGTGTATGACTTGTTATAACATGGTCTCTTGAACGATAGACTCATTTGCAAGGATTACATCTATTAAGGATATGTTCTGATCAATTTTTTTATGTGAGTGTCGAGTAATGTGACCTAAAAATAAGTCAGTTGAAACAATATCGACTACTAGAGAAGAAGTGCTAGAAGAATTGCGCATTTTTTGAGCAATCGAAATACAAGAAGTTTGCTGATGGTAAGAGACGTCGAGTACACATATTTTATGAGAAAAGAGAGAATACAGTATCAGTTATCTTCAAAGAACATTTATATAACTAATAAGCAAATTTTATACAGCAACAACAAATAGATAAAAACAATATAAAATCGCAAAAATAAAAGACCGAGAGAAAACTTGTAGCTTTTTTGTTGTATTGATGGGAAAAGGAGCATGTAAGAAGTGAAGATGAGTTGGGGACTTGATGGAGAATGGAATTATCAATCTCCGCCCCAACCTCCACAACCACCTCCACCATCACCATCTCCATCAATATCACCGCCACCGGTGCAGCTTATTGTAAGATTCCAACAAGTATCATTTTCAGTTTGATCGTTAACATCTTGTACGTCGTTCTTACTACCTGTTAGACATATAAACACCAAAAATGGTACCAGTATTAACATAAGAAAAAGAAGTGTGGTATCCATATACTGGAGTAGAAATAGTATAAATAGAGCGAAATTTTAAGTAATGAAATCGAAATCAAAATAAGAGCTAAAGCATAATCATTGATTAGCCTTGAACAATTTATTTCCCAATGTCTTAATACATGTTCCTTACTTATATTAGATAAGTCAATAGGTTAAATATTTGTAGCATTATATTAGTATGTGACTGACACTTGTTTTTCCTTTTTTTTTTTTAAAGTCGTAAATCGAACTGAAAATACGACCAAGTATTAGTACTTTGGTAACGTGTTTAAATCTCGAAAGTGATATTTATTAAATAAAGTTGTACTTTTGAACATTTTTGAGATAATATCTTTTATTCAATAAGTTTCGTCACCTAAAGTAGTCGATTTAAGGTTTTGTTTTATCGTTTATAAAGAGTTTGTTTAGTATTTCAATTCTTGCAACCATACTTGAGATCGATTAGCTTTTCCTCGATTTTGAATCCGGATTATTCTTCGTTAGGTTTTTTTTTATAACTGAAATAATATTTTTTTCAAATAAAAAAACTGGCAAGAATTACGAATTACAAACCAACCCGAGACAAAACAACAACACGGCCAAATCAAAATCCAAAATCCCGACATACTTGTATGTTTGGATGCAAAACAGATTTATAATAGGACATTTACAACATCTTGGGAAGCGATCATTACACCACAACTTTTATCCGTTTAACACTAAAATAAGTATTACGGCTATTTTGCCCTTTACAAGAAGACTTGTGATTTTAGTTCGTGTCACTACTACACAAAATCAGAAGAAGACCTCTTAAAGAGACTTTTAATATTAGAAACAGGTCTTTATAGATTCTTAAGGGATTATGGGCCCACTTTCACTTTAAAGAGACCGGTTTGTATATTTTTAACAGGTTTTGTAAGTTTGAAAATAAAGAAACCTGTTCTTATTAAGAAAACCGATCTTCATATTAAGTGAGGGCCTACCTTAATGGGTGTTTTGATATTAAATATTATTATTAGTATAGAGACATTGTTTTCTATAGAGACCGGTCTCCAAAGTTATTACTTATTTACTTCTGTAAAAGTTTCTTTCTACTCATTTACACCATTTCCAACCTACCAAATTTTCTTAAATACTCATAATACATTATTTAAGAATTTAAATTTTGAAGATCTCGACATATTTAATACACTTAAAGGTAAAAGCTTATAATCTTTTAACATTTTTTATATTTTAATTTAAATTATAAGTTTATTTTATTTATATATATGTGTGTTTGTTTGTATATATGAAAGTATGTTTTGTTAATTAAGGTTGGTGTTTTTGTTTTAAATATAGGCTTTGTGGGAAGATTTTTTGTTTCCGGTGTAGATTAAGAACCATTTATATATGCGGATGAGGTATATTTTCGAATTTTTTCTGCAAAACATTGATTACAATCATAATAGGATATATTTGTTAACTATATCATTCCATTCATATAGTATAGGGTCCAAACAACAAGCCCTAGGTTTATACCCGTCCAAAAGTAACCTAATAGAGGTTAATTTTGGATTGTCCCTCTTTGGGACTGCTTTTTGAATACTTTGTCTCATTTAGGATGTGATTGTGTGTTAACAACATGCGTGTTTTAGAAAAAAAATCGTCAACACTTACCCTTACTCCCACGGGTCTACGTTTTATACGCACACTTGGGGAGTGAAGGGGAAACGTTGTTGATTTTTTTTCTTAAAAACGCAATGTATTAACATACATTCACATGTGAGACAAAGTATTCAAAAAGTGGGTTAGGATGGACCACCTAAAATACCCTTGCGTACGTACACATATCATTCATACATGCATCATTTTAAAAGAAGATATTTGTATATTTTCAGATGGAACGTAGTATATTGATGTACGAGATACCAAGGTTTTCGGAAGATTGTTTGTTCGGGTTGTCAGAATTTATGAAAGTTGCTGAGAATGATAGGTTGAATAAAAGAAGACAAAAAAATTGTTGCCCTTGTAAAAGATGTATGAACTTCCAATTGGCTTGTTGATCCTAATGTAATTAGCGGACATATAGTACAATATGGTTTTGTGGATGGGTATTTGTGTTGGTCATGGCATGAAGAACAATTAGTTGATAAGAACATAGGTGTTTCTGAATGTAATCAAGTTGATATCGACAAAAACAATGATTTTTATAATAACGACGATTGTGATAATGTAAATAGCATGTTACATAATTTGGAGGCTGATGTTAATGAAAATGATAATGGTGATTTTCAAAAACTGTTTATCGATGCCAAAAAACCATTGTATAGTGGTTGTACATAATTTACCAAATTATCTGTTGTGTTGAAGTTGTTGAACTTAAAAGCAAATAACAGTTGAAGTAATACAAGTTTTACAAGCTTTTAGTACAAAATTTTTCCATCTTCCTTTTCAATTCACTTGTCCATAACGTGTATATATATATAAATATATATATATATATATATATATATATATATATATATATATATATATATATATATATATATATATATATATATATATATATAGTGAATGGTTCCTGCGAGAACTCAAAATTCTGCGAGAACTGCGAGAACTCAATCTGGACCTTTGATTAGTTGATCAATGGCTGAAATTCGTGATGGCAATTTCGTAAATAATTAGAAGATGAAGTATTATTTTATAAAACTTAAAAGGGTATTAATGGTATTTTACTTATTCCCCTAAAAAATCTCTTTCTCTCTCCTTTCTTTTTAACCTAAAACTACCACCCATGTTACAGATCTAATTTTTATCCATAATTTGTAAAACGGCGATCCTATATCTTTAGCCACCAGTTTAACGGCGATCCTATTTCAACATATCTCATGTGGGTTTTATATTCAAGCTTTTTCAGTTTAACACAATCATCTTGAAAATGGCTAATAGTATTCAAAGTGTTCCTATGTGTCGTCCAAAAGGGTGGAGCCACGATGGCTAATAGTATTCAAAGTGTATTTTAGATTTGAAGTTTCAAAGTTAGATGGTAAGATTTTCATGTTTGGTGGTGGGACATGTCAGTGGTTCGACACAGGTATTCATAGTAATTTGTTATTATTAAATATTGCATAGTTACTTACAAAATGCACACCCTCTGACTAACATTTTATTGTGTTTGTTTTTTTGAAGTTGAATGTTATTGTCCAGCGACTGATTTGTTTTTTTTTGTTTCTGAGTTGCAAATGTGATAATTATTTGGTAATTTAACCGATGATAATGGTGTTGTGTAACGGAATTGAATAGGGTATTTCTTGACTTGGTAATCATGGGTTTGTATAATTTAATTATTTTGTGGGTCTTTTTTTAATTTTTGTTTGACCAAACGTTTGTGAATTTTCATTTGATTGTTCAATAGTAATAATTTATTACTAAAATGATTTTTCAATATGCAGATGATAAGCAAAACAAAGATTACAATCAAGAACATAAAGGTTGATGAAGAAAAACTTTCGTTTACTCTTTTTCTTTATTTGATTTGTACCTAGTTTTAGGATTTTTATTTTAACTTTTTACGATTACTATGAGTTGTTCATATTTGATCATACTTAGTTTATGGATTTTTTTCTCCATCACATCTAAACATCGTCACGTGTTCATATATTATCACAGTTGTTCATATATTATCACAGTTGTTCATATATTATCGCAGTTGTTCATTTGTAAACATTAATGGGCGATCATATGAACACACATAAAAGTGAGTTTAGTATTGGAAAGTTAGGGTTCTTTAAATAAAAAATTCTTACTGAAGCATTATATACATTAAAGTGAAATTAATATATTTGTATATTTATCTTTTCCCAGTTGCTATGTAAAGAACGATATTGATAACCATCAGAAAAACTCATTAGCCGAAGGTTTTTAATAAAGAAAAATCTTTGTTCATAAATGCACAAAATTAAACATATTAAGCTAATCGACGAAATATTTTTTTTCCCGGGCTACACAAAAGTTTTACCAGTAAATGATAATTACTTTAAAAAGATATGTAGTGAAAAAAAGAAATAAATTAAGATGAGAGAGAAAAGAAAAAAAAATCTAAATTACAAATAAGAAGATTACTATTTTACCCTTTTTAATTTCAGAAAAAGGTTTAATATTCAAAAATAAATGAGTGGCTGAAAATGAGTTCTCGCAGTTCTTACAAAAATATGTGTTCTCGCATGAACTAATCCCTATATATATATATATATATATATATATATATATATATATATATATATATATATATATATATATATATATATATATATATATATATATATATATATATATATATATATATATATATATATATATATATATATATATATATATATATATATATATATATATATATATATATATTTATTTATCCCCATATAGGGTAAATATTAGCTACACCATACACTTTATTATGTTAGTTTTTGTTAATTGATTTTTTGTAAACTTATGTTCATGTTATAACAATTTATTTCTTTCACTTAATAATATAATCTAAACCTATTCTTACAATTAGAGTGAAGCCACTGCACTTTCGTAAATAAGTTTTTTAATTATGTTGCATATGAAAATGGTTATAAATTGTTCTACAACACATTTAAATAAACCATAATAACCCCTTGGTGTAATGGAGAAAAAATCGAATGCTTGCTAAGAATCAAAATTAAATATTTTCAATGAAAATCTAATCAACTTTAACGTAAGGGTGTAGCTAGTTGGCTACACCAAGGTGTAGCCATCATATACCCATATATATATATATATATATATATATATATATATATATATATATATATATATATATATATATATATATGTAGTGAATGGTTAATGCGAGAACTCTTACAAAAATTGTCAAATCACGTCTCACTTTGTTCATTCACATGCAAACTCTTTTGGAGATTAATAACAAGTAAATATAAAAGTAAAAAACTAAAAAAAATCATATAAAATAACGTAAAAATATTTCGTTCATATATGAACTCTTTTTTTGAAAAAAAGACGTTCACATGTGAACAATTCTAAATACGCGTGATTTCTTATGATTTTTTAAATTTTTCATTTATATTTTTACTAGATTTTTAACATTGAATAGTTTATATATGTTAATGGACATAATTACATGTTAATTGACACTTTTTTTAAGAGTTCTCGCAGTTCTCGCAGAAATAGGAGTTCTCGCATGAACCAGTCCCTATATATATATATATATATATATATATATATATATATATATATATATATATATATATATATATATATATATATATATATATATATATATTAATTGGATCGGGTAAAAACGGCCCGAAGTATAGGAACGTTAAGAACCAATGTTGGCCGTCCGATTAAGGTGATGATCAGTAGTAACCACATACTACTGATCAGTAGTAACCACTTACTACTGATAAGCACTACGAGGTTTGATATAAAAATTTTAATCGGACGGCCATAATTTGTTGATGATCAGTAGTAAGTGGTTTCTGCTGATCAGTAGTAAGTGGTTAGTACTGATCATCACCTTAATCAGACGACATTGGTTCTTAGCGTTCCTATACTTCGGGCCAAACTTACCCGAACCTCACCCTATATATATATATATATATATATATATATATATATATATATATATATATATATATATATATATATATATATATTTTGTGCATATATACATATATATATATCCTTCATTTTTTAATTATAGTTACTTGAACCAATTACATATTAAATAGTTATCGCAAATGCTTTTTCAATCCTTATTATCCATAAATATTTTAGCAATTTAAATGAATCGCTTTTTTTAGTTACTAGTTTAAAACCCGCACGATCGGGTAGCGATTAAATATTTATTTTCAACTAAATTACACTGCGATATGTTGATTATATTGGTCTTATTGTTCACCTCTTCAAGTTCGTAAAAAGAGATACGCTCATTGTTTATGGTTTAGCTATTTGGCATACAAAGAATATGTGGTAAAGATATATGGTTCGGCTCTTCGGGCCATAAAAACAATTAGTTACAAGCAGTAAAATTCTCATTTTTTGGTCCATATAAAGGGTTACACGCTAACAATTTCTAGTTTAGATTCGACTATAAAATGAATTATGCCGTTAATATATCTGCATTTTGATCCATATAAAAATAGTTATTGTATGTGGTATGGGTTTCTTGTTTCTCACGCGTTCTTTCGAAACATGAAAAAAGATTATGCGATAATGGTTTCCGGTTCAAAACATATTTTAATAGTTTTTCATTCGTTTGTAATACATATGTTGAGTTTAATAGTTTGTATTAATTTTGGCTCTTTGGAACCTCTAAAGAATTATATAGTAATATTTTTTAGTTTAACTCTTGGGGCCAATAAAAAAATTATAATGTACGATGTAGGAGCGGAGAAAAGTAACATTGTGGTATTGTTTAATGTCATTCGTCCCATGATAAATATAATTGTAATAGTTTTGGGTTCGACCGTTCGGGACATAAAATAAGTATGGGATAACGGATTTTGGTTCGTCCCATCTATTAGTTTACTATTTCTCAAAGAAATATGTGGTGTCTAACGGTTTTATTAAACGTGTTTCGAAGGTCATGTCATATTACAAAAATATTAATATTTTTCAATTTAAACTCGAGTTTTCTAAGGGACACATTCACTTTTCGTAATATATCCCATTTCAAAGATATTTGTACACGTTTTAAAATTATTCTCAGGTTTCTTATGACAAACCCAAATTAATATATTTCGAACTGAAAACTCAATTGTTTTCTTGAACAACATACTTCTTGCGGATAAATCATATTTTATCCAAGAAAATGGCTTCCACTATTTTAACGCTATCAAAAATAGATATCCTTTCATTAAATATTTTTTCTATAAAATAAGACATTTAAATTTCTTTAGAAAATAATCATTGAGAGAGTAATATTTTAATTTTTGGTTAAAAATATACCATTTTAACTAAATTATGTAACTATTAATATTTTTATCACTCAAGTCTTTTGATTATTTACAGCCTTCATTACAAATATAAAAAAAAATTCTTGGAATATCTATTTCAATTTTTGCTTTACCAATCTCAATTTTGTGTTTTTCTAAAATCTTAGGTTATGGAATCATAAATTATACTTTAATTTTGAAGTTATCGATTAACATTTATATAAAATGTTTTAATTTGTTATTCAAACTTTGACCAAGTTATAATATTACATTGAGTGTTAATATTTATAAAAATTGATTATAGAAATTTGTATCTTGAAATATACCTGAACTCATGATAGTTCACTTCTTTACTTAAAAACAATTTTATACTATCATGTAGTTAGAAATGCTCAAAATCTCATTCAAAAGTTAATATGAACTAGAGATATTCTCGTGCCTCGCACGAGTTCGAGTGCACGTGTACAAGTACTTTGTTCTCTGTTACCTAGCGTTTTGGATGTTCAGATTTTAACAACTCTGATTGAATGTTGTGAACTGTGTTTGGATTTGGTTAAGGTTGGTTAGTTCAGTTGAGGTGAGATTGGTTTTCTTCTATTGTTGATGGTGATCCTCGTTCCACGCGAGCTTGCGTAGATCGATTTGATTTGTGACTCTGCAAGAATAGGATATATTAGAAAAAGAACGAAATTGAGACAGTTCATAATGATTTCCAATATTAAGGTAAGTGTGGTTTACAGTGGTGTTAAGGAAAGAAGTGTTTAATTCCAGATCTAAAAAGAAGACATGAAAACGAATAAGATAAAACAAACCGAAATTGAAAAATTGAAAAAGACAAATTGTGAGTTAGAATTGAAAATTAGGGTTTCTGACTCACAATTGTAACTCACAAATTGTCTTTTTGAGTTCTTCAACTTCGGTTTATTTTATCTTCTTGGTGTTCATGTTTTTTCTTTACATGGTTGTGTTATTTTTTTGTACTTTCTGATTACTTGTAATAAATGAAAGGTAATTTATCTTAAATTTAAACGAAGAGTAACTTATATTAAATTTAAACGGATATAATTTTATAACATTAATAGGAAAGTAACTTATCTTAGATTTACTCAGAATGACTTTCTGGTTAGGTACTGTGGCTCATGCTCGGATTTAACTGCACATGACAAAGAATGCGTGTTAAATGTGTTCTTGCAACATATATTGGTTTCTTTTTATTGTTCTGCTTATTTTTTTCGAAAAAATCGCATGTATTAACATATTGGTTTGGAGAAATTATAAGGTAAGATTACTTATCTTTGTGTCTGTAGTTGTTATTGGGCCTACGATCACCGAACGTGGACATCTACTATTTTCCTTCGAACCGTTGGACAGGATTCAAAACCATTTGAACTATTCGGGTAAAAGTCGTTTGAGTTTTCTGGAATGATTCAAATGGTTTTGAATCCATCCGAAATCTAGGAGTCATTAGTGATATCTACTATGTCATAGTCGTCGTCTCTTTGTATATAGAAGGAATCAGTTTGTATTGAAAAAGAAGATTCATGAGTTTTTATAGAGCTATTAAATCGGTAAATTGTAGAAATTGATGTATAGAAATTTATTAAGGTTGTGGTGTGAGAAAAAATACCTAATTCCGGGATATGTTGTATGGTTCGATAATTGTTGCGGGTTATACTGAATTGCTGAGCAGAGGCCTTCAATTTCCACTGCAGAGTAAAAGAAATCTTATTATTTGTGGTGTTGGTAGGAAGTGAGAGGTGGATTATGGATTATATTCTTTTTTGAGGATAAGATTTTGGATTTGGATTGTGATGAGCGGTGGATTGTGTTTAGTTTTGAAGATAGGGTTTGGGATTTGGTTTGTGGGTGTTGGGAAGTGTGTGGGGATAATTGGGTTTTTGATATTGTTTATATGAATTTTTGTTTTTATTCGTTTGGGAAATTGTATATTTCACGTGATTTTGTTTTGTTGTATTTGTTTTGTTGGCTATAGTATTCTTATTCATGTGGTCGAGTGTGTATTTTAGCAAAGTGCGAGTAATGTATTTTGTTCGATCTTGTTTTGTTTTTGAATTTCATTCCTCTGCTCGATTGCAAATTTTACCAAACTAAAAGTTCTTGAATTCCCTGCACTTGTGTTTGTAAACCTAGCATTGGAGTGTTTTTTACAAAAGGTGTCGAAGCTGCGGGAATTTACGTCTAAGCCTATTTACATGAACGTTTTTTTGTTGCTACCAAAAGATTGTTCGACATTGTTGTTGTTGCTGCTTCGTGTTGTTCATTCTCTAGTCAGGAAAGCGTTCACGTTTTCCGGGGTTCAAGGTTTCTATATCTTCTGCACAGTGTAATGAAAATTTGTTTTAGCGGATGTGTTTGTATTTTTTCTATATTTTTGGCTGTTGCGGAATATGTGTACCTGTTACATTTGTTGGCTTGCGTTTGTGTGTGTCTTTGTCCGTATTATCAGTTTCGTCTGTATTTTTAAAGTGTAGAGTATTAGTATTTTTATATAACAAAAAACGTATATTTGATGTTGTTACCTGTCAGATCGAACTGCAGCTGTTTGGCGGTGCCTGGTTTGCTGTTTTTCTTTGTTTTTTCTGTGTCTTTCTTTTCGGTGTTTTTATCAGTTTGTGGAGTTTGTGGAGTTGTTGGTGTGTGTGGTGGAGGCGTTGTTTGCGGCGTTTCTGTTATTGTTAGGGCTGTGGAGGTAGTTGGTTTTGGTGATGGTGTTTGGTTGGGTATAGGGTTTGTGTTCACGATAACATAGTTCATGTTGTTTGGGGTTGATTTTTTGGTTAGTTCTATGTAAAATCTTTTCGTATTCATACCTTCGTTTCTGAATGTGGGAGGAATTGTCTTACGATCTTCATAACCGTCCTCTACAATGATCTGTTTGCAAGTTCGGCCCATTATCTTTTGCATTCATGAATCGGTTGCCATACCTTGCAATTGAGCAGTACCATCGGATAGAACGATCCTCTCGTTGTAACTGCAATTATTTCATTTTTGTTACTCTTTTTTTTTTTTTAAATCTAGCGTGTATACAATGTTTATGAACTTACAAAAAATTTGGATCGGGTTTTTGGCCATGGTTTGGGCAGAACCAGATTTGTTGTTGTCTTGAGATTTGACATTTGCAGTCCGGGCAAGAAACATTGTACCAACTATTTTCTATCTCTGTTTTTATGATTCTTGCATCGACGGTGATTGTCTTTCGCTGTCATGACATGTATTTGTAAGTGTTAGAATGTAACGAAAATCTTTATTATATGTGTTTTGGTTCTATTGCTTACCAGTAGGTCTTCGTATGGCATTGATGTTATTTCCTCCAGCGTCTTAGTTGTGTGGGGTGTGAGTGCTGGAGCTTGCGTATCTGTTGTAGTTAGTTGTTGTTGTTGGCTGATGTTTGGAAGTAGTGGCGGATTGATAAGTATGTGAGTTGCGTCAGTAGACGACATCTTTAGAGTTCCAGATAGAATTTAGACGTAAAAGTTTTCTGTTTGTTGTAATACGAACATAATATTTCTGGTTTCTTATATGTATGAATATTCGTACCTGCATATGTTGCCGGCTTTACGTTTGTAATCGCTATCATTATTTGACTGGTTGCTGCGGATAACGCAGAGGTTTCTACTTTTTCCGCGTTTTCCAAACACTTCTTCCATATTGTTGCGGTTATTTGTTTTCCACTGCAGTATTAACAGAGCGATGATGTTAATCGATTGCGTTAAGGTAGCATGTATGTTTTTTTTACTTACCTGGCGTCGATCAATGTTAAAAGCAGGTATGGGTCGCCGTCTCTCTTGTAGCACAGTGTCTGTTTTTTGTACTCTCCGAGGAAGTCTGCATTGGTAGTTTAGTTTTTTGATATCATATGACAAAGTTTGCGTTACATAGGTAATGATTTTTGGGTACCTGGGAAATATGTTGGCATGTCGAGGAAGGTCTGTAACTGATCTACATATACAAAGTCGAAATATGTGCGAGGTATTTTGTCCACGTCGTCGAGTGGAGTAATTTTTGAAGCCGATCCAACATTAAGGTGAACTGTGTTCCTGATCATCCTTTGGTATTTTGGCGTTTCTGTACACGTATACTGCTCTACGACATAGCATTTGTTTATTTGGAAGTTGGATTCTACAAATTGCTGCCCTTGTTGTTCTCCCACAATTGCAATTGCATCTGCCTGTTGCAAACAGTAATTCAGTGCATACGTATTTTGTAAATATTGGAAATATATATCGTATATGTAAAGGATTTATAAGTCTGTGTAACCCGATGAGTACTGGAATTTGAGAGCCTCATGAATGTAAAAAATTTAAGATAAGTGCGTAAATCTTACATGTTCGTCTGTTGCAATGAACCATGTTTCTTTATTTCGAAAATGGGGTGTCCATTTTCTTAAGATTCTTATTTGAAGTTGTAATCCAGCACAGCCATATTCCAAGTCCGTTATGCGAGTCATAATTTCCTGCAATTTGGAAAAACCAATCAGTTGCTGCCAAATACTATAAATCTGATTAATAAAATTTTTAGAGTAATAATAGTTTTATCAGTTTACGCGTGTTAGAGTATGTACACATTTGGATACAAATAAAATGTAGAATTTGTATGTAATATAAGCCGTATTTTTTCCTTCGAATGCAAAATACAGGACAATTTTTTGCGGCAATGTGTAAAATTTGTAAAAATGCATACATATGTATGTGGTTTGAACCATGTTATGCACTTTGCAGCATGTCGATGTGGCAGAGGAAATCTTTGTAAACAATATTTTTGGTATACTGCGAACAGTGTCCCTCATCGTCATGAATGAGCACTTTTATTGATTGTGGAGAAGTTGCTCGTGACAGAGCAACATATAACTGACCGTGACCGAATACTGGGGATGGCAAAAATAATCCTATACGCTCTAAGGATAGGCCCTGACTTTTATTGATAGTCATGGTGATGTGCCTGAAATAATCTATATTTTGTAGCCACATTTATCGTATTTACGCTCGTTTTCTGCAACTTTTGTTATGATTTGGTATATTTTCAGTAAGAATTGCAGATTAGAGTTATATTTGGATCATGGAGCGAAAAGGAGCTGAAACCGGCTTGAAACGGAGACAAACGGGCAAGAAAATGGAAATTTGGAAAACAGCCGGCGGCTGAAGATTTTTAGTCGGCGGCTAAATTAGATTTTCCACATTTTGTTCTTAACGTGCCACGGAAGCAACTTTTTAACCCGTGTGTTTCAGCCGCCGGCTGAATTCAGCCAGCCGACGGCTAAAATGGCGTTTTCAGTAATCTATAAATAAGGCTTCTAGGGTTCGGGTTTTAAACACATTATTCATTATTTTCAACCTACATCCATTCTGGAAAGCTGCAAGGAGAGTCCTAGAAGCCGTTGATCACGTGGAAGCTTTGGTTAATCATCATTAATCATTCCTGAAGTTAGCAATTGTTTGGTTTGAACTTTTACGCATTATTATCTTGATACAATGTTTTGTTTGAAGACTATTATTGTTATTTGTTTACAATCCAACATGAGCTAAACTCATTAAGCGATTGCTTGGATTGTTGAACCTGGATTTATGTTTTAATCAAGTTTATGTTTGAACTAATTGGTTTTTCTATTATTGTTTACGTTTAATCGAGATCCATGTTTATTCAAAGTTATTAAATCTACTACTTAGCGTGATTGATAGATCTATAACATAACTAGCGTTCTTATGAATTTATCAGTTATTTACAATTATATGATTTATTAGATAATTGTAGCTTGATACTTAATTGAGATAGGCTAAGAGATTAATAATTTAATGAATTCAATGAACATGACAATTATATCGAATCTGAATAATTGAGACTTTTGTTAATTCGTAGTCGACAAAGTAAATTGTTAACAATAGTGACATTAAAGCACAATTTAGAGTGGATAGTCTAAGATAGCTCTTGATGTACGATCATATCTTTCTCTAAGATTGTAGGATTAGATAATTCTAGCGGGAAATCTAGTTATCATAGAAATCACAGTTAAACCAATCAAACATATTCTTGTTAATCATGATCCAGGTGAACGTAATTCCAAGTAATCGTTTCTTTCTAATATTGATTAAATTTAAAAGACTTTTCAAAGCAGTTTTTCATCCATTAATTCACTTAGTTCATTAAATTGTTATTTTATTTTAGTTAATTGTTTTCTGAAATATGTTCTCACAGAACTAAAACGCGCCCCATATTTACTTGCTTTATTTAGTTTAATTATATAATTTGAGATAACGGATATAAATACACGTTCCCTGAGTTCGATCCGGACTTACTGATTCTGTATTATCGTACGATCAGGTACACTGCCTGTATTGTGTGTTAATCTACATTGGTAAAATCCTTTTCTAAACCTTAAATAATTTTATGTTATAAAATACACATCAAGTTTTTGGCGCCGCTGCCGGGGAACGGTAGCTATTTTTATTCGTAATTTTGAATTTGTAATTATTCGATCCTTTTGGAAAGATTTATCTTTCTGGAAGTTGCATTTATTTTGTATTACGTGATAATTGTTAATTGGACTAATCGGATTTTTGAAGTTACAATTTTTCAGGAAATTTGCACACAATACTTTTTAACCGCCGGCTGAATTTAAACAGCCGCCGGTTGATTTCCAGCCGCCGGCTGAATATAGCCAGCCGCCGGCTGATTAGCAGCTGTTTGTTTATTTTTCGTTTTATTGTAATTTTAATATTTCGGTTTGTTTAATTTTCAGTTATCACGGGCTACTGACATATTTTCTTCTGTTCTTATAGGTTTTGCATGACCCGGAGTTCAAATCCAAATCTTGTAGAACCTTTCGAAGATCCGGAGAAAGCCTTTCGCATTCGACGCAGACTGTTTTCCCCAAAAGCTCAACCACTCACCAGTTTTAAAATTCACCAAAACGAAAGTTTCACTTCTGATTTTATGCAATCTTCTGACGAGGAATACAACCAGCTATCTGATCAAGAGGACGAGAAACCAATCCCCAATTCACCAGTCACCGTATCAGATTCCAAGTCAACTGAAGAATCAGAACACGAAATGGCAGTCAATATTAATGAGATCACCTTGGAGGAGTACTATGCTCTTACCCCGAATGTTGCAACAGACATTCCCAACCCAGCTATCACTCGAGGAGCCGACTTCCAGCTTAAGGGCCAGTTTCTCAAAGAACTTAGAGAGAACCCTTTTAATGGAGACGAGAATGAAGATGCTAATGTTCATGTGGAAAGGGTCATCGAGATTGCTGATGCTTACACTATTCCTGGTGTAACAAAGGAGGCTGTTATGTTGCGGGTGTTTCCGATGACACTCAAGGGAAACGCAAAAAGGTGGATTGGTAACGAACCGGCCAATTCCATCACTACTTGGGCCGATCTGAGGGCCAAGTTTTTGAAGAACTATTGTCCCCCTTCAAAAACCTCTAAAATGATTGATGACATCAGGAACTTTACACATGATATTGATGAGTCACTTTATCAAGCATGGGAGCGTTACAAAGACATGTTACACAAATGCCCCCAGCATGATCTCAACACTCAACAGGTTATCAAGACATTTTACAAAGGGGTTGATCGTCAAACTCGTAACGAGTTAGACTCTGAAGGCAAAATTCCACGGAAAATCCCAGCTGATGCTTGGAATGCTATTGAAAAATCTGCTAAACACTCCAAGCTGTGGGAAGACGGTGGTAAAGGACGAAAGAAAATGGCTGATAACAGCGACGGTCTCGCTGCTATAACTAACAAACTGGATGCTATGGGAAGAGACATCAAGCGCGTAAATGAGAAAGTTCATGCTATCCAGGTCGGTTGTGAAATTTGCAACGGATACCATCTAACCAAGGATTGCCCTAGGAAGGATGAGGAGGAAGCCACTGAAGAAGTAATGTATGGAGATTACCAGGGAGGAGACAGGAATAACAACAACTATCGTCAAGGAGGAGACAACAATGGTTATCGCAAGCCCTACAACAACAATCAGGGAAATTCAAATGGGCAGAAACCATATCGGCAAGGACCACCGGGGTTCTATGCGAAGGATGCTCCTAAGGCACCGTTGCCACCAAAGGACGATTTGCATGAACTGATGAAACAACTCATGACAACAAATAATCAGTTTATGCAAACCACGATCAAGCGAATGGATGACACTGATTCCATCATCCGTAATCAAAGCGCTTCAATTAAGCAATTAGAAGGCACGATGGGACAACTAGCGAAAGTAGTGCAAGAAAGATTTCTAGGACAGCTACCGAGCTTCACGGAAACAAATCCTCGAGATCACGTCAAAGCAGTTACCACCCGAAGTGGTAAACCTCTCAATTCTTCTATTACAGGTGTTACTAACAAAGTTCCTTTTAATTTTGAACAGGTTGCTAAAGAAGACGGACACGAGAAAGCGGATGCATCGAAAAAATCTGCCACTGCTGAAAGCCAGCCGGCGGCTGCCCAAAGCCAACCGGCGGCTGGGATTTTCCAGCCGGCGGCTGAGCCACTGATTTCGAAGAAAACTACTCCAGCTGCTACTTCGAAGCCGAAAATCACACCGGTGACTAAGGACTTCACACCTGCTGTTCCATACCCTGATGCTCTGAAGAAAGACAAGGACGCTGTCACTTATCACAAATTTCTGGAGAACATGAAACAGCTTCACATTAATATTCCGTTTATTGAGGCGATTGCTCAAATGCCAAAATATGCGAAGTATTTGAAGGATCTTGTGACGAATAAGAGTAAACTGGAAGACGCTTCCAAGGTCACCATGAATGCCCGTTGTTCCGCACTGATGCAAAACAAGTTACCTCCGAAATTAAGCGATCCAGGCGCTATTTCTATTCCTTGTTTAATTGGTAATTTAACTGTGAACAATGCATTAGCTGATCTAGGAGCAAGTATTTCCTTGATGCCATATTCCATGTATGCTAGATTAGGTATAGGAGAACCCCGCCCTATTCGTGTGTGCATTGAATTAGCTGACCGGTCTGTTCAATATCCTAGGGGAGTTGTTGAAAATGTCCTTGTTAAAGTTGACAAATTTGTGTTCCCTTGTGATTTTGTTATTCTTGATATGGTAGAGGACCCTAGAGTACCGATTATCCTAGGATGTCCATTTTTAGCCACTTCTCACTCCTTAATTGATGTCTTTAACCGTAGAATCACCATGCAAGTAGGAGACGAGAAAGTTGTTTTTAACGTTAATGATTCAATGGACTATCCTTCTGTAGTAGATGATACTTGTTATTATTTAAATGCCTATGACATTTCCGATGATGAGTTTGTGCAGATGTTACTGGAGGATGATCAGACTGATTCATTCATTAATGAAGGCTGGAATGGAGATTTTGACTCTGCAAAAGAGTTAGTTGAGTTTGATATGCTACTGGAGGAAGTCAAGTCTACACTGACCACCGAGAATCAGGAAACAAACGAAGAAAAACCACCAGCAAAATCCAGCCGGCGGCTGTCTAAAGCCAACCGGCGGCTAAAAGTTCTCAGCCGGCGGCTGGATTACCCAGTACAGGGATTTCGGTTCACGGTGTTCCATGTTCACGAGGTGAGATAATGGAGATTAAGACATCGATTGAAGAACCACCCAAACTGGAGTTGAAACCCCTTCCATCCCATCTGGAGTATGCATATTTGCAAGGTACTAGTGACTTACCCGTTATTATTTCTTCTAACTTATCTTGTGGGGAGAAAGATCGTTTATTACAGGTACTTAAAGCTCATAAGCAAGCTCTAGCATGGAAGATCACTGACATTCGGGGAATTAATCCATCGTTTTGTACGCACAAAATTTTAATGGACACAGACTTCAAGCCGGTCGTTCAACCGCTTCGACGTTTAAACCCGAAAGTGAAGGACGTTGTGAGGAAGGAAATCATCAAGTTGCTGGATTCGGGACTCATATACCCTATTTCTGACAGTCCATTGGTGAGTCCGGTGCATGTGGTTCCGAAAAAGGGAGGTATGACAGTCGTTGCCAACGAGAAGAATGAGCTGATTCCTACACGAACGGTAACAGGGTGGCGTGTCTGCATTGACTACCGAAAGTTAAATGACGCCACCCGCAAAGATCATTTCCCTTTACCATTTGTTGATCAAATGCTTGAATGGTTAGCCGGGAAAGCATTTTATTGTTTCTTAGATGGTTTTTCAGGTTACTTCCAGATTCCCATTGAGCCGGAAGATCAAGACAAGACCACCTTCACGTGTCCTTTTGGCACGTTTGCCTATCGGAGAATGCCGTTCGGTCTGTGCAATGCACCTGCTACCTTTCAGCGGTGTATGATGGCAATCTTTCACGATATGGTGGAACAATTTATGGAGATCTTTATGGACGACTTTTCGGTCTTTGGAGACTCATTTGATTCGTGTTTGGAACACTTGGAGAAGATGCTGGCAAGGTGCGAACAATCCAATTTGGTGCTTAACTGGGAGAAGTGCCACTTCATGGTCCGCGAAGGAATTGTTCTAGGACACAAAATCTCAAGTGCGGGGATCGAGGTGGATCAATCCAAAATTGAAGCTATTTCGAAATTACCTCCACTAACGAATGTCAAGTCGGTAAGGAGTTTTCTAGGTCACACAGGTTTTTATAGACGTTTCATAAAAGATTTTTCTAACAGTGCGCGACCTATGAATCAACTTCTAGAAAAAGACTGCAAATTTAATTTTTCTTCAGATTGTTTAACTGCATTTAACATTTTAAAAGAAAGATTGATTTCAGCACCGATTATGACTAGTCCCAATTGGGATTTACCGTTTGAGCTGATGTGTAATGCGAGCGATTATGCGGTCGGAGCAGTTTTAGGACAACGGATTGAGAAGAGATTTAAACCCATTTATTACCCAAGCAAAACCCTTACAGATGCGCAGGAAAATTACACCACCACTGAAAAAGAACTGCTCGCTGTTGTTTTCGCGTTTGATAAATTTAGATCTTATTTAATTATGTCTAAAACTATTGTATTTACTGACCACTCTGCTTTGAAGTTTCTTTTTAGCAAAAAGGATGCCAAACCACGATTACTCCGCTGGATTTTACTTTTGCAGGAATTTGATATTGAAATTCAGGACAAGAAAGGAGCGGAGAACTTGGCGGCTGATCATTTTTCTAGGTTGGAAAACCCGGAATTGGAGAGGCTAGATGAGTCAGTGATACGGGACACTTTCCCCGATGAAGCTCTAATGACGGTTAAAGTAAGTGACGAGGTACCTTGGTTTGCGGATATTGCTAATTACTTGGTTGCCAAAACCCTTCCCACTAATAAAACTTATCAGCAAAAGAAGCGATTCTTCGCTGATTTGAAACATTATTTTTGGGAAGACCCGTTTTTGTTTCGTGCTTGTGCAGATGGCGTAATTCGGAGATGTGTTGCTGGAGAAGAAAAGGACAAGATTTTACGCCATTGCCATTCAGGACCTGTAAGAGGACATCATGCTGCAAACTTCACAGCCAAACGTGTTTTTGATGTCGGGTTCTATTGGCCATCAGTGTACAAGGATGCTCAGGAATTTGTGAAGAAATGCGACGCCTGTCAACGGACCGGTAATATTTCTTCGCGCGATGAGTTGCCACAAACGGGCATCCAGGTATGTGAAATATTCGATGTATGGGGTATAGATTTTATGGGACCTTTTCCTTCAAGTCGGGGAAATAAATACATTTTAGTAGCCGTCGACTACGTATCAAAGTGGGCCGAAGCGAAAGCTTTACCCACCAATGATGCGCGGGTCGTCGTCAATTTTTTAAAACAATTATTTTCCCGGTTTGGTACCCCTAAAGCTTTAATTAGTGATAGGGGTACACATTTTTGTAACGCCCAACTTGAGAAGGTGTTGAAACGATATGGAGTTAACCATAAGTTTTCAACAGCTTATCACCCCCAAACAAGCGGACAAGTCGAGGTTACTAACCGAGGCTTGAAGCGCATTTTGGAAAAGTCGGTCGGTACAAATCGTAAGGATTGGTCCGATAAGTTAGACGATGCTCTTTGGGCGCATAGGACTGCATTTAAAACTCCAATTGGTTGTACTCCTTATCGTTTAATTTATGGTAAAGCATGTCACTTACCCGTGGAAATTGAGCATAAAGCCTATTGGGCTTTGAAGGCTGCCAATATGGACATGATACCTGCAGGGAAGAACAGGTTCCACCAGATACAGGAATTGGACGAGTTGCGCATGAACGCTTATGAGAACTCGTTATTTTACAAGGAACGGACGAAGAAATGGCACGATAAGCGTATCAAGACGGATAGGAACTTTATCGACGGTGATATGGTTCTCCTCTATAATTCCAGATTGAAGCTATTTCCGGGGAAATTACGGTCAAGGTGGTCGGGGCCGTATATCGTGCTAGATGTATTCCCTTACGGTACGGTGGAGATTGCCAACGAAAAGGGCGAAAGCTTTAAGGTGAATGGGCATCGATTGAAGAAATATTATGCCGATGGACGTGACAACCAGTTTGATTTATTTGGAGACGACGAGGAGCTCGATCTCCATGAACGTAACGGTTAACAAACATGGTTTGAGTCGAGCTTAACGACTCATCACTAAACAAATAGCGCTTACGGGAGACAACCCGCTTCTTTTCCCTTTCTTTTATTTTGTTCAAAAAAAAAAAAAAAAAAAAAATACAAAAAAATTAGAAAACAACAAAAAAAACCAAAAATATATGTACACTACGTGTTTTTCTATTTTAATCTTTGAATTTTTGTTTCAGGTTCACTTAGATCATCATATGAGAGCTGCTAAACATGTCGGACACCAGGTTAGATCGTGTTAAATCACCGAACGAAAAAACAATTTTTTTTGGAACAGAAAAATTTAGCCGGCGGCTGACTTTATTTAGCCGGCGGCTAAAATCCAGACGGCGGCTAAAAATTTCCAGCCGCCGGCTGAAACATCAGGTTTTGAAAAAAATATATAAACCGTTTTTTCTCATCCACATTCATACACACACACACTCTTATCTCTTAACCGGCGGCTGAGAGAGTTTTTCACCATTTTCGTTCGATTCTCTTCAATTGTTTCATTTCATTCTCTAATTCAAACACCAAGGTATGCTTTATTCAATCATCTTTCTTGTTTTTCTTTGAATTTCATGAAGAACACAAATGGGGGGTTTTGCAAATCCGAAATTTTTATTGCTTAATTTTACAATTAATTGTTAGGATTCACTCCTTAGATGATTTGTATGCTTAGGCCTTGCTTAATTTTCGATTTCCATGGTTTAATTTCGTCTAGAGATTGTTGAAATAAATTGGGGTTTTTGCTAGGAATTTGGAACTTGGTAGTAATTCAAGTTGTTAGTAGGTCTTATCCTTGCTACTGATTATTGATTATGTTGAGTTTTAAAGTCGAATTCCTAAGTTCTAATTGACGAAAATGAATTGAAGGAGTAAGTGTAATGAGGGTTTATAAGTGAATTCTTTGTTGAATTTAGTTGTTAACATGTGAATTGGATTGTAGATTAAGGTACTGGTTTAACAGAATCAGCGAGATTTTTGTGTGCAAATTCGTGACTTGCATGTTATTTGTGATAAGGGTCCTTAGACAGCAGCTCGAACAGTTATCAGCGATGAATAAACCAGACCTGGCATTTTAGCCGGCGGCTGAATTTGGCCAGCCGGCGGCTCCCTTTCAGCCGACGGCTGATTTCAGCCAGCCGGCGGTTAAAACATGCTGTTTGGAAATTTATTGCTTTCTGTTTCGACGTGTTCTTGCAACCTTCTATTTTTTCGAGCTGTTTTATTTTACTAACATGGCTGTCCTGACTTGTTTATGCAGATTATGGCCGCGCAAAATATCGGTTACAACCCCGATCACCTTTTCCTACAAGTGGGCGCAGGAAGGCGAGGACTTAGTCATCAACAGAGGGAGGAAATCCGGAACAAGTTAACCTCTATGCAGCAATATCCAGTTTATGCCCCTAACGGCATTGATTGGACTTTCTTGAATGAGGTGATCCCACACAATTCACACTATCAATCAGGAGCTGCTGAGCTTGTGGATATGTTGGAATTTACTTATCAGGGATTTATCTGTAGAGCGTGGGAGCGTTTGTTCTCTATCCAAGAGCCGATTTACATCGAGGCAACATATGAATTCTATAGCTCCTTCACTTTCAACCACACTGACCCTGACCCTACTCACAAGACCGTACAGTTTCTGCTAGGGGGTGAGCTTAGAAAGTTGACACTATCGGAGTTTGGGGAGAAACTTGGGTTATTTGACGCGGATGATCTAGCACACCCTGATTTTGCTGAGTTTATGGCTGAGGGGATCAAAACTCCCGACTATCGAGAAAACGCAGCAATTTGGTCCGCCATCGCTAGTGAAGAGTTAAGCACCTTACGGGCCCCCTCATATACACAGATTCGGGACCCGAAGGTTCGGGCCATTCTTGCTATGGTATGCTTGTTTGTCATTGGCAGGAAATCGGGCATTGAAAAATGCCACAAGGAGGAACTATTCTGGTTAGGGTGTATTGTTCAGAAGAGGCCCGTTAATGTCCCATATGTCTTGGCTCGATGGATGACCCACATACTGAAGGGCGCACGACCCGGAAGTGTGATTAGGGGAGGTCACTTTGTTAGTGCGATTGGTAGACGCTTGGTATTCCGGGGGACAGGATTTGACACTTTTACCGCTTTGTCACCAGGGATGCGTCTTTTCGGGGCAGCTTGGTTTAAGTCATCCGGGATAGTGAGCAGGTTTGTATCTCCAGGAGGATTTGTGACCTACAGATGGGTTCTCATTAGACAGGTGGAGGGAGCGAGCAGTAGTGAGGGTGGCGAGGAGTCCGATGACGAGGATGCTCCACCAGGTTACGAGGATGTTCCACCACCGGTTCAGGAGTCAGATTTGACGGCTCAGATGGCTGCGTTGACATCTAGTATGGGGCAGATGTCATCACGGTTCGATTCATTTGCGGACCGCATGGAGGATCGTTACTACGATCTCAACTCCTCCATCAGCCACGTCAGCAGCCAGGTCGGACATTTACAGTCGGAGTTTGATAGCAGGAACCGTTATCAGGATGAGGTATTGTATCAGTACCACCAGCGATCAGGCATTAGCTATCAGGCATACGACGGCTCTTACCACTCTTTTGGCAGTAGCACTCCGATGGACCAGGACCAGCCATCTTCCTCCACCTATGAGGATCGCCACCATATGTGGTCTGCTCAGCACTACCAGTACTACCCTCCTACCGAGGCCCAGCGACATCAAGATGAGGAGGAACAGAGAGACATTCAGGCGCGCCAGGCGGCATCTTGGACAGGCCGGTGGCCTGACATGTGATGATGTGGTGTTATATTTGTGTTTTTAAGACTACTTCTATTTTTTATTTATTTCGTATGGATTATTATTTGGGATTTTTGTATTTGGATTATGTACTTCTTTTTATTATTTAATTGTGGTGCTTAATATGTGTGCATGTGTTTCCCATTTTAGAATATCAACCATTTTAGTGGAAGTAATGCCGAAAATCCGAATTTTCAAAGGAAGCTATGCAGATTTTTTGAGGACATTAAGCTTTTACAGCCATACATTCTTTCCACTGCTATTTCCTTTCACAGCATTCGACATCTAACTGGGGGAGTTCTTTTTCCTTACTCTTTTTCTTTTTCCACTTATTCGCTGGAATTTTTTTACAATGAGGACATTGTATTGTTTAAGTGTGGGGAAGGGGTTAGGAAAGAATCTATTTGTCCTTAGGAACAATTTGTGTGAAAATTTAAAAAATTTTGACATGTTTCTTGTAATTAGTTTTAACTAGTTGCATAACTAGGCGCACCTACCCGTTACATAATTGTGAGGATTTGAGCCTTTATAGCATACATTTTATATGCTTTTATCTTCAATTGTTATGAGTGTGCCGGTGATTTGTAGACTTTAGAACTTGACACTGTATACGCTTCGAGGCTATGAATGAGCATAAGTTTTACTTATTAGTAACTAGGAAAGAGGCAAAAGAATTAGGATTGTTAAACAGTTGATTGGCCTATTCGTTTCTTATAGTCGGTAACTACACTGGTTATTTGACTCACACTACCTATCGAGCACTCGTTTTTAGTGTATTTGACGTTTAGATACCATATTTGCGCCAAACCTTTTTCTTTTATCACCTTTCCATATATATTCCATAAATTGAGCCTAAATATCTAAGTCGTTAATCCATATATTTTTGTTGAAAATTTTCCTCTTTCTTAACTTGATTGATTATTAGACGGAATGTTATATATGATGGCGTGGAGTTGTTTAATTTACTTAAGTTCACGGAAGAAGTTACATGTGGATATAAGTTAAGAGTTATTCATAATTTGATGGACCTTTTGAGCGGTGTCTTTAATATAAAAAAAAAAAAAAAAACAGAGAAAAAAATATGTATTAAAGCCCGTACTAGGTAGCCAATAATTGTTAAAGTTATTTAACGAAATTTGAAAGAAATAAAAATTCTCAATTGAAGCGTTGAAGAATTAAGACGAAGTTTGGTCTTAGGAGTTTCATCAGAGTGAGCCATTAGGGATAATCAATCGAGTTTTGAAAGTAATATGGTTTTTGACTAAAATATTTGGATTTGTACACTAATTGGAATTTGATTGTTTCATATCGTTCATATTAATTCACTTTCATCCCATTTTTCCATTATTTTACCCATCACCCATTGATATGACCATAAGCCCTCTGAACTAGTTACTTAGACTCTATTGGTGGAGAAGCGTATCGTTATCAAGCCTATGATAGAATACTTGTCATGACTGAGCTTTGAGCGATTTCACATATATATTACACTTAGATTAGCTTTTTGAGTGATTGAGTGTTATACTTCCCAAATCGTGAGATGTTTAGTTATGCATTTAAATTTTGGCTTGGTAATTATTAAATTCATCTTCGTAAATAAATTTTTTGTAATTTACTCAATTCGTTGGGTATTTTATTTTTATTGAAGATGTTTGTTTTGTTCTAAATCTAATAGTTTACTTGAGGACAAGTAAGATTCAAGTGTGGGGAATTTGATGTGCCTGAAATAATCTATATTTTGTAGCCACATTTATCGTATTTACGCTCGTTTTCTGCAACTTTTGTTATGATTTGGTATATTTTCAGTAAGAATTGCAGATTAGAGTTATATTTGGATCATGGAGCGAAAAGGAGCTGAAACCGGCTTGAAACGGAGACAAACGAGCAAGAAAATGGAAATTTGGAAAACAGCCGGCGGCTGAAGATTTTTAGCCGGCGACTAAATTAGATTTTCCACATTTTGTTCTTAACGTGCCGCGGAAGCAACTTTTTAACCCGTGTGTTTCAGCCGCCGGCTGAATTCAGCCAGCCGACGGCTAAAATGGCGTTTTCAGTAATCTATAAATAAGGCTTCTAGGGTTCGGGTTTTAAACACATTATTCATTATTTCAACCTACATCCATTCTGGAAAGCTGCAAGGAGAGTCCTAGAAGCTGTTGATCACGTGGAAGCTTTGGTTAATCATCATTAATCATTCCTGAAGTTAGCAATTGTTTGGTTTGAACTTTTACGCATTATTATCTTGATACAATGTTTTGTTTGAAGACTATTATTGTTATTTGTTTACAATCCAACATGAGCTAAACTCATTAAGCGATTGCTTGGATTGTTGAACCTGGATTTATGTTTTAATCAAGTTTATGCTTGAACTAATTGGTTTTTCTATTATTGTTTACGTTTAATCGAGATCCATGTTTATTCAAAGTTATTAAATCTACTACTTAGCGTGATTGATAGATCTATAACATAACTAGCGTTCTTATGAATTTATCAGTTATTTACAATTATATGATTTATTAGATAATTGTAGCTTGATACTTAATTGAGATAGGCTAAGAGATTAGTAATTTAATGAATTGAATGAACATGACAATTATATCGAATCTGAATAATTGAGACTTTTGTTAATTCGTAGTCGACAGATTAAATTGTAAACAATAGTGACATTAAAGCACAATTTAGAGTGGATAGTCTAAGATAGCTCTTGATGTACGATCATTCGTATGATCTTTCTCTAAGATTGTAGGATTAGATAACTCTAGCGGGAAATCTAGTTATCATAGAAATCACAGTTAAACCAATCAAACATATTCTTGTTAATCATGATCCAGGTGAACGTAATTCCAAGTAATCGTTGCTTTCTAATATTGATTAAATCTAAAAGACTTTTCAAAGCAGTTTTTCATCCATTAATTCACTTAGTTCATTAAATTGTTATTTTATTTTAGTTAATTGTTTTCTGAAATATGTTCTCACAGAACTAAAACGCCCCCCATATTTACTTGCTTTATTTAGTTTAATTATATAATTTGAGATAACGGATATAAATACACGTTCCCTGAGTTCGATCCGGACTTACTGATTCTGTATTATCGTACGATCAGGTACACTGCCTGTATTGTGTGTTAATCTACATTGGTAAAATCCTTTTCTAAACCTTAAATAATTTTATGTTATAAAATACACATCACATGGCGTAGGATACTTTGCAGGAGAATTGTTTTCGGTTGAAAGCGAAGGGAAGCTCCTCATCGTGATGAACAAATTTAATTCTCGGAAGGTAAACTTTGTGGCCGATGCATGTTCCCGTCATTATGATAGCCTCTATGACTGTCGGTAGAAGATGTGTGACAATCAGCCTTGTACCATTACAAAGACCGTTTTTTTGACTCATGTTTCGTAAAAGGATTATTGGAACATTTTTTTTTAGTTCTAATTTATGTAATGAAATTCCAGGAAAGTTTAATTTGTTTAGATACTCTTCCGGATACAACAAATCTAAATCTGACATTTTCTGAGTGTGGGCTGTTATTGAATCGGCACTATAATAAGAAGTCATCGTGCCTGGAGTTTTGTCCAAAATTATTGCATTAATGTCGTCTGTGGTACAATTCTTTGGGCATACAATCGCTCTGTTCCGAAGTACCTCTGGATTTGGATGGAACAAAACATCCGATCCGTATACAAAGTTGATTAATTGTTCCAATCCAGATTGACTGTTTCTGATCAGAAATTTGTCTGGTATCTGAACATTGGACGCGTATCGAGGATTCGTGAGGTCTGGAGTACCGACTTTCCCATTTCCAATATCCAGTAGCCATTGTGCAAATCGGACTGAATTAGACTGTGTAGGATCATTGACATCTGTGCAGGAGAGGCGCATGTTATGCGATAGCTTATATAAAGTAAAGTGTGGCCACAGCTGTGAATTCGGCAGTGTTGACAACATTATATCCTGATGACCTTTTTTACGTTTAATCGGTAAAGTTTGTCTGAAATCGCCACCCAAAAGCATAGAAATTCCTCCAAAGAGTTTGTTCTTTTCGTCTAATACATCCCTGAATGTACGATCGACACATTCGAAGCATCGACGATCCATCATTGTGGCCTCATCCCATACGATAGCATAAGTTTCTTTTAGCAGTTCGGAGAGTTGTGTTTTTTTTTTAAATTACAAACGGATGTGTCAATTAGATTAATTGGAATGTTGAATCTGGAATGGGCAGTTCTACCGTTGGGTAAGAGTAAAGATGCTATACCGGACGAAGCCACTGCCAAAACCACTTTGCCAGTTGACCTAAAATAAGCGATTATCGTTGACCAAAGAAAAGTCTTCCCGGTTCCGCCATGACCGTATACGAATGCTAACGTTTGCTTCTTCAATGATTCGTCAATACGTATTCTGTTATAAATTGTGAGCTGTTACGGGTTTAACTTAGAAGCCATCTGCGAGTGCTGTTGAGTAAGAAAAGCTTTGTCATACAGCTTTTCCTCTAACAACAGTCGGGTTGTCAATGGGAGTAACAAATCCGCTGGTGGAAGAGGCAGGTTGAATGAGGTTAACGACTTTGGGGGAATCGCAACATTTAATATCCTCTCTATTTCGAACAGAATGTGCTGTTGTAGCGTGTCTTCGGATACAACATATTTAGAAGATGTTGCAGAATCTAATAATATTCGGGTAATATCGTCACCCATTTTAGGCCATGCATTCTCCCAGAGTAGTGTGGGATCGCCAACATCACAGAATATGAGTAAGTTACAAAACAGGTTGCGTAGTTGTGGAGAGGATGCTCATATGGAGGCTTCATTAAATGCGGTCAGCCATTCTTTGTCATCGCCAATTAACCCGAGCGCCTCACATGCCAGGCGATATGACGTATAAACGACCCCAACTACAGTTCTAATATCAGCAAAAGAACAGCAGCCTTTCTGATGACATAAAAGCATTCTAAGGTAGAACAATTCGCCGGCGGTTGGGTGTACATAGACCATTCTTCCGACAGGGGTTATAGTATTTCTACTCCTAGAAAACCAGTCTTTCTTCACTGCATTCCACGTAAATAGCGATGGATATTGGATATAAGTTAGGTCTTGACCAGCCCGATCCCACCTGTTTGCAACTAACCAACGCGAAAGTGTAGAATTACCAAAATTGGGAGCAAGTGCTAAGCGTTCCAAATCAGTACCATCCTTAAATGTGACAGTTTGCATCTTTTCTAAGTGCACATGCAATATCTGTACGGCGGGCTGTCTTTCATGAATAGGGAAATTTAGTAATCGCCAGGCAGCTTCGTGAGGACAAACAAACCTGCCATCTACAAATTGTTCAATCTCGTCAACAATTTCCGGCATGGTACTCGAGGAACTACTACTTGCAGAAGGTACTGATGAAGCGATAGACGATGAAATGGAATTATCAGACCTCCGCAAAGAGAAAGCAACACGTTCGACACCCTTTGAGATGTACTTAAACAAATATTTGATCATCATATTCCACCCACAGTATTCAACGTTGATATGTGCATCGAAACGACTACACAGAAGCTTATTGTAAGGAACTACAAACCCGTTGTGTACCCGTGTTCCATTCTGCATTGTATGTGCTGTAACGTCATTTCTTATGTAATGTACATATCCGTTTTTATCGAAAGTAGTCCCGTCACGCATACACGGAGCAGCCGGATTCGAAATACCGCAGGGGCCATGGATCATGCAAGTAGTTATTGTAGAATACAAAGATCTTTCATTTATAGGATTTGGAAGTTCAGCTGTGATATACTTGTCTACGTCCGAGGCCACTTTAATTTTCGAAGCTTCGTTTACCCATAACAGCGTATGACAATGTGGAAGACCACGTTTTTGGAATTCAACCGTGTACAAGTCTAGACACAAAAATAAACGACAAAACTGATTAAGAATACAAAAGGAAAAAAATATTATGAAAGAGAGACGGAAGAGAATACGAAAATCTACACGCATTTACAAAACCAAACGGATGTTCATCCTTGAGGAACTCAATGAAGTGACCGACTTTGATACTAAAAATCCTAGAAATGATGTCTGGCCTATTCTGTGGGTGACCCATACTCTGTGCTTCCATGAATCTTGTAATTTCCGGCCATCTGGCATTAAAAGTAAAAGTTATGAAGTACTGAGGATTTCCGTATACAAGACAGATAGCAAGCGCATCTTGATAGTGTTTGTACATGTAACGCGGACCACCGACGAAGGAAGAAGGTAAGAATATTCTTTTACCGATTTCTCTACCAACAGAATCTCCTTTAGACAACGCATCGAAGATACCGGCTACATATTCCGACCTCAGGCTGTTCTGATTTTTTCGAAAATAATCTAGCCTACTATCCTCTAAACATAGGTACGCGTCTAACAGAAATTGTTGAAATAATTTACCACCACGCAAAAGTAATGAAAAAACACCAAGTCGAGTATGCAACAGATAGCTATAATACATGTTAACTGTTAAAGATCTCGCCCCCATACCCGAAGACTGTCTCAATTTTAAACACGGAGACCAACTGACCTCACCATATGGAAATAGAAGAGGATACTGAAGAGGCATATACGATTGGTGCAACTTACTGATACGGTGTGGACGATGACCTTTTGAATGAACAATTATGTCATAAGCACTTGCATTCGCGTCATCACCTACGACAATTGCCCCAAGTGTCCCCTGTTATGGCAAGTTGTACCGGTGGTCAGGAACATTATTGTATAGCCTGACCTCGTAATCAACCATATTATTGATGTTTGCAACGTCAACAGCAGTACGGAATGTTCGAACATACTCGTTGCAGGAAGACAACATACGACCTAAAGAATCTACGATATCAGGCCTCAGGGAGTCTACAGATCCAGAAGCACGGAAAAAATTAAGCCTATTTTCAACCTCGTTTGAAGTGTCATACACATACAGTTGCAAGAAGCGTGGAGCATCCGAAGGTTGTGGACACAAAGAACCGATATGATGAGACACTTGACCAGAAACTTTAAACGTATATGGACCGTGACTATCGTTGACAGATTCGTCAACCTTACCACCAAACGATGTCATAGAAAACATACAATTGTACGCTCTAATATTCCGCATGAAGTGAGAATCCTCATACAAGGCAAGAAGTGGGGCAGGGGGTGGAGCAGGGGCAGGTAGAACTACAGAACCACCTTTACAACACTGGTTGTATGTTGGATTACCTAAACGGGAATTATATAAAGCTCTCTCATCAAACCAAAATAATGCACCACAAAAACCGCAATATCTGCTCGCATCACCACAATCAAAATACATGGGTAGATAATTTTCAACAGTCGTTGAAGTAGACAAAAGTTTTCGAGGGCGCTTACGACGACCAGAGACCGAAACCGAAACGGTAGGCCAGGTAACCCCCTCAGGAAGGTCAGTACCCCGCATTCTAGAGATTCAACGAAAACGGAGGGGAATAACACAACAACAAAACCTAAACGTAACCAAACATAGGAAGATAAAAAGATTCCTATGTAACGCCTACAACCACAAACCGAACAAAAACAATCTACTACAATATACCTATATCCCGTAACAATCATCAAAATCAACTATAAAGAAATAACTCACATAACAGGTCAACTAAAAAAATCCAATTAACATACACAGCAGAACACATATGTAAAAGTAACAACAACGCACCTATGACAACAAACAGCAATGCAGCACGAAATGCAGTAGAAACGACAACGTCGGCGGAGAAGCGAAATACACCTAATCCATAAACAGAGAAAAGAGGAAATTAACTAAACAAAAAATTCAAAAGACAACTAAACCTTTAATAACCACAATTGCATACCTATGACAACAAACAGCAAGGATACAGTAGAGGTAAGAACGTCGCCGGAAATTTGAAGAGAAGAGAAGGACACGTATAGAAACAAAATAACACGTGTTAAGCTTCTGGGACCGTTACCCCAACGTCTGCTTTGAGACGAAAGTAAAACCCACTTGAACGGACCATTGCCAGCCCAATAAAAAAGAAGGCCCAAACGAATAAAAAACATTAGACTGCACGATTCCATATGAGTGATCAACATTTAATAAGGGAGAGTAATGTTAGGGGTATTCATTTAAATCCAAGAAAACCCATTGGTGCGTAATATCTACATCCATAACAACTATAATTTAAAAATAATATATATTTCACTCGAAGGGTTTCTAGAAGAAGAAATTTGTATATTACATATCTTTTGAAACATAAAAAGATAATTATATTTAAATAAGTATGATTTTAGAAAAGTATGACGGTTTATTATATAGATATATTACTACTACTACTACTACTACTACTACTACTAATAATAATAATAATAATAATAATAATAATAATAATAATAATAATAATAATAATAATAGAGATTATATAAGATTAAAAAATAAAGTATATATAATATTCCTCTTCTATTCAAATCACGTCTTTGACTTGGTTTTCGCGCCCGGGGCGGGTTGGGTTTTAATCTGGTATGGGTTTGGGTTTGGTATTCTTCGTCCACGTGTCTTCGTTGTTTACACACGTCGAATGCGTCTCCTCCGTGTCGTCGTTCCCGCCTCTCTCTTTTTTCTCTAATCCCGAATCTCTCTTTCTTCTCTAGACATGCTACAGAAACAGAAATATTCTCTCTCTCTCTCTCTCGAAAGTGAAACCCTAGATGAACGCCGAATCGCATGTCGAAATCGCCGGCTGATCCTCTGATGAGTAAACGTCGCTCACGGTTCATCTGTCGGACTCTAATCAGTCTTCTATTTCTCCGCCGAAGAGTTCGCCTCTGTATTCGCCGCTCATAATTCATCTCCAGATTTTCGTTTTAGCTCAGTCTCCGACTAATATCTCAGGCAGATGAGGTAATTGTTATTATGTTTTTTTTTAATTAGTTTATAGATATAAAATCTGAAACGGAGAGTAAAACACGCCTTTAGGTTGCGGAGGTGACGAAGATGGTGAGTGTTACGTTTATGGCGGACAGTGTTGCTCCGACGAAGCTTGAATCGGAAGGATTGCAGTAACTTTACAGTGAATGAAAGGAAACGTCTTCTCGACTCTAACAACAGGTGGGGAGGTCTTGCTGTGACTTGGGAGGTATGGAACCATGATTTCTCATTTTGCTGTTTTTTTTTTTTATTAATCTCGATTGATTTATGTGCTAAACAATGGGGTAGTAATACTCTTTTGCTGCTTTTGTTGTTTATGTATATTGATGTTGATATAGTAAGTTTATGTAGTAAAATTACGAATTTTTTGTTACTTTTTATGTTTACGTTAGTATTTTTAATGTATTGATGTTGTTTTGTTTCTGGTATTGCGATGTGATGACAGGGACCTGCTTCCTAAAAAAAGCGAAAGGGGTGCTGAGAAAACCAACGATTCAGATTCGTGTTGTTGAACCGGTTAATGTATTGAACGAGAAGATTGATATTTAATATGTTTGCTGTTGTTTTGATGAGATGTTTGATATGTTTTAGGAAAATCAGCAAAACAGGAGGTCCCCATTTGATGTTAGACTTGAGAAGATGTTTGATTTCATTCACTCTAAACCTCCTGCAGCACCGCATTTTTTACTTCGTTTGTTATCTGAGAGGAAGAACTCGGATCTATATTGTCACACCCCGCTAAAAGCGGAACGCAGAGTGTTCCAGTTAATGATATCAAGAGTCAAGGATTACAACATACAACCGTAAACAAAACATCAAATTATATTAATCATGCCTCAAGGTTTTAAAATACAATACATAATCGAAAGTGAATCCAAAGTCAAATACGAATTCAAAACAAATGTCAATACGCGGATCATAAAGGAATTACATCTAGCAAAATGAATTCCAAATACAATAAATAGATGATCCCAAAATAAGCAAGGCATGATCAAATAAATCCTCAAACTCCTGAAAAAGCGTTAAAAACGACATCAACACAATGTTGGTGAATTATTCGCAATAAGTAAATAAGATTTGACCCAATAAAAGATTTAATAAACATATTCAGTTTCAAAAGCATATCTTGATGTATAACCCTAGTGTGAGTATAGATACCAAAGATTAATATACACTGAACCTGACCACAATCCCCTAACCTAAGGCGATGCAATACCAAAGGCAACAAATAATCATACGGCCATAACATTCACTCGTAGGGATATCCTCTCGAGTAATGAGGGTTGGTCAAACCCATATAGATCTATATATATGCAACCGTGGCAAATAGCTAACAAGTGTATGAGGGGGGCTTACCAAAAGCCTAAGAAGCATCCTAATCTAAGGTGATACTAATACACTAGGCATACAAGATATACATCATATAATAGTTCAAAAACGCTTTCCAGCCCCAAATAGTAAGAGAAAAGGGGCTACGAATAACTCACAAAATAAGCTCGGCAAGAGATCGGGTAATAATCAATAAGGAGCTAATAATCCGCCGCCTAAGTGCCCTAAATCAATATAACAAAGTCTAAGTATCTCAATAACATAGTTCGGTTTAGCCTTGTCGGTTAAGTTTAGAGTTTAAGATTTATTAAAGTATTCCAACGATTTCCAAGTCGAGTCGTGATGACGGTTCAAGGTGACGATGTTCCGCGCCGATAGGGACGATGGGAAAATATCGATAAGTTCCACGTCATAATGACTATTAAAAAAGGAATAACATTCCGAGCCGAACTTGACTAACAGGAACGTCGATTGAAAGGAATACCGTTACCAAAGTTTATTGTAGTCAACCAAAGTCAACGTCGAAGATGTTGACTTGGTCAAAGTCAAAGATGTTGACTTGGTTAAAGTCAAAGTCAACAATTGGAAGGAAAAGTCAAAATTAAAGATATTGATTTAGATTAGTCAAAAGTCAACTATTTGAGAAAAGTCAAGGTCAACGTTTGTAGAAAAGTCAAAATTGATGATTTTTAGATTGGAATATAACTTTGACCATTTAAGAGTAAAAATATTTTTATTTCCAGAATAATAGAGTGAAAATGATTTATGACGGTTTTAACAATTTTCCGTAAAAGTAAAAATAAACGTTTGTTTAAATATTCTTGATGAAGTTTAAGATTGCGATATTGTCTTTGAGTCCAAAGACGTTAATTTGACTTATATGATACTTTTATACATAATAGGTTACTGATATAAGTTTATAGTCAAAACACGTTACGAGTCTAAGTCGAAAAGTAACAAGAAAACGAAATTTTGGAGACCAGACCCTCGGTGCTGCGCACCTATGGGTAGGTGCTGCGCACCGAGGTGTTTCCCGAAAATGAATTTTACGTTTTTGTCGAAAACTACTTCGTTTGACGTTTTAAGGTGAAAGTGTAAACTGATCAAATGTTAGTTTAGGTTCATTTAACATTTACCAAGTGTCATATATGTCTAAATGTGTGGTTTTACATATATTTATCATAAGATATGTTAATTTCGGTAAGAGTTAATTACATGCGTCGTCCCTATGGTTTGCACCATTTTCACCTGTCATCCCTATAACTTTTTTATTACACCACTACTACCTAAGTTTAAATTTTGTTGTCAGGAGAGTCCCTATATTGGATGTCCCCGTTAAATCTAACAGAATTGAGACTCACGTGCGTTGCATGTGAGGGTATACTCGTCATTTTACCTTTACCCACTAATTTATTAGTCATTTAATAATCATTTTATTTTTTTCCTTCTCTTAGAACCTTACCTACCATCCACCCTTTTGTTTTTTCTATTTCAATTACACCTGCAACTTTTCTTTAATAGACAAACTTGAAATATCATTTTGAGACCCTGTTCTTAACCCAGTATTTTTCGTAAAAATTCATTTTGAGATCTACTTATTTACATTAAAAAAAACAAGCCAACTATAAAAAGTCAAACACCCATATCCAAATTAAAAAGAAAAAATGAAGATAAAACTTGCTTAGAAGATATCAATTTAAAAACAAGAAAGTGATTTATATGAGTAGAAGCACCATTAGCCGGAATAGCAGCGGTGGCGGAAGAGCGGAATCGTAGCAGTGGGGTGGTCGGAATTGAAGAGACGATGGGTGGTCGGAATTGAAGCATCGGTGGTGGTCGGAACTGAAGTCGCGGAGGACAATATGAATAACAACAAACATATAATAGTGGGGATTTGATTGTGTTTTAATTAATTGAGTTTTCCTTTAATTTGATTGATACGATTTGTTACATATTTGCAATCTGGAATTGAATTTGGTTTTTTTTTTCTCACTACTTTAATTTGGTGCTTATGAAAGTGTTTTTTAATTTGGTGCTTATGAAAGTGTTGGAATTCAAGAGTTTTGTTTTGATTGAATTGTTTTGAAATTAAGATTGGAAAAATTAAGTTTTTTGTGGATATTAGGGTTTTTAGAAATTTAGGGAGGTAAATGGGGAGATGGTGGTAAAAAGACGAATTTGCCCTCACATGTTTCTCACATGATAAGACTTAACGGCACATTTAACGTCACATCCAAAATAGGGACTCTGCAGGAAACAAAATTTAAACTTAGGGACGAGTGGTGTAATAAAAAAGTTATAGGGACGACCAGTGAAAATGGTGCAAACCATAGGGACGACCCATGTAATTAACTCTTTCGGTAAATATCTTATCTTTACATATTTTATTCGTTTTAAGTCCAAAGTTTCCGAGATCGATTGGTGTTGGTCTAATATGTTAACCTAACCGTTTTCAAGGCTTAAAACCGAATATAAAGGTAATGGAATGAAAAGATAAGAGAAATGATGATCTTACCGATTTCACCCGCAAGACGTGTCGATTATTGATACTTGCAAGGATTTCGGAAAGAGAGACTTTATGATGGTGGTGGTGAGGAGGTAAGGAGCTCCAAAATACCAAAAATCCATCATTAGCATAAGTCTTATAAAGAAGAGAAAATAAAGGTTTTTCGAAGGAAACTTTCTTACCAAGTGTTTCAAGATGTTACTTTCACCGAAAGTCACTAGGCTCCAAAGATAGTGGGAGGATTCCGGGAAAGCAAGGGATTCCATTTGAACCATAAACAAGAACATATGTTAGAGGTTTCTTAAATGGAAAGAAAATATATAGAAGTTTTGGGAGAGTTTTCTTACCAAAATCAAAGGTGACGTTTCTTCAAGGAAGTCACCGAAAACTCCACAACTCCAAGGACATAAAAGAGGGTAATTAGCTTGTAAGACAAGGGAAAGAGATTACGTGTTAGAAGTTCCAAACAAGTGGAAGAAAAGAGAAAGAATGGAGGAAAATCTTAAGAAGTTTCTTACCGAAATGTGTAGAACTCAAAGGTTGTTTGTATGAGATGACTTCTCCATTCCTTTACTTCGGATTCTCTCCTCCAATTGGGTGTTTTAAGCTCTTATTTTCTCTGGAATACTTGAGAGAAAAGATGAGTTTGGTTGAAGAGAGAATATGAGAAAATGATAAAGTGTTTAAGTTGGAATTTGGAAAGAGAAATGGCTCTAACATGCTTTGAGATCCACATTTGAATCTAACATAACCAAATGGGGGAGTTTGCAGTAAAAATCACGTGAAAAGGAGGTTTAGAACCTCAAGAAATTGACCACAAAGTCGAAAATGGATTTTAGCCGAATTTGTACTAGGTGCTGCGCACCACCCCTTTGGTGCTGCGCACCGTGGTCTAAACTGGGCCAAAAATGTTAACTTTTGTTAAAGGACTAGATTTGTAACAGATTCCGTTAGTTCTCCGTTAAAGGACTAACTTTGTAATAGAATAAGTTAGAGGACTAACTTTGTAATGAAATTTCGAATTATGATTTTCTTAACCGACGATTATGGCGTAAACGCAATACTTTAATAACGTGAAAATACTAGATATTAGGCACTTAGGTGATTCTAAAGCTTCCGTCTCGAGAGTCAAAGTAATAAAACACATAAACCCGACTCAAATGAAATAAACGTGAGTAAAATAAAGCGAAATACAAGGGTCCAAATCATTGCGAATAAAAAGAGTAATACTCGATAAATGAAATATACCTCGAAAAGACGGATTGTCACAGCATCCCCCAGTAAAAAGGAATTTCGTCCTCGAAATTCTACTGAACACTGCTGCTAGCAAAAAGATGCGGGTACTTCTTCTGCATCTCGTCCTCCCGCTCCCAAGTAAACTCAGCTCCAATCTTCGAGTTCCATCGGACCTTCACTATCGGAATCCGACTCCGCCGTAACTGTTTGACATCTCGGTCAACAATCTCCACCGGCTCCTCTACCACATGAAGCGAGTCATCCAATCGTAGTTTCTCCAGTGGTACAATCAGGGTCTCATCAGCAAGGCACTTCTTGAGGTGCGATACATGAAATACGTTGTGCACACCGCACAACTCAGGTGGCAACTCAAGTCGATAAGCCACTGGACCAACACGGGACAAAATCCTGAAAGGACCCGTAAAACGTGGACTAAGCTTGCTGCGTTTCTCAAATCGAAACACACCCTTCCACGGAGAAACCTTCAACAATACCATATCCCCAACCTGAAACTCCAAAGGTCTCCTACGCAAATCCGCGTACTTCTTCTGACGGTCTCGGGCGGCTATCAAACGATCCTTGATCCTGAAGATCTTATCCGTCGTCTCCTGAATCAACTCGGGACCCGTAATCTGACTGTCTCCTATCTCTGCCCAACATATCGGAGATCTACACTTCCTACCGTAAAGGGCCTCAAATGGAGCACAGTTGATGCTGGAGTGGTAACTATTATTATACGAGAACTCGACCAATGGTAAATGTCGATCCCAACTCCCACCAAAATCTAACACACAAGCCCGAAGCATATCCTCCAATGTCTGAATAGTACGCTCACTCTGACCATCAGTCTGAGGGTGATAAGCCGTACTCATATCCAATCGAGTACCCAAAGATCGCTGTAAAGACTTCTAAAACCTCGAAGTAAATCGTGCATCACGGTCTGAAATAACTGATACTGGAATGCCATGCTTGGCCACAATCTCGTCGATGTACAATCTAGATAACTTCTCTACTCGGTAATCTTCACGAATAGGAAGAAAGTGCGCTGACTTAGTCAGCCGATCGACAATAACCCAGATAGTATCATAACCTCCTGTAGATCTAGGAAGTTTCGTAACAAAATCCATCGTGATCCTCTCCCACTTCCACTGTGGGATCTCAGGCTGCTGGAGAAGGCCGGAAGGCTTTTGGTTCTGAGCCTTGACCTTCGAACACTTCAAACACTTGCCCACATACTCGGCAATCGCCCGCTTAATGCCAGGCCACCAATAGAACTCCTTCAGGTCATGGTACATCTTATCCGCTCCAGGATGAACGGAATAATTCGACTTATGACCCTCATCTAAAATCAACTGCCTAAGACTAACGGGAATCCAAATACGATCCATGAAGTACATCACCCCGTCGTCCTTCGGCTCCAACTGTCGTGCCAAACTGAATAAACCCTCATCCTTAAGGCGATCCTCGGTGAGAGCCTCCTGCTGAGCCTGAATAATACGAGCCTTCAAGCTCGACTGAATAGAAACCATCATAGCACGAATCCTCACCGGCTTAACCGACTCCTTGCGACTTAACGCATCGGCTACAACATTCGCCTTACCGGGATGGTAGCGAATCTCACAATCATAATCGTTGAGCAACTCAACCCATCGACGTTGCCTCATATTCAGCATCTTTTGATCAAAGATGTGCTGTAACGACTTATGATCGGTGAATACGGTACACTTAGTACCATAAAGATAGTGGCGCCAGATCTTCAAGGCAAAAACTACTGCGCCCAACTCTAGATCGTGTGTCGTGTAATTCTGCTCATGAATCTTCAACTGACGAGAAGCATAGGCAATCACTTTCCCATTCTGCATCAGTACACAACCGAGTCCCTTATGCGAAGCGTCGCAATATACTACAAAATTCTCGGTACCCTCGGGAAGACTCAAGATAGGCGCATCACACAATCGCTTCTTCAGTAACTGAAAAGCTTCCTCCTGTTCTTCACCCCAAACAAACTCCTCACTCTTCTGGGTCAATTTAGTCATAGGCGAGGCTATCTTCGAGAAATTCTCGATGAAACGACGATAGTAGCCTGCCAAACCCAAGAATGACCGGATCTCAGTGGGTGTCTTCGGAGCGACCCAATCTCTAACGCCTTCAATCTTGGCAGGATCAACGTGAATGCCCTCACCGCTGACCACGTGGCCAAGAAACTGAACCGCAGATAACCAAAACTCGCACTTAGAGAACTTAGCGTAAAGTTTCTCCTGTCTCAGCAACTCCAACACTAGTCTCAAATGCTCCTCGTGCTCTTCCCGGCTACGAGAATATATCACGATGTCGTCGATGAAAACGATCACGAACTTGTCGAGGTAAGGACGACATATACGGTTCATCATGTCCATGAAAGCTGCAGGCGCATTCGTAAGACCGAAAGGCATAACCAAAAACTCGAAGTGGCCATAACGCGTCCTGAAGGCGGTCTTCGGAATGTCCTCCTCCTGCACTCTCAACTGATGATATCCGGATCGTAAATCAATCTTCGAAAAGAAACATGAACCCTGAAGCTGATCGAACAAGTCATCAATACGTGGTAAGGGATACCGATTCTGCACCGTCAGCTTATTCAACTCCCTGTAGTCGATACACAATCTCATAGATCCATCTTTCTTCTTCACGAAGAGTACCGGCGCGCCCCAAGGAGAGAAACTCGGTCTAACAAAGCCTTTATCCACCAACTCCTGAATCTGCTTCGATAGCTCTAACATCTCCGAAGGTGCTAACCGATAAGGAGCCTTTGCCACTGGCGCTGCTCCGGGAACCAAGTCTATGCGAAACTCTACCTGTCTACTAGGGGGTAAACCAGGTAAGTCCTCTGGAAATACATCGGGAAAGTCACGAACCACCGGCTTCTCCTCAATCTTCTCCGCGGAGTCTTTCTTCACAAGGTGTGCAAGAAAAAGTGTGCAATCCCGCTTGATGTACTCCCGAACCTTCATACAAGAAGCAATCTTAAGGTGCTTCCCCGCCTTATTCCCCTGAACTAACAACGGACCACCAACTGGCAACGGAATGCGAATCATCTTCTCGAAGCATACGATCTCTGCACGGTGTGTTGCCAACCAATCCATCCCAATAATAACATCGAAACTACCCAGCGTGATAGGAATTAAGTCAATAGGAAAAGTATGATCCTCAAAGCTAATCCTACAAGCACTAAGTATCTCCAAGGCACGTAAATGCTTACCATCGGCTAGCTCTATCTCATAAGTAGGCACTAATGGTCTAGAAGTACAAGTAATCATGGTCCTAAACTCGGTAGATATGAAACTCCTATCGGCACCAGAGTCAAATAAAATAAAAGCAGGCTGATCACATATAAGAAAAGTACCCGTGACAACGCTGGGATCCTGCTGTGCCTCATGTGCGCCCATAACAAAAGCTCTACCACGTGAGCCTGAACCAGAAGTAGTACCAGTACCGGCCGAAGCTAACTTGGGACACCTGTCCCGACGATGATCAGTAGAACCACACTCAAAACACTTGCCCCTCTGGGCACGACAATACCTGTCAGTGTGTCCTAACTTCTTGCATTTCCCACACTCCCAACACTTCACTTCCTGAGAATGATGATTACTACACCTCCCACATTTCGGGTACTTGCTCTGAGTATCCGGGATCACCGCAGCATAAGACTGCACTACCTGAGGTGTATCCTGCCTCCTACTCCTCTTCCTCGCATCACTATGACGGAATCCACCACTCCGTTTCCCTCCGGAGTGCTGCCTGGGTACCATGGGTGGTAGTCTACCATCGCGGACCGCGTTATGAGTCAACGTGGTCGCGAGCTCCACTGCGCTCTGAAATGTGCATGGCTTCGATGACATGACATTATCCCGAATCTCCTTGGATAATCCACGAATGTAACGACTGATCCTCTTAGGCTCCGGACGAACCAAATGTGGAACCAACTGTGACAAAGTATAAAACCGTGTAGTGTATCCCATAATGTCTGACCCAACCATCTCAAGTTTCCACAGCTCCTCCTCTAGCCTCTCGAGCTCCGCCTCGGGCACATACTCAACAAGGATCAACTCCTTCAACTGTTCCCAAGTCATCATATCAGTCTCCACCCGACCTCGAACGCTCACAATGGAATTCCACCAAGTCAATGTTGTACCCTGTAGAACAAACGTAGCATAACGGACCTTATCCTCCTCTGCGCAACCAACCGTACTGAAAATGGACTCTAACTTCTCCATCCACTGAAGTGTCCCTATAGCACCCTCTGTACCTCTGAACTCGGGGACCTTGCATCCCATGAAGGTCTTCAGTGAACATCCCCTCCGTGGAGTATCATCAATAATAATGGTGCGTCGAGTAGAGTCGTCCGCTCTACCAGAACCAGAACCTCCCACATGCATACCCGACTCGGGTCCACCAGATCCAGTAACCACAACCTCAGGACCACCGTGTCCAGAACCACCCGATCCAGTACCCGTAGTCTCGGGACCTCCACCAACCACAATAGGCTCAGGACCACCCTGATCTGATCTACCAGTACCCGTGCCGTCACTGCTATGCACTGTACTCTCCCTGATCTGGGCAACAATAGTCGGCAACAACGCTGCTATCTGCTGGGCTACAAGCTGAGCCAAGTCTGGTGTAGTCTCTGGACCCGTACCATCAATCCTCGTAACAGGAGTAGGATCGCTAGTCCTTGTATCAGGTGTAGGACCACTAGTCCTCGTGACTGGAGTAGGACCTCTAGTCCTCGTAACACGTGTAGTCCTCGAGCTCGTGCTCGCATCTCTAGCCTTCGCACTCGGGCGTCCACGTCGTGCTGACTTCTTAGGCGGCATCGTCCTAAAAGTAGAAACGTGTTAAGCAAAATAGGCGACAAAATAGAGTTAGATGATAAAAGCAAAAGCGAGAAAATAAACACGTAAAGTACATAATGCACACTTAGCAAATCAGAGAAAATCGATTGTAAAGCCTCCGGTCATAGTCCAAGTGATTTCCTTCATAAAGCCACTTGGTTCGCTATAACCATTGGCTCTGATACCAATTTATGTCACAACCCGCTAAAAGCGGAACGCAGAGTGTTCCAGTTAATGATATCAAGAGTCAAGGATTACAACATACAACCGTAAACAAAACATCAAATTATATTAATCATGCCTCAAGGTTTTAAAATACAATACATAATCGAAAGTGAATCCAAAGTCAAATACGAATACAAAACAAATGTCAATACGCGGATCATAAAGGAATTACATCTAGCAAAATGAATTCCAAATACAATAAATAGATGATCCCAAAATAAGCAAGGCATGATCAAATAAATCCTCAAACTCCTGAAAAAGCGTTAAAACGACATCAACACAATGTTGGTGAATTATTCGCAATAAGTAAATAAGATTTGACCCAATAAAAGATTTAATAAACATATTCAGTTTCAAAAGCATATCTTGATGTATAACCCTAGTGTGAGTATAGATACCAAAGATTAATATACACTGAACCTGACCACAATCCCCTAACCTAAGGCGATGCAATACCAAAGGCAACAAATAATCATACGGCCATAACATTCACTCGTACGGATATCCTCTCGAGTAATGAGGGTTGGTCAAACCCATATAGATCTATATATATGCAACCGTGGGCAAATAGCTAACAAGTGTATGAGGGGGGCTTACCAAAAGCCTAAGAAGCATCCTAATCTATGGTGATACTAATACACTAGGCATACAAGATATACATCATATAATAGTTCAAAAACGCTTTCCAGCCCAAAATAGTAAGAGAAAAGGGGCTACGAATAACTCACAAAATAAGCTCGGCAAGAGATCGGGTAATAATCAATAAGGAGCTAATAATCCGCCGCCTAAGTGCCCTAAATCAATATAACAAAGTCTAAGTATCTCAATAACATAGTTCGGTTTAGCCTTGTCGGTTAAGTTTAGAGTTTAAGATTTATTAAAGTATTCCAACGATTTCCAAGTCGAGTCGTGATGACGGTTCAAGGTGACGATGTTCCGCGCCGATAGGGACGATGGGAAAATATCGATAAGTTCCACGTCATAGTGACTATTAGAAAAGGAATAACATTCCGAGCCGAACTTGACTAACAGGAACGTCGATTGAAAGGAATACCGTTACCAAAGTTTATTGAAGTCAACCAAAGTCAACGTCGAAGATGTTGACTTGGTCAAAGTCAAAGATGTTGACTTGGTTAAAGTCAAAGTCAACAATTGGAAGGAAAAGTCAAAATTAAAGATATTGATTTAGATTAGTCAAAAGTCAACTATTTGAGAAAAGTCAAGGTCAACGTTTGTAGAAAAGTCAAAATTGATGATTTTTAGATTGGAATATAACTTTGACCATTTAAGAGTAAAAATACTTTTATTTCCAGAATAATAGAGTGAAAATGATTTATGACGGTTTTAACAATTTTCCGTAAAAGTAAAAATAAACGTTTGTTTAAATATTCTTGATGAAGTTTAAGATTGCGATATTGTCTTTGAGTCCAAAGACGTTAATTTGACTTATATGATACTTTTATACATAATAGGTTACTGATATAAGTTTATAGTCAAAACACGTTACGAGTCTAAGTCGAAAAGTAACAAGAAAACGAAATTTTGGAGACCAGACCCTCGGTGCTGCGCACCTATGGGTAGGTGCTGCGCACCGAGGTGTTTCCCGAAAATGAATTTTACGTTTTTGTCGAAAACTGCTTCGTTTGACGTTTTAAGGTGAAAGTGTAAACTGATCAAATGTTAGTTTAGGTTCATTTAACATTTACCAAGTGTCATATATGTCTAAATGTGTGGTTTTACATATATTTATCATAAGATATGTTAATTTCGGTAAATATCTTATCTTTACATATTTTATTCGTTTTAAGTCCAAAGTTTCCGAGATCGATTGGTGTTGGTCTAATATGTTAACCTAACCGTTTTCAAGGCTTAAAACCGAATATAAAGGTAATGGAATGAAAAGATAAGAGAAATGATGATCTTACCGATTTCACCCGCAAGACGTGTCGATTATTGATACTTGCAAGGATTTCGGAAAGAGAGACTTTATGATGGTGGTGGTGAGGAGGTAAGGAGCTCCAAAATACCAAAAATCCATCATTAGCATAAGTCTTATAAAGAAGAGAAAATAAAGGTTTTTCGAAGGAAACTTTCTTACCAAGTGTTTCAAGATGTTACTTTCACCGAAAGTCACTAGGCTCCAAAGATAGTGGGAGGATTCCGGGAAAGCAAGGGCTTCCATTTGAACCATAAACAAGAACATATGTTAGAGGTTTCTTAAATGGAAAGAAAATATATAGAAGTTTTGGGAGAGTTTTCTTACCAAAATCAAAGGTGACGTTTCTTCAAGGAAGTCACCGAAAACTCCACAACTCCAAGGACATAAAAGAGGGTAATTAGCTTGTAAGACAAGGGAAAGAGATTAGGTGTTAGAAGTTCCAAACAAGTGGAAGAAAAGAGAAAGAATGAAGGAAAATCTTAAGAAGTTTCTTACCGAAATGTGTAGAACTCAAAGGTTGTTTGTATGAGATGACTTCTCCATTCCTTTACTTCGGATTCTCTCCTCCAATTGGGTGTTTTAAGCTCTTATTTTCTCTGGAATACTTGAGAGAAAAGATGAGTTTGGTTGAAGAGAGAATATGAGAAAATGATAAAGTGTTTAAGTGTTTAAGTTGGAATTTGGAAAGAGAAATGGCTCTAACATGCTTTGAGATCCACATTTGAATCTAACATAACCAAATGGGGGAGTTTGCAGTAAAAATCACGTGAAAAGGAGGTTTAGAACCTCAAGAAATTGACCACAAAGTCGAAAATGGATTTTAGCCGAATTTGTACTAGGTGCTGCGCACCACCCCTTTGGTGCTGCGCACCGGGGTCTAAACTGGGCCAAAAATGTTAACTTTTGTTAAAGGACTAGATTTGTAACAGATTCCGTTAGTTCTCCGTTAAAGGACTAACTTTGTAATAGAATAAGTTAGAGGACTAACTTTGTAATGAAATTTCGAATTATGATTTTCTTAACCGACGATTATGGCGTAAACGCAATACTTTAATAACGTGAAAATACTAGATATTAGGCACTTAGGTGATTCTAAAGCTTCCGTCTCGAGAGACAAAGTAATAAAACACATAAACCCGACTCAAATGAAATAAACGTGAGAAAAATAAAGCGAAATACAAGGGTCCAAATCATTGCGAATAAAAAGAGTAATAATCGATAAATGAAATATACCTCGAAAAGACGGATTGTCACATATATGGTTAGTCTCGGCCCATGAAACTCCTTAAGTGTCTTTAGATTTTTGTATTGTATATTTTATTTCATAGAAGAAGGGGTGTTTTGCAGAATATGGAATTGCGGCTCAAATGCATTGCTCCCATCAGGGTCGATGACGAGTATTTGACAAATGTTCTTCTCAGGATAAACGACAAGGTAAATGTAAAATAAACTATGGTAAGAAATAATAGATGATAAAGAAAGAAGTTAAAATTTGTTTACTTTTTTTATGCAGCTTGGTGGGTTTAGGTCTAGGTTGGCTGTTGAGCACGTTCAAGCGACTTTATGAATGAATGAGATCAGTGGAAGGAACGGCGAAGAACGAAAGTTCGATTGCGTTCTGCGAATCCCTTATAACGCAGGTTGCTGACCTGATGTCACTTGAGTAGTTATGGAAATTTGTACACTAACTAATAAGATTTTTGCTTATTTAATTTACCTTGGGGTTTTTTTTTTCCTGTTTCAGAACGGCATTAGGAATTGAAGTAAAATCCCGGATTCTCGATTCAGCTGAAATGGATAAGGTACTTATTGCTAATGGACTTACTGGAAGTGTCCTTTATACCTGATCTGTTTCATATTTAAAATATTTAACAATGTGGATTTGCACGGATATTTGATTCCAGAATTTTCGGATTCAGATATACCGGCAAAAATTAATTCTCAATGCAACTAACTGTTACACATACTTTTTATTATCTGTTGTGAAAATCAAAACTGAACACCTCACTGGAGTCAAAGATACACATTTGCTATTCCGCCTAGGTACGTTAATTTAAACTCTACTCTTTGTTTAATAAAGGCAAATAGAAGCTGCTAAGAAATAACACAATTACCTAAAAACAAAATATGAAAAGGAGGAACACAACAAACAAAAATTGAAGGACTGAAAAAGATGTATTGTGAGCTACAACTGAAAATTATGGTTTCTAAAAAGAGGTTTTTTGATTTGAATGTTAGGGTTCTGAGTTTGGAAAATTTAGGTAGAGAGTTGTTGATTCAACAGCAAAATAATTCGTCTCCGAGTTTCCGTACTGCAGCACGGACACGACGAGACAATTGTTTTTGTTGCCTGCTCATCGACTCCTTACCCAAATTTTCCAAACTCAAAACCCTGACATTCAAATCCAAAAACCTCTTTTTAGAAACCCTAATTTTCAGTTCTACCTCATAATTTGTCTTTTTCAGTTCTTCAATTTTGGTTTGTTTTATCTTCTTCGTTTTCATGTTTTGTTTTTAGACAATTGTGTTCTTTTTTATAAGTTTCTTCACGTCAGTTAAAGCCGAGCGTCTGCTTGGAGTTAGAGAAAAAAGTGAAAGCTGCTTGGAACGCCGTACCCTACGGCTTCGAAAGTTGCTGCCACTCCTTCTGACCAACCTTCACTTTTTTCTTTAACTTCAGCCAGATCCTCAGCTTTAACTGACGTGGTGCATATAAACGTTTTATTTATCTTTTCTCATGCAAAGTGAGGAACAATGTTTAAAACCATTTGAATCGCTCAGAGAAAGTGGAAATTCCCAAAGTAAAACTCTCTACTCACATGTTGATGAACTCACTTGAGCTTCGTTGGAACGAAGATCAGTAGCCACCGAAACCTGAGGACGGGATACAGCAGGCTAAACATTTGGATGAAATTTTTTTTGATCTACCTGTTTGACCTCCGGTATTTCGCTCTCCAGTTTTCGACGGATGCTGATTTTCCTTCCAACCAACCTCGCGTAACTTCATTAATATGTAAGGACGGAGTTTAACTTTGGAAATTTCCATTTTCTCCAAGCAATTCAAATGGTTATGCACGACGCCAATCACTGTATTCGGTGCTATGATCTAATCATATACTGCATTCAAGGTAACTATAACTTGATAAATACGGAATCTTTTGTGCGACGATTGATTTTTTGGTTATTTGTTTTATTTGCATATGAAAGTTTTTTAATTAAGTCCGCTGTCAAATCCCAGGGCTCAACTCTGGACAGGCAAGTATTCGAGTGATTGTCATGACAAATGGTGAGCGTATCTTCGGACTTGGAGATCTTGGTTGCCAGGTAAAATAAGCTAATTTTATTTCATTAAACCAAACGAAGTTTAGCGGATGTAATAGTCCCTAATAATTAAAGTATATATATATTTGTAGAGGGTATGGAAATTCAGTTGGGAAAGTCGCTCTATATACTGCACTTGGAGGAATTAGGCCTTCTGCGGCAAGCTTCATTATTAAAGAAGAACCTCATTGCATTTTTAGATAGTGGTTTCATGAGCAGCTGGCTTCGCCTTATCTATAGTTGCAAATATAGTTATGGTAGCTAAGTTTTATGTGTACAGTGCTTGCCTGTAACCATTGACGTGGGGACGAACGACCAGATGCTACTGGACGATGAGTTCTATATTGTTCTTAGACAAAACAGGGCCACTGGAAAAGTACGTTTAAACTTCCGATGCAGGTAATTACTTTAGTCGTTTTTGAATCATTGACATCTTTTATGATCTCTATTTAATTGATACTAACAGGGATTCCATTCTCAGAAAACAGGACACAAGTCCTTCAGCTTGCGCCACGCATCGTCCCTATTCACTTGCTTGACCGGACCTCGTGCAACGCACGAGAGTCCCCTAGTTACAATTAAATGGTGTGTAGAATCTTATTTAAACATTAAATATTTTCATTTTAAATCTTAACAATTTTGTTTGACTTCCTAAGTTTAAAATGCATGTTATGTAGTTTTGGTGACATTTAATAGAAAAGTTTAAAATAATGAGTAAAGATATTTTGATATTTTAACTTACATAAATTTTTTAACATTTTAAAAAAATATTAAAAGTTTTATAATAGAATAAAGAGTTAATATTGTTGGTGTGGTTGGTTTTGTTTTTTTAGAAAGGGCAAATGGCTTGTGAATGCTTCCAACTTGCCACCGAATTCTATTGTATACACCGGATTCACAAAAGTTCTATTGAGTACCATATGGTGACTAATTTATTCTTTTGAGGACACAAATAACCTTTGATACCGGTTGCCCGTCATTTTTGCCACGTAGGATGCCATCTCATTTAACCATAGCTTAGCAAACCATTACCTAACCATGGTTTCTTTTTAATATATATATATACAAACCCAAAATCAAAAACCTAATTTCTTTATCGCTAACTCAATTTATCCCTGACTCAATTTATTCTTCCCAAATTCATCTAATAAAAAACAAACCCAAAATCAAAACCTAATTTCTTTATCGCTATTGTCTCATATGTCAAAACTGATGGACGCCATCGCAAGAAAACATCCAACCACCACAGTTAACAATCACAATATATGTCGTATCTCCAATCCTCGATTCAGAGATTCAGGTGGTTGACGTCAACAGTTCCAACCATTATTCCGGGTTAGTGATGATGATGTTATTATTGAAAAAATAAAATTAGATCGCAAAATTTATGATTAAAATCAGTTTAGGGATTTGAGATCTCAAAATTGGTGAGAATGGATGAATAGGTGTTAGGACTTGATTTTTAGATTAAAACGTTTGTGGTGGTGGTGAAGATCTGCGTTTGAGGTGGTGGCGCGGCGATGAAGACCTGCGTTTGAGATGGTGGGGGCGATGAAGAAGATGAATAAAATGGTTTTCATGATTTGTGTAATTTTATTTTTCTTTCTTTCTTTTTTAATATTGATTGTAAAAGACAAATTTTCCAAAAGTAAAAAGCATTAGATTTTGATTTAATTTTGTTTAATTTTGTGTGATTGAATTGCGAATTTGAAGATTTTTTTGGTAAATTTGTGTGATTCAATTGTTGAATTTGTGCGAATTTGAAGATTTTTTTGGTAAATTTGGTGAATTTGTGGAAATTTTCGATATAACTGAATCTCAGATTACTTCAAAGATTTGATTTTGATTTCTGGGTTTTGTTTAAAATTAAGATCTAAAGAAAAAAACGGGTTTGAAAAAAACGGGTTTGAAAAAAAACGGGTTATCAAAAACGGGTTTGATATTATGCTACGTGGCAGCTGAGGTAGATAAAAAAATCCTACGTGGCAGCTTACGTGGATAAAAACATCATTAACCGGTTACACGTCAGCATTTTGTAGGTAAAAGGTCACCACGTGTCTTCAAAAGAATAAATTAGTCACCATATGGTACTCAATAGAACTTTTGTGAATCCGGTGTACGCAATAGAATTCGGTGACAAGTTGGAAGCATTCACAAGCCATTTGCCCTTTTAGAAAGTATGAATGTAATAAATATTGATTGTAAGGGTAAATTGGTAACTCAACATTGCTTAAATTTTCAATTTTAATTATATAGTTGAAACTCTTTATAATATAGTATAGATAATTTTGTTATCAATTTCCCGGCAAGATCTAAAATCTATAAAAGAAATGGACGTATTTCAATATCACTTTCGGGTGAGCCTCCATCGTATCTTTCTCATCATATTCAAACTTGTGGATTTCTTGATCTTCTGAAGCAAAGTTTTTCTCCTCGAGATGAGAGCGTCACATCGCCTACAACTATATGTCAACAAGCCGAACTCAAGCTTTGTCATACTTTCCGTCGGCGGGAACTGCTACGGGATTTCTTTCACCGACAGTTTACCGTTTACCTTTACTTTAACTTTTACTAAGATATGAAAGAAGAGAGATAGACAGATTATAAGTTTAAAAATAAAAAGTTAGATGAAAAATAATGGCAGCATAATGGAGTAAAATTAAGGGCTAAAGGCTTGTGTATGCTTCCAACTTGACACCGAATTCTATTGTGTACACCCGATTCAGAGATGTTCTATTGAGTACCACCACGTGACTTTTTTATTCTTTTGAAGACACAAGGTCACCGGTTACCTACAAAAATCTACGTGTAACAAGTTACCATCCACCTCAGATTCCACGTAGGTAATTTTGTCCACCTAAGCTTCCACCTACCCAATAAAACCCGGATTTTAACCCATTTTTTCAACCCGTTTTACCTACCCATTGTTATAAACCCTAATTTTCCCAAACATTCAACCCGTTTTTTCCCAAAAAACGTAAATGGAGATTCCCCGTTTTTGTGACTGTGGATTCGAAATCCACCCTCGTACATCTTGGACAAGCACGAATCCAGGAAGGAGATTCATCAGCTGCCCCGTAATGGTTAGTTTGTTAATTTTTAATTTTGCCCCAAATTGATTTCAACACAAAATTGTAATCTTTTTACAATTAACAGGATAAAGAAAGGAAATGCAAGTTGTATATGTTTATTGACGAAGAAATCCGTAATCCTTATTACAAGAAACTCCTATTTAATCTTCATCTTGAATTGCAAAGACGTAGGGGAAGTATTGGTAATGCTGCTTATGAAGAGATTAAAGATTCAAGGATGGAAATGAACAAGATGATGCATGAGTTGACCTATGCAAAGTCAAAGATTGTGGTTTATGAAAAATTGGTTGTCATTTTGTTGATTGTTGTTGTATTTTTAGCAGTTGGATTAGGTTTTTTTTAGCAAAATGATGTAAAGAACAAATTGTTGTTGTAATGTGTTTTGTTTTAGCAATTATAATAGATTGTGAATTGTGAATTGTAATGACCTTTTTTCCTCTTATATTTGGTAATAAACAATAGCAACTTGAAAATGGTAATAAACAACACTAACTTGAAAACGGCATATATAGCCAACTGCATACATAATTCTTCTACACCAAAAATTGCAAATTGGATTATAAACCAACTGCATCCTAAATACCTACTGCATCCTAAAATGTTAATCCTAAATATTACACAACCTAAATACCATAGTGTTTACATCCAATTGTACCAAAAGACATTGTTTTTCAAATTCCACACAACCAACTACATACTACTTTGCAATAACAATTGCATTGTCTTCCTTATCTCCTGGTCCCTGAACTTGCTTTCCCAGCTTTCTTTTCATGATTCTTTCACTTGGTCTTCTCATCTTCACAACTTTCTTCTGCTTTGGTGTTTCCTGTGAAGACTGACTGAAGACTGGTTCCTGGCTTCCCAAAGGCAACTCCTCACTATCATCCACATTTCCCAAAGGGACTGGTTCCTGGCTTCCCAAAGGAAACTCCTCACTATCATCCACATTTCCCAAAGGGACTGGTTCCTGGCTTCCAACAGCAGCATGTACATCTTCTTCCTGGCTTCCAACAGCAGCATGTACATCTTCTTGAGTAATTGGCAATGGAACTTCAGGAGGCCACACAGGGACTGGGACACAGTTCTTACCTCTCCCTTCAAACACTTCACCTGTAACTGGATCAGTACATAAGCCATATCCCCACCAATAAGGTAAAGGTCTTTTAATAGGGCCTAAGTAGTAGATATAGTCAATACACAAGCCATTTCACTACTTTAACCAACATGATACTAAATTCAAACCTGTCTCATATTTTGCATTTGGCCTTGGGACACCTGGAGCACTTGTTACACCCAAGCCTACACCTTTCTTTGCCCCATGTGATGAACCTAAGAAGAAATGTTCTGGATTTGACCCACCAGCAAAAATACCTTGAATTGTTCCAGCTCCCATCAATTCATCAATATGTTTCCTAAATAGTATATTTGTCTATTAAAAGAGTGTACAATAGTAATCACTGAACATAGTTTGTATTGTACTAAAAACATACCTGTATGATGTTGTGTAACATAGCTTTCCCACCTGCATGGTTGTAGTAGAACCAGCACTGCTTGAACCAACTGCATGCATGCTTGAACCAGCCTCATTACTAGCACCACTGCTTGGAGCAGAACCAACATTCTTGTCCTTCCTAGGTGGTGTAACAGGGTCATTTGTACATCCCTTTTTGTTATGACCAGTTTGCCAACAATTATGGCATGTAATAACTGTTCCAACCTTTGAAATTCTTGTGGCACTGCCCCCCTCACCTACTGCTCTAATCCTCTTCTTTCTTGGTCTCCCTGGCATTTTCTTTGGTTTAGGTGGAAGAGGCTTGTTCATGTTGTTTGGTTTCCAAGTTGACATCCCACCAACAGGTTTCAAGTAATATTTGTAGGCATTCAAGTACATTGTCTTTTTGAACCAATCTGCCACATAATCCTCTGGGTTTTTATGCAGGGCAAATATCATTGAACATGCATGTGGACAAGGCACACCAGATAACTGCCACATCCTGCAGCTGCATGTTCTATGTTGTTCATTAACCTTAAATCCCTTATTTCACTGTCTAACCTCCCATTCATAACCTCCACAGAACATAGGAAGCCAAAACCTATGATTAAAACCATATTAAAATACTATAAATATTAATACAAAAAAGTTAAACCAATGTTGAAGAGTGAACCTGTGTTGATCCTTGCACCATTCCAGTTTCTTTTGAATTGATGGACAGATTGCACCATCCCATTTCATGCATAGCTTTCTCATTGTGTTCATCCTTTCCATCACAATCACTCTTATAGCCTCTAACATGGTGATGATTGGTTTGTTCCTTAAAGCCACAATAACAGAATTGAAACACTCACTGAAGCCATTCTCTACTGCTTCACAACCTCTATGCAATGCAAAGAAAGCCCTTGACCATGTTTTTGGATCCCTCTCAAGTAAATAAACTGCTGCCCTTGGATTAGCTTGATGAACTTTGTCCATAATCTTCTTAAATAGCACAGGATATGATGACTTTGAAGCAGACCAGAAAAGAGTTATGAATTCCACACCACTAAATTGCTTTCTAAAGTTCTCATAAATGTGCCTTGCACATTGCCTATGCTCTGCATATGGCAAGACAGTCTTGACAGCCTCTATCAAACCCTTTGCATCATAAAACATGTGGTTAATAATATGAAAACATGTGGTTAGTAATATACTAGTAATAATGAACCACATACCTTGTGTTGATCTGACATTAAGGTTACACCAGCACCACCCTCAATCTGCAAATCCTCAGCCAACAACTGAATGAACCAAGTCCAATTATCCTTGTTTTCCACACTGACAACAACCCAGGCTATAGGGAAGATGTGATTATTTCCATCCCTTCCAATTGCTGTCAATAATTCCCCATGGTTTGGACTTTTCAAGAAACAACCATCCAAAGCAATTATCCTCCTACAGCCCCTAATCCACCCCATTTTCAACCCTTTTAAACATATGTAAATCCTATCAAATTAAACCTTCTCATCTGGATTGACTGTAACACCTATTTTCACTGTTGATCCTGGATTACTGGTTAGCAACTCATCAGCATATGATCTTAGCATCCCATAATGATCCTCTAATGCCTTTTCATACTCAACTATTGCATACTCCTTAGCCCTTCTACATTGGTTTAAAGTCACACTGCATTTATACTTTTTCATGACTAAATCAGCAATGTCAACCAATCTAATACTTGGGTTAGACCTAATTTTGTCACCAAACTGCTTACCAATCCACTTGTAGTTAATAAGAGATCCAAATCTAAAGTTCCTAACACATGTATGAATATCAACCAAAGAAATAACTTGAAACGACTCTTCTGTCCTCATAATCCTAGCATAGCATCTAAATGGACACTTTGGACCATTTGGTTTAACTACATCAGGATACCTTTTTTGTTTCCTTTGTTTACCTTTGGATGGATCTTTAAGTCTTGGAGGTCTATGTCCACACTTAGCCACTATCTGGCTTGAACTACATCTTGAGAAGTAAATATTGTACCCATTTGACAGTCCATAAAAGGTCATACATTCCTTAAACTTTTCAGCAGATTCAAACCTCTCACCTACCTGTGCTTTCTGAAGCTTCCAATGCATTTGAGTATCATGGATTGGGTACTTTTCAATATGTTCAGCAGCTTTAAATGGATCTACATCATTGTCATCACTAACTTTCATCTTCCTACTAAGATCTGTCATAAACTCCTCATGCTCACAAATGGTTTCATACATATCAGGTTGTTCATTCCTTGCAAATTTTCCCAACTGAGGCTGCTCTCTTGTCTTTGGGTTCTTTTTCTCCTCAGCCCTTCTTGTTCTTACCTCCTTAAGCTCAATTTCATCTTCAGACAGAAAGTCAATAGAAGCATCATCACTTTATGTATCTGTGTCATCATCTTCTCCAGCCTTCAAAACATAGTCATCATCTTCTGGATCTGTGTCATCTACTTCATGTTCATCAACAGCTGGCTTTTCTTGTTCATCAACAGGTGCATCATCTAGGTTGTCAATAACCGAATCTTCATGTTCATCTTCAGGTGGCTTTTGAATGTCTGTTACATACTTCATGATGTCTTCATCGTCATCAAAGTGATCCATGTATACATCAATCTTCCCATAACAGTAAGCAATGTCATACATCATAAGAACGTCATAGTCATTGGAAAGCTTGAACAACGCGTCTTTTGGTTTCTGTCCCGGACAGGTGTAATAGAGACCAGATAAAGGGTTTCCAGTAGCTTTTTTAATAACTTCACACAACTCATCAAACCCTACTTTTGGAACATACACCGGTATCTCTACTCCTTCATACCTGAAGGGATTATAAAAAAAAGCTCCATCGTTATGAACATTTAGTTCATAACCTTCCACAGATCCCATCCTGTAGAAACAAAAAAAAATTAAATAAAAAAATCGAAGCAAAAGAAACCCTAATTTTAAGATTAAAATTTACCCCATAATGGAATCAAACTTGGGATTTGTAACAGACAAAACAAAGATTTTTGGTGGATTTTTTTAGTGAAAATAGAAAGAGAAAAGGAGATATCGGGGAAGTTTTTTGAGTGAAAAGAGAACGGGAGGGAGGGTTTTTGGGAGGGAGTGTGTGCATTGGGATTGTGTGTAGTTAGGTTTATTTTAAAAAAGTTAACCATGGTTAGGTAATGGGCGGGTTAAATGAGATGGCGTCTACGTGGACAATGGGAACGGGCAACCGGTATTGAAGGTAACTTGTGTCTTCAAAAGAATAAAAAAGTCACGTGGTGGTACTCAATAGAACATCTCTGAATCGGGTGTACACAATAGAATTCGGTGTCAAGTTGGAAGCATACACAAACCATTAGCCCTAAAATTAAATAGGTAATAAACTCAAAATTGTCAAAATAAATTTTATTAGTGGCGAGTGTCTAAAATATGTGATGTATGGTACACCTTCTATTTAATATACATCTTTATAAATCTGTATATACATTAAAACACATTTAAAATACATCTTTATATAACTTACAAAAACAAACAATATGTACTAATCAACAACTTATAAATAGAAACATTGTAAAGTAACAACACAAAAAAAGACAGAAAGAAAAAAAAAACTTGCAACTCTTTCTGTTCTAATGACCCAAAAAAAAATCGATGATAATCGATAAATTGTCAATCCCCACAACCACCACCGCAACCGCCCCCCTCATCACCACCACCACATTCACAAGCACCTTCACAACCACTACAGCAAATTATAATATTGCAACGATTATCATTCTCACTTGGGTTGTTATCTTCTCGTACTTCTTTCCTACAAGTTGCTAAGCACCAAAACAACGCGCCAAGTAAGAACATGAACAAAAAAAATATTATAAGAAAAGTTAGGAGTGCTGAATCCATGGAGTAGAAATAGTGTAAATATATCACCCAAAATTTCAGATAAGGAAATTAAAAGCAGAAAGCCGGACCATAAAATCACCACAATCCCATTAATAATCTCTAAAGTTGCGAAAACATAAAAACATGTTCTTTACTTAAACTCGAAATACAAATTTATATACGTATAACAAATGAAAGTACTAGGATACGGAATATGTCAACCACAAAAAGTCAAATCTAAACTTCTTTTTCATATATAAATCCATTATAGTTTTTAAATCTCTGAAAGTGATATTTAAAGAAGACCATATTATGAGATAATAGTATTTTATTCAATGTTTTAACATATGTAACTGTAACATTGCCATATATAGTATTAGGTTCTACAAAGACAACAGGATAAGATGAAACGAAATTACATTTTTAACGGTTAGTTTTTCTCTGTTAAACATAATTATAAATGTTAACATTATACATCATTTCTCCTTGTATTGTACATCAGAATAATCACTATCACTTACACTTTACAAAAATAATCACCTGATTCGCGACGAATTTCTCGCGACACTTTATCGTCGCGAGAAGTACATACTTCAAAATCAGACCAATAAAAATCAGACACGTCGTCCCGAAAATGAATATTGACGCGAGAAATAAATAGTGTCGCGACAATGTGTCGAATTTTTATTGGTCTGATTGAAAAATATGTACTTTCGCGACGAAAAAAATGTCGCGAGAAATTCGTGACGAATCATGTGATTATTTTTATAAAGTGTAAGTGATATGTGTTATTTTAGTAATTTGCTCATAATTTTATTGTTACTTGTATTTGTTTCTCATCTAAATCAAATAAGTTACACATCCAACTTTTGACCAAGAAAAGGTGACCATTATATAAGTTAGAAGTACAAATTCACATATAAATAATAGTAGAATAGATATAGATATTAAAAAATATATCGCATGTAAAAGGAGGGAAATTAGAAGGAAACTTCAGTGTATGTCAAACCTGTCTTTAACTATAATCCTAATGTTTTCTTTATAAACTTGCCATCATATGTAATACAAATTTGCCTAATTAAAATAGTACTATTTGAACTAGCCAAAGTTTATAGGATTAGCTTGTTACTTTCAACACAAGTAACCGATTCATCACTAACTAAGCATTCTATATCTACAAGTAATATGAGGCATAGGTGACAGGATTTTTACCGATTACTCCTACATAATTTCATTTTAACCAAGTAATTTGTAATAACTAATTATAATAATTAATTTATTAAATCAATTTAAGCTTTTCACATAACAATTTTCAGAAAATTAATATAATAATCTCAATTTTTACATCACTCCGATACTCTCAAATTTTAACCGAAAACCCATATCCATCAACCTCAACGATATTTTTGATCGTATATTAAAAATAGTTATTAGTAAAATTCTATAAATACACCATACTCTTTTTCTTCTTTTGTTATTATTTTTTCATATTTTTAATTCGTAGTTGATTCATGTTATCTTAATCTTAATCTTAATATATAATAAAAGAGAGACCTAAAATGACATTTGTCAAAATATTAACCATTATATGAAAATCCAATTTTAATTTGAACCATTAAATCATTTTAATGTTTTCAGCATTAATAATTTCATTTTAACCCCTTTACTTTAAATAATTTAATCCTTATTTCTAATAGTATTAATTAAATAAAACTAATTAACTTTTCTACTTTAAATAATCTAACACTTGTATTTTAAATTAATTCTAAAAAAATACAAAACATATTTTTTCTTCAAACACATACACATTTTTAGTATAAAAAGAAAAACTAAAATTATTTTATTGTTTTACGGGTGTTTTGCATATAAACGGAAAACATATATTATATAAAAAAATATTCTGCTTTTTTTTTTCTTTTTGTCCTATTTACCTAATATTTTTAATTTTTCTATATATTATAAAAGGAAAAAAAAAATTATTTTATTGTTTTACGAGTGTTTTTATAAAAACGGAAAACATATAATATAAAAAAATCTTGTGTTTTTTTTCGTCTTGTTTACGCAATATTTTTAGTTTTTTTTATATATTATAATTATTTTATTTTTAATAAGGTTTTTTCAAAACTAAAAAGTAAATGTTTTATTTAACTTCACAATTGCTAACATAATCATTTTGTCTACATAACCAATAGCTTTCTATTAATCTTTTATATAAGTTATATGTTCTTTGTTAACATTATATATTTTTTGATATAATTCTTCGCATATTAGGCGGATCAATAAGCTAGTTTATAATTAAATGAATAACAAATTATTACCATAATTACAATTTGACATTTTATTAATTAAAAAGTTAAAAGAACACTAAAAATATATATAATATAACTAACCAAATAATAATAAAAAAAAACTAAACCATATACGCGGGTTTTACTTTTTAAATTTTACTCATTTGTTTTTTAAATGTAATGATTATGTACAATAGAAACTTCGACACATAATTCAACGTTAAATATAATTTATAAAATCTAATAATACTAGCAATTTTTTTTTTAACTTATGAATAAATATTTTAAACTGCCCTTACGTATACACGGGTATAAACAGTAATAAAAATTCAAAACATTTTATTTAATATTCCTTTGACCGAACAATATAAATAGGTTACTTTAAGATCTTAATTGGAAAAACAAACGAGGTCTAACTATTTCACTACAATTCATTGTCTTATTCAGATTTCCCATTTAACTACAAATTTATAACCATTTTTCTTGAACTCGTCTCTATCTTTTTCGTTTTTTAGTTGAAATCAAGTTTAAGTGATTTGGATAGAACAATGATGAAATAGATATTCTTTTGAACTTTTTTTTATCTTACAAGTTTACAAGCTTTTTGGTCTAGATTCTAGAACTTCTAAATGTCAACCCGACTAAAACTATGACGTTTTTTTTTGTTTTTTTATATACAATTATTTGAACATGCCAGAGTTTACAAGGTTCGATTGATTACTTCCCCGCAAGTAACTGCTTCATTACCAAGTCAGCTTCCTTTATGTATAATTTATTTGATACATAGGTAATGCAAGAAAGTCTAACTACATAAATATATACCAATACAGTGCTCCATCTTGTATTCACCCGCACCATGGCTCGATTCATTAACCTTTCTGTCAGAAACGGAGGGGGAATTCTTGAGTTTGAGGGGTCACATATCGTCTTCATGCTATGTATGATTCTTGTGTCTATATCTGTTTTCTCTATGGTCATTTTTGTTTGTGGTGATCATCTTGCTGATAAACAACGTCGCGAGGCTCAAGAATCTGACAAAGATGAAAGTGGTTGTGGTGGCAGTTTTGCTGGTTGTGGTGGTTGTGCTGGTTGTGATGGTTGTGGAGATTGTGGTGGTTGTGCTGGTTGCGGTGCTTGTTTTTGATCGATGAGAAAACGGATAGAAATGAAAGAGGAGAATGTTCTACGAATTAGTTATATAGTTGCAAATTTGTGTATCATCTACAAAGAATGAATTAATATAGTTAAATATTTTCATTTGATTTTTCTAAGTAACATACATGCATTAAAATAAGATGATATGTAAATTGTTTTAGTTGTATGACTTGTTATAACATGGTTTCTTGAACGATATTGTTCATCTATCAAGGATGTACGTTCTAATCATTTCTTTATGAGTGTCAAGTAATCTGAGCTAAAGATGAGCCATTGAAACCAAATTGACTACTAGAGAAAAATTGCTAGAAGAACTTGTCGGTCGCCTAATCCGGAACCCCTTTGAACCCTAATACCAAACTAATTGCGGAATAACTAGTTTGTACGTATATATGTTGAAGAACAGCAGAGATAACCAAATGAATGATACTATAAAACTTACGTGTTCATTACAAACCCGAAATAGTATCTTAACACTCGATTACAAGACTTTAACTCACAAGAACTCACAGTTACGTGACCTAGACTAAGCTCACGTACCTATTCTTGATTTGACAGCTCTGACAACTTTCAACGAACGCATTTATGATCCCGAGGCTGCTATTTATAGTCACCTCGAAACCCTAAAAGAGTTACGCGCACGTAACTGTCTGGGAGACAGTTACGCGCGTAACTTAGTTATGCGAGGGTAACTGTTAGTTACCCTCCGTAACTTACGTAAATGCGTATTGGACTTTACAACTCGATCTAATTACATTTTAACTCGACGACACATTCTAATGAATACAACTACAGACAATAATGTTCCAACAGAACTATTGAGCATACATTATCCAAATACAATAAGCTTGCTGATGTCAAGAGACGTGACGAGTAATTCAATTTAACGAAGACGATATTTTTCTCATTAAACTGAAGCCACATCGACCGCGCTCTGTGGCACATCGACATGAGTGCTTTGAGGTAAAAAAAAGTTATTTATTAAGAATCCATTCACGAAAAATTTTGTACCCATATGAATTTATATCCTTAAAGTAATATTTAACTTGATATAGAAAAGAAATACAGACATCGAGTATGTGCGTGCCTTTAATTTTTAAGATGAATATTACAACACGCTACTAAATAATTTATTCATTTGTTACTCATGGGACTTCAACGCGAGCATAAAAAATATCTCTTTGTTAGCCATATTTTGTAGAAATCATTTCCAAAATATCTTTAAATGAGCTATAAAAGATGGAGTATAGATAGATAAATCTACTAACTGCATTCGACAATGATCTTTGTAATTAATGATAAATATTTTCTAAACATACTTCAATTTGTATATCTTAAAACATAACATACTTAGTAACAACAAACAGATAAAAATCTTCACCCCAATCTGTGACATTCGCGAATTTCACGGTATTATTCTATCGTCTTGTATTCGTTTTATTTATTTATATTCGTGTTTTGACCCTATTGTATTCCTTTTTATGTTTATCGTATTCGTATTTTATGAGTATCGTATTTGTATTTTATGCGTATTTACGTTTATCGGGTATATAGTATGTGATTCAGATCTTTATGTCGGGAACGTATAGTCTTAAGTGCCTTTAGTATAAGTCTAGTATGCTCTTATGATAAGTTTAGGGGAATTATGCCTTAATTATATAATTAAGATTAACGTTTAAAAAGTATTTCATTTTTAGTCCCTTCGGAAATTTTATTACGAAACTAGTCCTATGATGAATTTTTATTACAAACACCATCCTCCACCAACTTATTTGTCCCTATCTACATCTTTTTTTGTCTTTTTCCTACCATCCCTTCCTCCCCAAGAAATCACCTACACACACACTCTCTCTCTCTCTAAAAACACACACAAACACCTCCACCTTCTCTCTAACTTTTCCGGCGATCGGACCGTTGGATTTCAAATCCGAGACCGGATTCTTGTTCACCATCATCACCTTTATCTATCCTCCAAGTTTCATTACGATCAAGTAAGTATTTCTTCATTTTGGTATTAAACTTTATTCTATTTTTATCCAAACACGTAAATCCCATTTTTAACCGTCAAAACCGAGATTTTATTGAGGATTATTGTTCCTAATAGTATTCTGGACATAGGGTTTTGATTATAGATCATTTAGACACTTAGAACACTCCAAAATCGATTTCCAAATGTTATTTCTCGTAAAAATCCCGTTATGGCACGTAATTGGCTTATTTCGCCCGTAACTCCCAAGTTGGTCACGTAATTCCATCTATTACGCACGTAATTATACATTGCTCTTCACGTAATTCATGTATTACGTCCGTAATTGTATATTTCGTGACTTATAGGTCACGTAACAACTATTTTCATCACGTAAGTCGCACATATGCACGTAAATCCTATTACGCTCACGTAATTCCAATTACATTCACGTAATTCTTGATTTTATGTCACGTAATTGAATGGTGTTCACGTAATTGATTGTTCCTTGCACGCAACAAACTTCCATGCACGTAATTATGATGCTATATCACGTAATTGGTAGCCTTGTCACGTAAGTAACCTTCTTGTTCACGTAATTTGTATGTTGATCGCGTAAGTGCCTTGACCTGCACGTAACTTCGGTTCTTAACACGTAACAAGCTGCCTTGTCACGTAATTCATTGCTTATTCACGTAACTCCTTGTTTGAATCCCGTAACTTTTGGCTCAAGTAACATTCTATGTCACGTAACACTTGTATATCACGTAACTTGATACTTACGTGACTTGTAGTGCACGTAAGTATTAGGATCACGTATCTAGTCCGTTGATTTTCCGAAACGTTTGTATTCCGTTATATCGATATTCCTTTTGGTCTTATTAACCCCGTATAAAACGTTAATCATTAAGGCATAACCCTACTAGACTTAGAGATACTTAGACATGTTTTATTTACGTGATGTATAGGGCACTTAGAAGTTGAAGCTTGACGGTATTGTAGTATATCCCGACATATAAAGATTTGGATTGCTTTGCTATCAGTGAGTTATTCGTTGCCCTTTTTACCCTTTTTACATTTTTGGGCATGATTAGCGTTAAACAAATGTATTTTATGGTATGTATGTATTATGGTATGTATATATGGATATGAATGCTTTAGATGATCTCACCCAACTTGTACCGCCTATGTGGTCGTACAAGGCCCCGTATACACACCTGTTAGCTTGTGCCGTCGGAAGTATATATAGCGCTATATGGGTCTAACAAACCCTCATTGTTAACACTATTTTGGATGATGGCGTGCCCTGTCCATGTTAACAATCTTACGACCGAATATTATTATCGAGGACAACCTAGTTTGAGACACTAGGTGGGGTTAGTTGCCAGTATCTATTGTTAAGGGTCAGGTGTATTGTATGTTCCTAGAGCTGATATTCTATCCAGTATGTTATTTATTTTATGAAATGAGTATGGTATTTTTATGAAATGATTATGGTACCGTATGGTATAAATATGAATATTTTATCGAAAGGTTTTGTATACTTCAAATATATTTTGAAATACCTTTTCAAAAGGACTTATCTTCAAACCTTATCTTTTGGGTCAAAACTTATTGAAAACTTTTATCCTATTATGTTTTTATTTACTATTGCGAATAATTCACCAACTTTATGTTGACGTCGTATTTTAACGCTTTTCAGGGATTTGAGGTTACCTCTTTTTGATGCTATGCTTGCTTGGCTACTTGGGACTTTTTGCTGGAATTTATTTTGTTATTGTAATTCCTTAGTTTCCCAAACTCTGTAGTCGTATTTTGATATATATTTGAATGATTGTAATAAGTATTTTACTTCAACTCTTTATCTATGTTGATGATGTTTGGTTTATTTATGTTTGATGTAACCTTTGAATCTCTGATACCGTATACACTGTACACCTCGGTTCCGCCATTTCTATGCGGGGTGTGACAGAAGTTGGTATCAGAGCCAATGGTTATAGCGAACTAAGTGACCTTACGGAATCACTTAGACTATGACCTAGGCTTTTGGACCTATCTGATTTACTCTATGTGCGCATTTCCTTCTTTTGTGGGCCTGTATGTGATTTATATGCTATATGTGCTTTGTTTTGCTTTTTATGTTTTGAGGCCTGCTCGTTTTAGTCGCACATACAGTTTATCGTTCTGATTTATTCCGTTTGATATTCGTAGAAGATGCCGCCTAAGAGAGCTTCTACTAGAGCTACTAGAGCCACTCCTGCCGTCACTGCTACGAGAAGGTCGGCAAGGCGAGGTCGCGTCCCTGTGAGAGCGGGTGCTACGCCTCCGGATACCACAGCTGTCCCCAATGCTACTTCTGCTACTCCGAACATCAGTCAGCTGATTGCGGAGCAGATTGCAGCAGCTATACCAGTGATTGTTGCACAACTTAAGGAGACACCAGTGCAAGATGCTGACCTAGGGTTTGAAGAACCTGTGATGCCAGATATTGGAGAAGAAGGTATGGCGTCTGGGCGCGATGGTTCCGATGTAGGCAGAGCAGTGCACGTAGGAGTTGGTGGACCAAGTATTGTTATTGAAGATCCACCCCGAGGCTGTTCGTATAAAGCCTTCCTGGATTGCAGACCTACTGAATTTAGGGGTACTGAAGATGCTGTTGCTACCCTGCAGTGGTTTGAGAGGATGGAGTCGGTATTTGATGTCTCGGGATGTGCCGATGAAAGCCGAGTTAAGTATGCTACATATCTGTTCCAGGGTAAAGCCCTCACTTGGTGGAACTCTGTGAAGAAGGTTCAGGGTAGAGCTGCTATTACCTTGATGACATGGGAAAATCTGAAGGTTTTGATGAGGAAAGAGTATGTGCCGTCTTCTGAGACGCAAAGATTGGAGAACGAGCTGTGGAACCTGACTATGCAAGGTTCTGATTATCGGGGGTATGTAAATCGCTTCTACGATCTATGTGTTTTGGCTCCTCGTCTGGTTCGCACTGAGAATGAGAGGATTGAACGCTTCACTCATGGGTTGCCCCAATCTATGCGAGATCACATTATCTCCAACTATCCGGGTACTCTTCAGAGTGCGGTCGATATTGCTGGTCGGCTGACCGCAAGTGCGATCCGTGCTGGTACTCTACAGCCGGTGGTAAACCGAAGAGATTCTGGTCGATCTGACAGAAGAAATGTGGGTGATTCGAGGAAGAGAAGCCGTAGTCAAGATCAGAGACCTCAACGTCCTCAGGTGTATGCGTTGACGGGTGCTGGAACTGGTTATCAGGGCGTGCGCCCTAAGTGTGACACTTGTGGTAGTGCTCATGCGGCGAATGTAGCGTGTTGGGTTTGTAAACGCTGCAAGAGGTTAGGCCACACTGAGCAATATTGTAAAAGACCTGCTGGAGCTTGTTATGAATGTGGAGAAGTGGGTCACCGCCGTCAGCAGTGTCCCAAGCTTGCATCATCTACTTCCCTTCCTGCTCCTGGTGCTGGTACTAGTGCTAGAGGGAATCCTGCTAAGAGCCGAGCTTTCGCTATGGAATCTGCTGAAGCTCATCAGGATCCTACAGTAGTCACTGGTACATTTCTTGTTGACGATTATCCTGCTTTTATATTGTTTGATTCGGGTGCCGATAGAAGCTTTATCTCTAGTGACTTCCGTCCCTTAGTAAACCGTGCTTCTAGTCCTTTAGAGCCTGCTTATGAGGTAGAAATAGCTGATGGTAGATGTGCCTGTGTTAGGGAAATTATTCGTGATATTCCCCTCGTATTAGCCGATATTCCTTTTGCCATCGACCTTATTCCTATGAAACTCGGTAGTTTCGACGTCGTAGTCGGTATGGATTGGTTAGCTAAGCATAAAGGAGAGATAGTCTGTTGTGAGAAGCTTATTCGTATTCAGAAGCCGGATGGAGATCAGTTGATTGTACACGGAGACAAGGCCGGGAAACGCCTTAAAGTTATTTCTTGTTTGAAAGTTCGCGAGTACGTCCGTCAGGGTTGTTCTTTATATCTTGCTCACTTGGTGAAGAAAGACTCTGCGATAAAGATTGATGGTGTGCCGATCGTTCGCGAATATTCTGACGTTTTTCCCGACGATTTACCTGGAGTCCCTCCCCAGAGACAAACCGATTTCCGTATTGATCTTATTCCTGGAGCAGCACCTGTTGCAAAAGCTCCGTATCGTTTGGCTCCTTCCGAGATGCTCGAGTTGTCGAAACAAATTCAGGAACTGGTCGATAAGGGTTTTATCCGTCCTAGTTTCTCCCCGTGGGGTGCTCCTGTTCTCTTTGTTAAGAAGAAGGATGGCTCCATGCGTTTATGTATTGATTATCGGGAGTTAAACAAGTTGACTGTGAAGAACCGTTATCCCCTTCCTCGTATTGATGACTTATTCGATCAACTTCGGGGTTCTTGCTATTTCTCAAAGATCGATCTTCGCTCTGGTTATCATCAGTTGAGAGTTCGAGAAGATGATATACCTAAAACTGCTTTTCGTACTCGGTATGGTCATTACGAGTTCATGGTGATGCCGTTTGGTATGACAAACGCCCCTGCAGCATTCATGGAACTAATGAACCGTATTTGTCGTCCGTATCTTGACAAATTCGTTATCGTATTCATCGACGACATTCTGATCTATTCCCGAAGTCGCAAGGAACATGAAGAGCATTTGCGTCTTGTTCTAGAAGTGCTTCGAAAAGAGAAGTTGTATGCGAAATTCTCTAAGTGCGAGTTCTGGATATCCGAAGTTCAATTCCTTGGCCACGTGGTTAGCGCGAAGGGTATTCACGTTGATCCTGCTAAGATTGAAGCTGTTAAAAGTTGGGTTGCACCGAAGTCACCGACCGAAATCCGTTCATTTTTGGGTCTTGCTGGGTATTATCGCCGATTCATCGAGAACTTCTCCAAGATCGCTTCATCTATGACAAAGCTGACACAGAAGAGTGAACCATTCGTTTGGGGTACCGATCAGGAGGAAGCATTTCAGATATTGAAGCAGCGGTTGTGTAACGCACCTATTCTTAGTCTGCCAGTTGGTTCCGAGAATTTTGTTGTTTACTGCGACGCTTCGCACAAAGGTCTGGGTTGTGTGCTTATGCAGAATGGTAAAGTTATAGCTTACGCTTCGCGTCAGTTGAAAATCCATGAGCAGAATTACACGACACATGATCTAGAGTTGGGAGCCGTCGTCTTTGCATTGAAGATTTGGAGACATTATCTGTATGGGACCAAGTGTACTGTATTTACCGACCACAAGAGTCTTCAACACATATTCGATCAGAAGATGCTGAACATGAGACAACGACGCTGGGTTGAGTTATTGAACGACTATGATTGCGACATTCGCTACCACCCTGGTAAGGCGAACGTTGTTGCTGATGCACTAAGTCGTAAGGAAACAGTCAAACCTGTCCGTATTCGTTCTATGGTGATATCTATTCAGACGAGCTTGAAGGCTCGGATTATTCAAGCACAAGAGGGTATTATGACTGAAGACCGTGTTAAAGAGGAAAGATTGTATAAGTTGGCGTTGGAACTAGAACCGAAGGAGGATGGAGTTCTGTATTTCCTCGAGCGTATTTGGGTTCCGGTTAGTATCCGTCAGTTGATTCTAGACGAAGCCCATAAGTCGAACTATTCCATTCATCCGGGTTCCGACAAGATGCATCACGACTTGAAAGATTTTTATTGGTGGCCGGGTATGAAACGCGAGATAGCCGAGTATGTTAGTCGATGTTTGACTTGTTCCAAGGTGAAGATTGAGTATCAGAAACCGTCTGGGCTACTCCAACAACCGAAGATTCCCGAGTGGAAATGGGAGCGTATTACTATGGATTTTGTTACGAAGCTTCCGAGATCTTCGGGTGGTTATGACAGTATCTGGGTTATTGTTGATCGTTTGACGAAGTCTGCTCATTTCCTTCCGATTCGCGAGAACTATCCGATGGAGAGATTCGTACGTTTGTATATTTCCGAGATTGTATCGAAACACGGTGTTCCTGTATCGATTATTTCCGATCGGGATGCTCGTTTCACTTCTCGATTTTGGAAGACATTTCAGACTGCTATGGGTACACGGTTGGATATGAGTACCGCCTATCATCCGCAGACCGATGGTCAAAGCGAGAGAACTATTCAGACTATGGAAGATATGCTACGAGCTTGCGCTATTGATTTTGGTGGTAGCTGGGATGTTCATTTGCCGTTGATTGAGTTCTCGTACAACAACAGCTATCACACGAGTATCAAGTGTGCACCGTTTGAAGCTCTGTATGGCCGTAAATGTCGATCGCCTGTATGTTGGGCAGAAGTTGGAGATAGTCAGATTTCCGGTCCGGAGATTATTCAAGAGACCACTGACAAGATCTTCAAGATCAAGGAACGGTTGATTACTGCCAGAGACCGACAGAAGAAGTATGCTGATAAGCGCAGGAAGCCTCTCGAGTTCAGTGTTGGGGATATGGTATTATTGAAGGTATCTCCATGGAAAGGGGTTGTCCGATTTGTGAAGCGCAGCAAGCTGAGTCCGAGATACACGGGTCCGTTCAAGATCTTAGCCCGCATCGGCCCAGCTGCGTATCGTTTAGAATTGCCGGCAGAACTGAGCAGCATACATAATGTATTTCATGTATCTCAGTTGAAGAAATGCCTGGCTGATGAGACATTATTAGTTCCGCTTGAGCAACTCCAGATTGACGACAAGCTTCACTTCGTTGAGGAACCGATCGAGATCGTTACTAGTGATGTTAAGCGTCTGCGACGAAGTAAGATTCCGATTGTCAAAGTTCGCTGGAATTCGCGCTTTGGTGCTGAGTTCACGTGGGAACGCGAAGATGAAATTCTGCGGAAGTATCCTCACCTTTCTCCCGGAAGTAGTACCCAGTGATAATTTCGAGGACGAAATTCTTTTTACTTGGGGAGACTGTGACATTCGCGAATTTCACGGTATTATTCTATCGTCTTGTATTCGTTTTATTTATTTATATTCGTGTTTTGACCATATTGTATTCCTTTTTATGTTTATCGTATTCGTATTTTATGAGTATCGTATTTGTATTTTATGCGTATTTACGTTTATCGGGTATATAGTATGTGATTCAGATCTTTATGTCGGGAACGTATAGTCTTAAGTGCCTTTAGTATAAGTCTAGTATGCTCTTATGATAAGTTTAGGGGAATTATGCCTTAATTATATAATTAAGATTAACGTTTAAAAAGTATTTCATTTTTAGTCCCTTCGGAAATTTTATTACGAAACTAGTCCTATGATGAATTTTTATTACAAACACCATCCTCCACCAACTTATTTGTCCCTATCTACATCTTTTTTTGTCTTTATCCTACCATCCCTTCCTCCCCAAGAAATCACCTACACACACACTCTCTCTCTCTCTAAAAACACACACAAACACCTCCACCTTCTCTCTAACTTTTCCGGCGATCGGACCGTTGGATTTCAAATCCGAGACCGGATTCTTGTTCACCATCATCACCTTTATCTATCCTCCAAGTTTCATTACGATCAAGTAAGTATTTCTTCATTTTGGTATTAAACTTTATTCTATTTTTATCCAAACACGTAAATCCCATTTTTAACCGTCAAAACCGAGATTTTATTGAGGATTATTGTTCCTAATAGTATTCTGGACATAGGGTTTTGATTATAGATCATTTAGACACTTAGAACACTCCAAAATCGATTTCCAAATGTTATTTCTCGTAAAAATCCCGTTATGGCCCGTAATTGGCTTATTTCGCCCGTAACTCCCAAGTTGGTCACGTAATTCCATCTATTACGCACGTAATTATACATTGCTCTTCACGTAATTCATGTATTACGTCCGTAATTGTATATTTCGTGACTTATAGGTCACGTAACAACTATTTTCATCACGTAAGTCGCACATATGCACGTAAATCCTATTACGCTCACGTAATTCCAATTACATTCACGTAATTCTTGATTTTATGTCACGTAATTGAATGGTGTTCACGTAATTGATTGTTCCTTGCACGCAACAAACTTCCATGCACGTAATTATGATGCTATATCACGTAATTGGTAGCCTTGTCACGTAAGTAACCTTCTTGTTCACGTAATTTGTATGTTGATCGCGTAAGTGCCTTGACCTGCACGTAACTTCGGTTCTTAACACGTAACAAGCTGCCTTGTCACGTAATTCATTGCTTATTCACGTAACTCCTTGTTTGAATCCCGTAACTTTTGGCTCAAGTAACATTCTATGTCACGTAACACTTGTATATCACGTAACTTGATACTTACGTGACTTGTAGTGCACGTAAGTATTAGGATCACGTATCTAGTCCGTTGATTTTCCGAAACGTTTGTATTCCGTTATATCGATATTCCTTTTGGTCTTATTAAACCCGTATAAAACGTTAATCATTAAGGCATAACCCTACTAGACTTAGAGATACTTAGACATGTTTTATTTACGTGATGTATAGGGCACTTAGACGTTGAAGCTTGACGGTATTGTAGTATATCCCGACATATAAAAATTTGGATTGCTTTGCTATCAGTGAGTTATTCGTTGCCCTTTTTACCCTTTTTACATTTTTGGGCATGATTAGCGTTAAACAAATGTATTTTATGGTATGTATGTATTATGGTATGTATATATGGATATGAATGCTTTAGATGATCTCACCCAACTTGTACCGCCTATGTGGTCGTACAAGGCCCCGTATACACACCTGTTAGCTTGTGCCGTCGGAAGTATATATAGCGCTATATGGGTCTAACAAACCCTCATTGTTAACACTATTTTGGATGATGGCGTGCCCTGTCCATGTTAACAATCTTACGACCGAATATTATTATCGAGGACAACCTAGTTTGAGACACTAGGTGGGGTTAGTTGCCAGTATCTATTGTTAAGGGTCAGGTGTATTGTATGTTCCTAGAGCTGATATTCTATCCAGTATGTTATTTATTTTATGAAATGAGTATGGTATTTTTATGAAATGATTATGGTACCGTATGGTATAAATATGAATATTTTATCGAAAGGTTTTGTATACTTCAAATATATTTTGAAATACCTTTTCAAAAGGACTTATCTTCAAACCTTATCTTTTGGGTCAAAACTTATTGAAAACTTTTATCCTATTATGTTTTTATTTACTATTGCGAATAATTCACCAACTTTATGTTGACGTCGTATTTTAACGCTTTTCAGGGATTTGAGGTTACCTCTTTTTGATGCTATGCTTGCTTGGCTACTTGGGACTTTTTGCTGGAATTTATTTTGTTATTGTAATTCCTTAGTTTCCCAAACTCTGTAGTCGTATTTTGATATATATTTGAATGATTGTAATAAGTATTTTACTTCAACTCTTTATCTATGTTGATGATGTTTGGTTTATTTATGTTTGATGTAACCTTTGAATCTCTGATACCGTATACACTGTACACCTCGGTTCCGCCATTTCTATGCGGGGTGTGACACAATCACAAAGCTTAATCACCACCACCGCAACCACCTCCACCGTCAGCACCTCCCCCACCAGAACCACCTCCATCACCATTACCACCACCACAACAACCACCGCCATCATCACCTCCGCCTCCACCACCATCACCACCATCCCCGCCTACGCTAATTGTAATGTTGAAACCAGTATCATTCACACTTGGGTTGTTATCATCTCGTACATTGTTCTTACTAGCTGTTAGGCACATAAACAATGTGCCGATTGAGAACATTGGTATCGATATTGAAAGAAAAACAATAAGTGCTTCCTCCATGCCGAAGAAAATAGTATAAGATACCAGATTTCAAATAATGTCTAACTAACATGTTCTTTATTTATACAAATCAGCATCAGAAGCACAAAGGAAATTCGTAGGAAACTAATTATGTCAAAGCGTCGGGAATTCAAAACACTAATCCAAACGTTTATTTATATATACAAACCCGTCATCATATCATATCATACATTGAATATTGAAATATAATTCTAAAAAGTCGTAAATTGAGTTGAATATATACCTTGTGATACTTGAGTATATACTTAGACTATGGGGTGTGGTGGGTGATTGGGAGTGATGATGTGGAGTGATAGAGGTGATTTGTAGGAAAGAGAGTGTGATGATGTGGAGTGATAAAAATGGGTGGTGTGGTTGTGTGTAAGTGATGATGATGTGGAGTGATTGAGTTTATTTTGTATTTTTATTATATAATTTAAAAAGTTGTATTTTTATTAAAAATATAAAAAAACATACTATAATTTATTAAAAACATATTACGATTAAACTAAAAGACGTTAAAAAAATACAAATGTAAATGTAAAAGTGTGACTTTCTCGATTAAAGTTGAAGGTTCAAGTCTTATCAACAAAAAATATAAATAATGTCCGTGATTTGTCTTTCTTAAAAATAAGGCCGGTTATTGTAACAAGTAACCCTTGCTAAAAATTAACCTAACAATCACCTTATGAAAAGGGGTATTCACACCTTATGACTAAAAGGGGTATTAACCTAAAAATGGCATTAGCCCATTTTCCATTGGGCCTAAAAAGGGGTATTCACACCTTATGACTAAATCAGCAGCAGTAACACACCTTATGAAATCACAATGGTAAAACTTAACCTAACAAAATCAGCAGCAGAAACCAAGAAGAAACGAGGCCGGAGAAAATCAACAAACAATGGTAAAAATCAACAAACAATCGCTCACCAAAATCAGCAGCACAATGGTAAAAATTAACCTAACAAAATCAACAAACAATCGCTCACCACGGCGTGTTTCTGCACACGCCGTGGCCCTTTTTTGGTCGATAACGCCCCCATCGGAGTGGGGGGCGGCGTTATTGGGGCGTGATTTGCTTATGTGGCGGCGTGATTGGGGCAAAAAACGCCCCACACCGCATAGCCTTAATAATAATAATTTGCACATCAATATATTTTGACCATTAATTTAGAAGATAATATACTTTATTCACTAAGTTTCATCTCCTAATTATATCGGACCGAAACCCATATATCGGGTTTGCGCTTATTATCTAATACTCCCCGGCAGTTTGGCGAAATCGCGAAAGCTCGAACTGGATAACAAACTCTAACTATGAAAATAAAAATAAAGAAATAAAAGTAAAATAAACAAACACAATATGAGCTTGAGATCCGGCTTTGGCGAAATCGCGAAAGCTCGAACTGGATAACAAACTCTAACTATGAAAATAAAAATAAAGAAATAAAAGTAAAATAAACAAACACAGTATGAGCTTGAGATCCGGCTTTGGCAGATCTGTTGCAAATTTAAGATCCGGCTTTGACAGATCCGTCTTCATAAACAAACGCTTGAATTTTTTTTTTTTTTTTTTTTTTTTTTTTTTTGTCTTGATCCTTGATAACTTTGAACTTGATATTTGACTTGCTGATGATTTTAGGCGGCTGTAAAAGAAAAGAAAAAACGAATTTCCGGCTTTAGGCGGCTGTAGAAGAAACTAAAAGGTTAATTTAACCGGCTTTAGGCGCCTGTAGAAGAGAAACAAAAGAAAAAATATATATATATTTTTAAAGGGTTTGGATGTTAAAACCTCTTGATTATTATTATCATTGATCAAACATATATATATATATACTAGGCTAGTACCCGCGCGATGCGGCGGCGGCGATGAAGTTGATTTCGTAAAATGGTTTTGCGGCTACAGTTTTCAGTAGTTTTTAATCCGTCTCGTGATCCATATGTTAAGTATAACACTTTCGGTTGTTTTTCAGTCGTCATGTGATATGAATAATAAAAACATATATATAATATAAAATTGCATTGGATTTAAATTGAAAATGTAAAAAATAAAATTACAAAATCGAAACAAAAGAATAGCATTCAACCAACAATCTCTCTAATCTATTCAGACTAAACATGTACTTCATTCATCACGTAAAACTTCTCGATACACAACATTTGAGGTGAATACTCCGTCTCGTTTAAAGTCTTTAACATGATTAACTAATACCTTTGTATTTTCACGTGATATTCCTCTTGACAAAGCCACATAAAGTTGTCCATGTGAAAACACGGAGTCCGGTAGGTAAACACCAACGTGCGGAATTGTTTGACCTTGTGCTTTATTGATTGTCATGGCAAAACTAAGTCGAATGGGAAACTGTTTTCGCTTTAGTTTAAAAGGGAACATGTCGTCGTCAGACGGACATAGAGGAATTTTTGGCAAGAATACTCTCTTTCCACTATGTTGGCCAACAGCTATTTCTGCATCGATGACATTGCGTTGGAAACCTTTGCATATCAATCTTGTGCCATTACATAAACCATGTGATGGATCAATATTACGTAATAGTATTATGGGGCATCCAATTTTAAGTCGAAGTTTGTGAGGGGGCAAACCACTAACAGTTAGAGAGTTTAAGAATTCCACTGGATAGAAGTTGTTAGTATCATCTTCGGCTTCGTCAAAACTATAGTAAACTTTTTCCTCTCCATGAAAGTTTTCAATCATTTGATCATTAATCTCGTCAACACTCTCGTTTTTTGTTGATAATATTGCTCTAGAAATTATATAATCCGAAGAATATGCGTTGTTGTGCATTGAAGGGAAGATTGCATTTATCAAATCTTTTTTAGAGTGTTCTTTATCGGTGTAAGGAACTGTCATGTCATCGGGTATGCGGATAAAGTTTCCTTCAATCGATTCTTCATTTCCGTCACCTACTCTTAAAAGAAAATCTGAAAACCACGGATCTGTTAGTGCTCTCATATTTATGCTCAACCGCATCTTTTTAGTCAACAACCAGAGAGGTGACATTCGAAAACTGGAGTCTACAATTTGCGCTCGAGTACCACGTTTAATGACGGGCAAAACCTGTCTGAAATCACCTCCCAAAATCATTATCTTTCCACCAAATGGGAGTCTCACCCCCACAATGTCTTGTAATGTTCGATCTACTGCCTCTATTGCCTGTCTTTTTGCCATTGATGCTTCATCCCATATTATTATTTTCGATGACCTAAGAAGTTCAGCAGCCCCACTTTGTTTCTTGATGTTGCACATTGAATTATTATTAAGATTAAGGGGAATCTTAAATCTTGAATGAGCCGTTCTACCACCTGGCATGTTATTAGCTGCCGCACCTGACGAAGCTGTAGCAACTGCAATAAGACCACGTGAACGAACCTCAGCAAGCAAAGCTTTGTACAAAAATGTTTTTCCTGTTCCACCTGGTCCATCAATAAAGAAAACCCCTGGAGAATCATTATCCACATGCCTCATTATCTCATCAAACGCAGTTTTTTGGTCCGGATTAAGTGAATGTTTGGCACACAAGTGTTCGGATTCCACAACTATGGCATATTCCTCTTGCAACTCACGGTAACGTACAGACTGTAAATTGACGTCTGCAGTTATGTTAGGAAGATCAAAATCACTAAGATTTTTGCCCATTGATTGAAGAAAGACTCGTATGTCAGTAAGAACCAAATTCTGAACTCGCTCAACATTTTCACAATGTAACCTATGATCTTCAGATAATGACTCAAAGTGGTCATTCCATAACTTGCGAACATCCTCGGGCTCACAAAAAATCATTATAGTCGCAAATAACCTTCTAAGAGCATTGGGAAATTGAAATAAAGAGGCTTCCATGAGACATTGCGATAAACTATCGTCATTTTCTATTAAACCTAACTCAAGAGCCGCTTTTCTAAATGTAGTGTGGTTTACATTGTTAATTGTGCAAAGATCTTCAAAGGAAGTAGGCCCTTTAATATTTAACAGAAGTAGACGTAAGTAGTACCGTTCTCCTTCAGCTGGATTAGCAGAAACCAAACGACCTCTTTGTGGTGGTCCAAAACGAGGATTCCAGCTACGTGATGATCCATTCCATGTGAAGTGTTTCGGAAAATCTTTATACAAATACTGTCTTGCTGTTTCATTGATTCTATTCATCTCGAAAAAAGCAGTCAACATTGATCTCTTATCTCTCTCCCTATCAACAATTTCAGACATAATATCGTTGTCTTTAAATCTAACCAACTGCTTATTAGGGAGATGAAGTTGCAAAGCCAAAACAGAAGGATGGATTTGAGAAAGAGGGAAGGAAAAAATCCGCCATAATGCCTCGGGAGGGGAGACATAACGGGCATCTTGAAATCTCTTTATCTCATTAATAACCTCATGTGGAGCGTCTTGATCGATTTGGACAACCTGTTTGTCATGTCCTTTGTAAACATATTTGAACATATATTTCATAGACTTTATACTTGAGCAAACCTCAACATTTATGTGGCAGTTGAACATCATTAACAGCTTTGGGTTATACGGGACAACCCACCTATTATCAAGAGTTTTTCCCCGTACATTGACCTTAATTCCGTTGTCTCTCCTCCGATATAACGGATATGCATCTTCACCTTGTGTTGTTTGCTCATTGAATTGCCTAGGATAATGAAAGCGACATTGTTTTGGATCACCTTGCATACAAGGACTGTCTGTTCGTAAATGCCCGCAAGGACCATGAATCATATGTTTCAAAACAATCTCGTGCATTTTAGGATGTTTTATCCGGTCGGGAATTTCGGCACACACGATCTTATCATAATGGTCTGGATTGTTAATCTTGTATTGTGCTTTCATTATGAGGAGGAAATGAGCATGCGGCAAACCACGCTTTTGAAACTCAATGACATAGACGTATGCCTTAACTTCTCCGAGGAGATGTTTTTTAAAGAGTAGTTCCTTAAGATCCTCTAACTTAGCACGAAACACTCTTGAAACAAGCTCTGGACGATCTTGTGCGGTTTGACCAACTTTTAAATTATCACTTATCTCCTGCCACTGAGGATTACATGTCATTGTAAGGAATATATCAGGCTTCCCGTCATCTTGAACTAAAGTCATGGCATCCAGAAATCGACGTCGCATGTCACGAGGCCCACCGATAAAAGATGCAGGCAACACAATGCGTTGTCCAACTCTACTTGGTTGAACCTCACCGGCGTTGACACAATCTACTATTCCTTGGTACAAATCCGCTCTTATCTTTGCTTGGTTTCTTTCACAAAATTGTAAACGGGAAGTCTCAATCTTTATGTAAACATCTACCACAAATTGTTGTAACAATCTCCCCCCAAATAGAAGCACATTCTCAGTAGATCGAATTTGGAACTTGTAAGAATAGTATTCCCTCATAGCCACGGTTTTCCTAACACTTCGTGTGTTAGCCTCTGCGCACAATGGTGATATATCGAAAAAATAATAATTAATTACACCTACATATATATATATATATATATATCAGAAAAATATATTAGAATATTGTTGGTACCTTCCGTTTCTTCTGCCATGTAGTCACTATTATCAATTTCATTGAGTAATACTCCGTGACGTGGAATATTATTATGCCATCCCGACTCACCATTAGGAAAAAATAAAGGATACGATAACGGATCGTAACAACCGAAGTACGATTGAATATTTTGACTGTATTCAGATCTACCGTAGACAACAATACTTCTTTTGTACGAAGTGATATTGTCATTGCCTTCAACCCAAATACCTGCAACCTATAAAATGGTATATCAATTATAAGTAAATAATATATATGTTAACTTTATATAAATAAAATAACATATTATTAGGTAAACCTCGGATGTGGTTGGTCGATTGTACACCCTTTGGTCGACTTCCACTGACGCATTTAAAGTGACTCGGTAGTTGTCAAGTGGTCCTAGTTCAGCAAGGCTTCGAAACGTTCTAACATACGGGTTTGATGAAAGAACACGAGTCAACCTCTCTGTGATATCTCTATCAAGATTTGGCCATTTAAGTCTATGATCCAACTCTGTTTCAGGATCATAAAAATATAACTGTAAGTACCTAGGTTTTCCATCCCTTGAGACTAACTGGTCAATTTTGTGATATATTCCTTTGTGTGCACGAAACGTATATACACCGCCTGTCATATTCGTCATGGTTTTATCTAATGTTACACCCATTGAGGCGAAAGAAAAGTTGGTGTTGTAAGCACGTATGTTTTGCCTGAACAGTTTTCCAGTTTCATCTTGAGATGTAAAGAGACGATATAGTTCATTCGGAATTTCAGTGTTTGCCAACTTTGTCTTTCCACTCATGCAACAAAAGGTAGGAAATTCAAATTTGAATCGTTTTGCTCCACAGTGAGGACATGGACTTCGTTGTTTTAAGACACGATGCTCTGTAGGTATGCCTTCATAAACAAAGTTATACGGATCCTCTTGTTGATTGTCATCTCGGATCGATGACGGATCCACAACTTCATCAAACAAAGGTAATAGTGTACGAGGTTGAAGTTGAATACCTATTAAATTATACTGTATTGAGTAACATCTTAAAAAATTTCAAGTTGTTAAAGGTGAGATTGTTTAATAAATAGAAACCTGTTGATAGTGGTTGCATCACTTCATCAAATAAAAGGAGAGGTACACGAGGTTGAACAAGAAGATCTATATTACAAAACAATATAATGAAAATGAATCCTTTATTATTAACTTAATAAGCTATAATAATAGAAAAAGTGCATTATTTTATGTTACCACTAAAACTTTCATGAGTCAACTCTGAACACGTTTCTGTAATATCTTCGGTATCGATAATATTCGTCACTTCTGTGGTAACTTGGTTGGTTAACGTTGTTGAAACCGCTATGTTTTTCTCCTTTCTTCGTAGATAGTAGTTTCTGTTATAAGAAACTCTATTTTCTTTGTCTCTCTTTGATGAGGTAGGTAAGGTGCTCGGTGTAGTTTCACTTGTCGGCGTAGTTTCAGTTGTCGGCGTATTTTGATTTTCACTTGTTGGCGTATTTTCACTCGTCCAAGTTTGATTAATTTGACTACTACTCGAAAGTCGCCCTTGAATCTCTTTACATCTCGCATAATATTGTTTATTATACTGTTTTCGTTTTTCAGTTGAGGCAGATGCGACATTCTTGTTTGACAATTGTGTCATTTGACTACTATTTGAGATTAACATATCATTGTTAGTTTGTAATGTTCCTAATGGTATCCTTTTAAGCGATGTACAACTCAATGGAGTTATTGACACATCACGTTGAGAGACATCACCATTACAAACTTTTGATATTTTGTTATTCTCTTTGCGCTTAGCATAATATCGCCTATTGTACTCTTTACGTTTTTCAGAAGATGTAGATGTTGTATCCCCACGTCTTTGTTCTTCATGATTCATCGTAAATAAAACTACCTTGTATATTAAAATGATAATATTGAGATATATGTTCTAATCTTAACTACATTATAAGGCATAACTACATATTACAAACAATTTAGACTAATAGTTCATAATCATTAAACATAAAGTTCATAATCATTAAACATACATATGAAGTTGAAATACAATTAACATTACATTAATAATAGCTCATAATCAATAAACATAAACTTCATACATTCAAAGTTCTAAAACATTTAAATATCTAAAATACATGAAAATTGATACTAAAAGTTACAATAGATATAGATTTGATAATAGAAATCTAGAAATTTCTAATAACATTAGCTTCTGGGATATCTGGATTGAACTTTATCTGTGATATAGATGTAGTTTCCAACGAATTAGCTGAAATTTATATATTATTCATATAAAATAAGTTAAGATTAGTAATTTGATATCGTAATGTGTTTTTGAATTTAAATGCAAATTGTTAGTTTGACAAAATGGATTAATAACTTACGTGGAACTCTTCGATCGATTGTAACTCGAGATACATGAATTATTTGGTTAAGATATATTGACCTTGCTAACCAAACTGGTAGTGCGTCCCAAGATATCTTGATGACCAAATTAATAGAACTTCCTCTGTACAATATTTTTAGTTATTAAAATATGTTGTTTATTACAATTGTTAAATATATTATAGGTATATTAACTTACGTTGAATCTCGTATGAGAACTCTACATCGACTTGATCCGTCCTTAATAAGCTCTCCGGAAATCACTTTTCCGACAACATCTACATTCCATTTAAAAATTTAAACCAAAAATATTATTGAGATGTTTTTTTTATTTTTATGGAAGTTTATATTAAATTGAAATAATAAGGTAAATTACCGACTAAAATCTTCCGATTGCTATGATCATTTAGAATATCCAATACGGAATTCACCATAGGAAAAGAAGGAAATGGACGATCAATTTCTTCGGGCAAAAGTGTAAGTTTGGTTTTTTTGGTAATTGCAATGTACTCATCATCCCACAAAAATATTTGATTCTCAAATCGTGGGAGACGATCATCCATAAATGGATAAATTTGGAAGAAGTTTAAAGAAAATACTCGACCAACCAAATCTGAAACTTGATAAAATTCCATCAAGTGTTTGGGGACGATTGCCAACATTTTTCGTCGCTAAAAAAAATGTAACATTGTTAATATTATAGGTTTTATTATTATTGTAATGTAGTAAAATTAATAATAATAACTTTTTGGAACTTACACTTTCGTCAAATAACAGAATTATTTTTCTTTTGTTACATATGTCTTCCCAAACGTATTGAACACGCACACGGGTAAGACAAGACAACACGGAATGCGTTTCGATTGCATTAAACGTATCATATACCCAAGGATACTCCATATCTACAAAATATAAATTTTTTTTTTTAAATTTGAATTTGTAATTATTAAATTTGTGATATAATTGTTCAACAATAATTAAATAATATAGTTTGTAGTAATAAGTTTAGTATATAAGTAAAGTTGTTTTGGTATATATATAACTTAATTTTGTATAAGATAAAAACATTTTGTGAATGATTATGGGTGAAAACATTTAAACAAATATGTACATAAAAACATATAATTTAAGTCATAAACCTAAGTCTTAAATAGAGAATCCGCAATTAAACACTCATAACATTCGTCAATTTATGTGATTGTTTTTTTTTTTCCGGTTAATCTAACATACTAAAACTACCTTTTACTAAAATAATTTTTCGACCATTTTAATTTAACATACACTTGTAAATTAGTATTGTCTTTCTTATGTAATCTTGTAATGTTACAATTTTAAAATTATTATTGTCATTCGAATAATATGTTTTTAGACTGTTTTTAGATTTTTAGACTAAAATAATATGTTTATAAATTAAAATAATCTGTTTTTAAAATAATTTGTTTTTAATCTATATTTGGATTATAATAAAATGTAAACAAATTATTTTATAAACAGATTATGTTAGTTTAAAAACAGAACACATTATTTTAATTTGTATGTAGAATATTCTGTTTTTAAAATTTATTTAAATGCAAAATTTTGTTCAAATCTCAAGTTGCAAAATTCTGTTTTGTTCAAAATCTGTTTATAAATTAAAAAAGCTGTTTACAATAACTTAAAAACAGATTATTTTACATAAAAATTAAAGCAAGACTTTTTTTTTTTTCCTAAATATAAGCCTACACTATCATGATACACTATTCGGTAAGCCTACACTATTCGGTAACATAAGAAAAACAAAACATATAAGCCTACACTATTCGGTAACATAAGAAAAACAAAACATACAAGGTAGTTTACATAAGAAAAACATAACTTACAAAAAAACAGAAATAAAAATGAAATTACATACAAAAAAAGAGAAATGAAAAAGAAATTACATACAAATGGAAATTTAACCTAAAATAATTTGTTATTAAAATTTATTTGAACAAAATTTCGAAATGTTTTTAATATATTCAAAAAGTTTAAAATTTCGAAAAATTTTAAACTTTTTGAATACTCTTTTAAAACATTTTAAATTTTTTTTCCAAATTTATTTTAAAAACAGATTATTAAATGTAAACATACAAAAGAACTTTACATACATATAAAAGGGAAATGAAAATGGAAATTACATACAAATTTATATACAAATTACAAAACAAGTAAACATATAACATACAAATAACAAAAAAATAAAATACTAAAATTATAAAAGAAATGCAAACCGGTTATTCGGGATTGATGTGTGGTTGAGAGAAAACCGATATAAAACTCCTTTGGGGTAAATAAAAGTAGAGAATATTTTTAGTTGGGGTTGAAAAAATGAGTATAACATTGTTATTTATAAGAAAATTAAAGCGGGAAAAATAAAAGTTTTAAAAAAAATTCAAAAAATTTGAAATTTTTCAAAAAGTTAATGAAAATTTTGAAAAATTTCAAACTTTTTGAATCTTTTTAAAAATTTTAATTTTTCCCGCTTTATTTTTTTCATAAATACTAATGTTATACTAATTTTTTTTATAAAAAACATATTTTTTAGGTTTTATAATCTGTTTTAAGATTTATTTGGACAAGCTTAATAATCTGCATTTTAAAATTTATTTGGACAAGTTTTATAATCTGTTTTAATAATCTGTTTTTATACAGATTATTTTAGTTTTAATAATCTGTTTTTAAAAAAATTCGAAACTTTTGTCTAACTAAATTTGTAAAACAGATTATTTTAGATTAAAAAACGTGATAAAAAACTTGACATTTGGCTCAGAATCGTTAAAAACGGCTGCTACATGTAGTTGCATATAATTGATACCATCAAACAAGTTGCCAAGCCATTATAAATTGTATATTATCATATTGCTCAAAAAAACCACACGATAGCATCATTGCCTCATAGAATTTATATAACTTAAAAAAATCATCGACCTCATATATTTTTAATATAATCATTGGTCTCATAATTTATATCAATTCATCGACCTCATATATTTTTAATATAATCATTGGTCTCATAATAAGATTAAGACAACAAATGAAAATAAAATTTACCGTTCATTTAATCATTTTCTAACTGATTTCCACGGGAGTCACCCGAAAGAAAACTGCCAACATAACCACAAAACCGCCATCAAAACCACAAAAAGCCACACGATAGCATCATTGCCTCATAGACCTCAATCATCGACCTCATATATTTTTAATATAATCATTGGTCTCATAATATATCAATTCATCGACCTCATATATTTTTAATATAATCATTGGTCTCATAATAAGATTAAGACAACAAATGAAAACTGCCAACATAACCACAAAACCGCCATCAAAACCACAAAAAGCCACCGTATCCACCAAAACCGCAGCCTGTCAATTTATAATAAGTTCTATTAGCAATAAACATGATATCCTAAATCATAACAAAATTTCAAGTTTATTTTCCTTATAATTCAACAACGTTGTTACATTTATCAAACCAATATACCTTTAGACACCAACGGGGTATTCGTATTCAGACAAAAAAAATCTCAAAAAACAAACATGTTTATATTATAAGAAAAATAACTTAGTTGTTACCTTGAGACTGTTATGAATCCGATCCAGGTCCATGTTCCCAAAATTTGTAAGCATCCCGGTGATGAATTTCTGCGAGAAGCAAAAGTAACAAATTTTTGTTACTGTTAGTTGAATGTCTTTAATACCCTTTTCAATAATCAACACATATTAAAATATATACCTCATAAACAGTCATTTCTTTTCGTAAGTAAAATAATAACAAACAATGTGACTCACCTTCACTGTACCAAGGTTTTTCTTCCATAGTAGTTTGCGAGGAGTTTTGATTTCATTAAATCTTTTAGCGTAGTTAGTTAAAAGATGGTCAACAGACTCGGGTAAGTTGACATCCTCATCCTGCAGTTTTTCGTCGTTCGTTTTTAATTAACAAGTAAATATAATTATTTTTTATAAGATATAACTCATACCTGAATAGGTGGCCAGAAATTCGAAGATATGACTGTAGATCCACAACAACCGGCAGATCCACAACAAATAACCGGCAGCCACCTTGTTACAACAAATAACCGGCAGATCCACAACAACCGGCAGATCCACAACAACGATTCAGAAGCCATGGCAGAACCGGCAGATCCACAACAACGAAACATAATCAAAAAACAGATCCACAACAAGCCATGGCAGATCCAAAACAACTAACCAAGGGAGAAAGAAATAAGAGAAAAAATTAAGATTTACCGGCGAGAAAGAAATTAAGAGTTTAAAGAAAGAAAAGGGAGAAAGAAATAAGAGAAAAAATTAAGAGTTTATAAAGATTTACCGGCGAGATTCCGGCGGCGGCTAGGTTTCCGGCGAGATTCCGGCGGCGGCTAGGTTTCCGGCGAGATTCCGGCAGCAGCCACAACAACGAAACATAATCAAAAAACAGATTCACAACAACGAAACATAATCAAAAAACAGATCCACAACAAGCCATGGCAGATCCAAAACAACTAACCAAGGGAAAGAATTTAAGATTTACCGGCTAGGTTTCCGGCGAGAATCCGGCAGCAGGGGCGGTGACAGATTCTAGAGAGAAGTCAGAGGTTTTAGAGAGAGAGAGAGAGTTGTGTGTGTGTGTTTTGTGTTGTGTGTAATGTGTTTGTTTTGTATGTGTGTGTGTGTTGTGTGTGTGTGTTGTATTGTATGCTTAAAGTGTTGTATTGTATGCTTGAAGGGTTGTATTGTATGCTTTAAATATTGTACCTCTTAATCTCTTAATCTCTTAAAAATGCCAAATGTTTTATATAGTAGTAGATATATATATATATATATATATATATATATATATATATATATATATATATATATATATATATATATATATATATATATATATATATATATATATATATATATATATATATATAGCAATACAATAGAAACCCTATTGAGAAACCCTAATCGACCCAAACCCACATATCAGGTTTGGGCTTATTATCTAATAGTATTAGAGGTTTGTTTTATAGTTTATAAAGAATTTGAAATAAATATTTTTTTGGTATGGTACTTGGTGACTAGCTATTTCTCAGAGTTCAAAGGTCGACTCTTCTTTGAGAGGGTTCAACTTACTTATTGTAATAACAGGTAAGTTTTAGCAAAAAACTGGGGTAAAATTAATAGAGATTACGAAATAATCATAAAACCGTAGAAAACTTCGTCCCCAAACTTTTGTCCAAGAAGTGACCTGTTAAATGGACTCTGAATTTAGAACAAAAGTATTGATATGGTTATGAAGTTCTTGTGACTTGTTGTTAGGATTGGAAATCCTTTGTTGTTTGTGGTGTCGGTTTCGCACCCAAATTAGATTGCACATCCCGGTAGTCTAACATTAAAATTTTGTCCTAGAAAACGTTCCCATAAAATAGATATTTTTGAGAGGGTTTAATTTACTTATGGTACTTGGTGTCTAGCTATTTCTCGAAGTTCAAACGTGACGCTTCTTCGAGAGGGTTTAATTTACTTATTGTAATAACAGGTTAGTTTTAGCAAAAACTGGAGTAAAATAAGAGATTACGTATAATCAAGAAACCGTAGAAAAACTTCAACACCAAGCATAGATATTTGTGTGGCAAAACGATATATAGTAACCGATTTGTGTTGAAATGGGTTTAGGTATTACCGAAGTTGTTGGAAGATCAAAGCAACACCAACAACAAGGACACTCGTGGAAATCAGAATCTTGTGGCTCTCGGATTACAGCAAAAAAAACGAAACCAAGTGAATGAATAAAAATATCTTAACATGTCTATGAATTTAAGCACTTCTAGTTTAAATACAATAAGAATAATCACTTACTAACCTATATAATTATTTAATTTAACAATTTTTACCCTAATATAATATTAGATAACATTTTTCTTCATGTCTTCTCTATCCTAGCTGGATTACTAAACCTTTAAGCCATATTTCTTTCTTTACCGCCTCTGGAAGCACCCCATACTCACCTCCGCTAGTAGCATGTGTCGAATCGCACACTCTTTTATCATGAACACATACCCGATCCTCAACCTACCCTCCTCAAGGTCCTTGACACCGTCAACATTCCAGATTGACATTAATTTTTCACATGCACTAGATCCACCTTTAGAGAGTCTTTCACAAAACTCTAACATGAATACAAAATACTAATCTACCCTTTTAACTAATAATTATTAAATAATTACAAATACTAGTGTATAAAACACTTACCATATCTACTTTTTTTTTTCACCGAAAGTCATAATAAAGTTTATAACATAAAAAGTACAACGAACAAAACCCATAGCTAAGGAACCCCACGAGAAGTGAGGGAACTCCTCGTAGTCGGGGAGACCTCATAGAAGAAAAAAGAAAAGAATACCAAATATAAGGGGACCACATGTTAGCTACAAGCCAAACACAAAAGATAATAAAGACAGACTAACAAAAAAAGATAAATAATCAAACATGACAAGAACAATTGACACCATGCAAACTTAGAATCAATTTCCCCTTGCAGTGTCACAAACCCACCATCAAGCCCTTCCGTACTATATGAAGAAGGATTCTCTTGCCACTTAACCCAACTTAACCCAACTTATTGTTAAGGGCCAAATTTCTTAAGTCGCGGTTCCACCAAAAGAGGTGCTTTATATGTTGGTTCCTGGTTTAGCTTGTTGGTCTTATCAGTGCGCTTCACGGGAAAGGTGTAGGACATGCCCTGAGTAACCTTTCTCGGTGGCGCTACATTGGTTGGGAGTTTGAGCCACTCCCCTGATGAGTCCAAGGGAGGACGAAACCAGTGAACCTCCATAATTTGAATCTTATAAGGCTTACTCAACATCGTTGAGACCGGGATCAAGGTCTGATGCTCGAATGCCACACGGGTAAATATCTGCCCCCGTGAGAGGTGGTATCAAAGCGGGTGTGATCCCGCGTGTAAGTAACGTGGTCGTGGCCTCCTCTCTAATATGTCAAAGTGTATGTTGCGCCTAGGAAACAAGAAGTGGGTAATAGAAAGTGGGTCGGTGAACCCATGGTTACATACTCAAGATTTGCAAGTACCGAAGAGATGGTGTGCTGGAAGGTGCGAAATTCAAGTACCGAGATCAAGTATGAAAGATTCATTCCTTCCAAACACAAACCCTTTGTCTTCCAAATAAAGATGGCAGTCATGCACGAGGACGTGCATGAAAATGGCGGTGAGAGGGTGTTAGGGCCAAATTTCTTAAGTCGCGGGTCCACCATAAGAGATGCTTTATATGCGGGTTTCTGGTTTAGCTTATTGGTCTTATTAGTACGCTTCACGGGAAAGGTGTAGTGTTGGGTTATAACTTAGACAAAATAGTTTAACTCCTAAACAATACGCTTAACAACGAGAATAGTGACTTAAACAATTAATGCGGAAGACATTAAAGAAGTTACTACGGAAGACAAGTTAGTACGGCTGTCCAATCAAGTTACTACTGCTCATAGAGTTGCTACGGAAGAAGTCAAGTTGATGCGGTCATATCAAGTTAATACGGAAGACCAACTTATCGTGCAAGAATAATCTAATTAGAATTATAATTAGATTATGTTTATGTTTCCTTTTGTAATTAGATATAGTTTCCTTATTCTAGATAATGATAGTTTTAGATAAGGATAGATGATGTTTCTTAGTTTATCTAGGTCGGCCTCAAGGTCTATAAATAGATAGATCCTTGTATTGATAGAAACACGTTGTATTGATATTCTGAGATTAATACAATTGAGGCTTATAATTCGACAATACTATTTGTTCATTCTTATTCATATTCTATTGTTCGACAACTCATAAATATTGAAGTGTTCACCCGCTGCTGAACTTCTTCAATAGATCAAGATCTTAACGAAGGGATAATATTAGATTACATTAGTTAATCCGATCCTGACATGTAGGACATGCCCCGAGTAACCATTTTCGTTCTCAGTGGCGCTACATTGGTTGGGAGTTGGAGACACTACCTTGATGAGTCCAAGGCAGGAAAAAACCAATGAACCTCCATAATTTGAATCTTCTAAGGCTTACTCGGCATCATTGAGACCGAGATCAAGGTGTGATGCTCGAGTGCGGTCAAAATCTAACCCCGTGACAAGTGGTATCAAAGCGAAGATTTGATCGTAGACAATCACTTGGAAAGACAACACGATGGAAGGAGTTGAGGAACCGGTTACCATAGGAGAAACTCGGGGACTCAATCTTGAGAAACAGCACAGCCCCATGGGAAGAGGAGTCGAAGCAAGTCACGACCTCCCCTTATCAGTGCTACGGAGGAAGGAACGAGTGATCCAGAGACTCGAATAGCTAACCTGGAGTCTCTAGTTATGGGATTAAAGACGTAGATCGATGAAGTAAAAGAAAGAGTTGATAGCTTTGTCGAGGAAAGCATGAAAGTAACTAAGGTGGCAAAAGATATGATTAGGGTTTCAAAGAAGAGATCAAGAAAGATATTGATACACTGTCCCATAATGTTCAAAAAATAAGGAAGTTTTTAGAAGAAGAGATACACTCCATACGTGAAGAAATGGAGTCCTTGAAGAGAGAATGGAGAAACTTCCGCCGTGCAAACTACTCAAGCACTAGAGGAAGCAGCAAAAAATCATCGGTGCCCAACCTAAAAGTACCGAAACCTGATACGTATCATGGTGCCCGCAATGCTATCTTGTTGAAAACTTCCTTTTCGGTCTTGATCAATACTTTGATGCCATGGGAGAAAGAGATGATTCTGCTAAGATCGGCCACGCACCCACTTTCCTTCGAGAATCAACCCAACTTTGGTGGAGAAGGAAGTACTCTGAAAGAGAAAAATGTATATGTGTGATCGAGAAGTGGGATGACTTCAAAGCTGAACTACGAAAACATTTTGTATCCAACAAACCAAGGCGAAAGCAAAACTAAGAAGATTACACCAAGAAGGTATGATTTCTAACTATATTAAGGAATTTACAACCGTCATGTTGTAAATCGAAGACTTTTCAGAGTGAGATGCATTATTTTACTTCAAATACGGATTTCTAGAATGGGACGCAACGTGCACACCCTCGATGATGTTATTGCAACAGCCGAGTCGCTTGTTGAACTCTCCCCAAAGTTGCGCGAAAACATATTCGAGGTAGGCGGAGAAGATGAAGAACACTCTATACAAACTCATGCAAGTTATCAAAGACCTCCTCCAAGACGAAATTCCTCACCTAGACGAGGTAAACCAAAACCTTCCTTGTCATGCTTCATTTGTAACGAAGCCCATTGGACGAGCGATTTCCCGACTCGAAAAACTATAAACGTTATAGTTAAAGAAAGAGAAAACAGAATTAGTGAAGAACCCCAAACCCATATTGGCACGATGAGGTATCTCATAGCAATAGTGAAATCATATCCGGGCAGAAAACTAAGTGTCAATGGACTACTATTTGTTGATATGAAAATTAACAACAAAGGGATCGAGGCGTTGATTGACACGGGAGCCTCCTATAACTTGATTGATGTCCGAGAAGGAAAAAGGTTGGGCATTTGGTATAAACGAAGCCATGGTACTATCAAATTTGTAAACACTAAAGCAAAAAATATTATAGGGACGACAAGGGAAAAAGTATGCATCAAAGGCTGGCAAGATAATCTCAAATTCACAGTCACCATGGATGACTTCAAAATTGTGTTAGGATTAGGCTTTCTTCGTCAAGCTCAAGCCTTTATGCCCCCCCCCCCCCCCTAACAGGTTCCCTTGTGTTCTTGCACAAGAATGAAGTCCATGTCACTAAATTAAGGGAAGAAATTAAAGGAAAACAATATATTTCCTCGATGCACCTCGAAAAGGGAAACTGCTCTTGCAAGGACGATACATTCGTGACGATGAGGTCATGAAATCAAGTGGGGGAGGGTGTTACGAGCCGCACAAAATACCCCCTCGATAACCCTCATGAATTGAACACGCTAGAAGCCTCCAGAAAACACTACAAAGATCCAAGAATAACTTACTAGATCTACGCAAGAAAGGCTCTCGAAATCTCCCACAAAATCTAGACTAGTTTTATTATGTTAGATTTATCTAGAATTATCTCTAGTATCCTAGTTTAGATTAGTCCCTAAGTATCTGGATTATTCTAGATCTAGAACTTTCATGATGTAATATCTTTGGCTTATAAATAAGCAAACATCCCATAATGTAAACTACCTTGTTTTCCTAGAATCAATGTACATTAAGCCTTTAAATTCCTCCTAGCAAGTATTATTGTAAGACATTTTGAGTATTTTCGGCTTACTTAGTCGCAAGATATCGGTGATCTAAATGCCACGCGGGTTCAAGAATCTAACCCCGTGACATGATGCTTCCTTTCCTTAACTATTTTATGCATTTGTATTTGTATTTGTAATCATTTAATAATTTGATTAGTTAAAAGAGTAGATTAGTAATTTGCAATGCTTAAATTTCAACTTGAAAAACTTTATCCTAAAATGCTTTATTGTATGTATAGATATAGATATAGATATAAATATAGATATTTTAAATTTTACAAAATAAAAGTAGTTGTCGGGCAGAAAACTAAGTGTCAATGGACTACTATTTGTTGATATGAAAATTAACAACAAAGGGATCGAGGCGTTGATTGACACGGGAGCCTCCTATAACTTGATTGATGTCCGAGAAGGAAAAAGGTTGGGCATTTGGTATCGACGAAGCCATGGTACTATCAAATTTGTAAACTCTAAAGCAAACAATATTATAGGGACGACAAGGGAAAAAGTATGCATCAAAGGCTGGAAAGATAATCTCAAATTCACAGTCACCATGGATGACTTCAAAATTGTGTTGGGATTAGGCTTTCTTCGTCAAGCTCAAGCCTTTATGACCCCCCTTAACAGGTTCCCTTGTGTTCTTGCACAAGAATGAAGTCCATGTCACTAAATTAAGGGAAGAAATTAAAGGAAAACAATATATTTCCTCGATGCACCTCGAAAAGGGAAACTGCTCCTGCAAGGACGATACATTCGTGACGATGAGGTCATGAAATCAAGTGGGGGAGGGTGTTACGATCCGCACAAAATACCCCCTCGATAACCCTCATGAATTGAACACGCTAGAAGCCTCCAGAAAACACTACAAAGATCCAAGAATAACTTACTAGATCTACGCAAGAAAGGCTCTCGAAATCTCCCACAAAATCTAGACTAGTTTTATTATGTTAGATTTATCTAGAATTATCTCTAGTATCCTAGTTTAGATTAGTCCCTAAGTATCTGGATTATTCTAGATCTAGAACTTTCTTGATGTAATATCTTTGGCTTATAAATAAGCAAACATCCCATAATGTAAACTACCTTGTTTTCCTAGAATCAATGTACATTAAGCCTTTACATTCCTCCTAGCAAGTATTATTGTAAGACATTTTAAGTATTTTCGGCTTACTTAGTCGCAAGATATTGGTGATCTAAATGCCACGCGGGTTCAAGAATGTAACCCCGTGACATGATGCTTCCTTTCCTTAACTGTTTTATGCATTTGTATTTGTATTTGTAATCATTTAATAATTTGATTAGTTAAAAGAGTAGATTAGTAATTTGCAATGCTTAAATTTCAACTTTAAAAACTCTATACTCAAATGCTTTATTGTATGTATAGATATAGATATAGATATAAATATAGATATTTTAAATTTTACAAAATAAAAGTAGTTGTTTTAAATTTAAAGAAGAAGAAAAAAATTAATGTTTATGTAAGTATGGAAAGTATGGAGATTTAATTTGAACATAAATTTTTCGAATTCTTTTGTACGTAAAGTAGGGGATGAGGGCGGGTAGGAGATTATGCGATGATGTTTGGGTCGGAAAAAAAAAGCGAAGGATTGGTATCCTAGACTTTTCCGTTTAGGAAAAGACAAAAGTACTTTAATAAGATAGAGGTGAATGGAGGGTTGGAGAATGGTGCTGAAAGTGGGACTAGCTAAGGCTAAACGGAAAAATGGTAAACTCACTCGCGCGTGAGTGTTATTCCGGAGATAAAAGTCATCGTGGTGAGTTGCCACTGTGGAGGTGAGTTGGGGTGTTAAAAGTGGTGCATATGGTGAGTTACTCACATTGAGGTGAGTTGTATTTTTGGTGGGGCCCACGGTGGAGGTTGGTTTGTGTTTATATAAAAAAACAAACTTTTTTAAACCCCACTTTTTTATCTATAAATACTCACTAATTCAACCATTTTTAAACACAACATTTTCATTTTATACCAAACTCTCTCAATATATCACTTCACACATTCACTATTTTTTAGAAAATGAATTCGGCTACGATTATGGGCCTTGATTTTGATGGAGAAGCAGAAGTTACTAGCCGCCGTCGTAAGATAACTTTGATTAAACGAGCGATTTCGTTTATTAAAAGAAGACCTGAATAGCAAAAGTTTGTAATGTCTTTTTAATATTCGTGTACCGTTTTTAACGTTTAAATAAAAGGTTTAAATTTCGTTAACATTTTTTTTTCGTACGTTTACGTCTACCTAAATATTTATTTTTTTAGTTTATAAATAATAGTATTTAAATGAAAAATGTAAGGTGAGTTAGGGGTGAGTTGGGTTAAAAGTGGTCGCGGTGAGTGCGTGGTAAGTCTTATTTCCTAAGAAATGTGAGTTTGTTTTCTGGAGAGAGAAAACTGACGTGGCATGGTGAGTTGGGGGTGAGTTTTGCTCATTATTCCGTTTAGCCTAAGAGATCCTAGGGGTCGCGCAGATGGTGATTTAGAAAATCTTATTACTGTATATTGCTTCAAAATCATTGTCCTACTCAAAATTGTAAGGACCATGGCATTGAAGGTTAAGCATTGGAGGGGAGTATACAGAGAAAGAAATGACGATTTTGATCGAGGAGGTGAACATGATCGAGAGGTGAACACGCAGGAGAGTATATAAACAAACTTGTACAAAAAAAAATGTTTTTGTATGGAGAGCTTTAAGATGCCGTTTACTGGTGCTTGTGGAGTTTGATAAGTGAGGCATTGATTTATTTCGCTACTATGTTCGGGATGTAAAGATCATGTTGAGACGGAACACTGTATTGTGTATTGTAAAGAGGCAAATGGCGTATAAGATGAAATCTTTCAATGGTGGAAAACCCCAAATCGGGATGATTATAATGGTGCTGCCATATTTCAACATATTGGGAACGATTCTTTCTATCTGTATGCAAAAAAAATATTATGCAGGCTACTGTGAGTGGTGAGGTATTTTTTATGAAAAATAGAAGTGATAGAGTGTTTGGTGGGAAATTAAAGAAATAGTTTAAGTCAGTTCGATGAAATTCGTTTGAGATCTTTCGAGTTAATTTCTATCAGGCTACTATAACAATCTTTTTATTTTGTAAATTTTAAATAAGTTGATTAATCTTTAGAAACGAATTGAACGCTTATAAACTATAAAATCTTCATCATCCGTAAAAATAGTTGTAACAAAATATATATACAATCCATGAAAACTATTCATCGAAAATTAAAAAAACCTTTTTCCATCGCCTTTTGCTTCGCGCGGATATCTTACTAATGTTTATAACTTATTTACGTCTAGAAAAATATTAATAACTGTTGTAACTAAAACTTAGCTAAAATAATGTAGTTTCAGTTAATACTGCTCAGTTACTACGGACAAGAAGAATGGTTGTTACTGCGAAAGATAACAAGTTAATACGGAGAAGATCAGTTACTACTGAAAGCTTATTACTACTGCTATGATCAAGTTAATACGGAAGAGTTAATGCGGACAAGAACTTGACATGCACGTTTGATTATTTAGAATTACGATTAGATTCAAATTGTAATTAGATTCAAATTGTATTTCCTTTTAGATAGAACTTGTTTCCTATTTAGTAGGATAGCCTCAAGGTCTATAAATATAGATCCTTGTAGAATAGAAGAAACACGTTGTATTGATATTTTCATTAATGCAATTGAGGCTTATAATTCAACAAATATATTGTTCTTCATTGTTCTTAGTTTTACAATATTGTTTGTTTAGATCAACTTATTCATATTAAAGTGTTCATCCGCTGCTGAACTTCTTTAATAGATCAAGATATTAACGAAAACAAACTTTAGGTTTATATTAACTTATTAGATCATGACAATAACTATTTCATTTTTTTCTAAAATCAATGCTGAAAAAGGAAAAATCATATTTTAAAATTAAGCTTTAATCATATCTCAAAACTAATGCCGGCTACTTATTGTCGAGTTTGTAATTTAACAAACAACTATTTCACCGTCTCCGCCGTTCTTCATTCTTCAACTCGGTTCAAAGCTACAAATCAAAAATACTCCCTTCATTTCTGGTAAATAATTTCATATAATGCTATATTAAACTTCGCATTATAATTTAATTTCATTAATTTGAAGAATTTAGATTACTGCTTAATGTAGAATTAGGTTTACGGCTTATTGTTTGAATAATTTTGACCTAGATTTGACTTTTATTTGTGACTATTATTTTCACATTAGATATAATCTAATTTTATTTATTTATTTTTTTATTTTTTTATAAATAGTTGAAAAATAGGTATATTTCATGATTTTTATTTTTTAAAATTTTTAGATACTTGAATGAAGTTAGTTTGGATTTTGATTTGATTGATTCGTTTCGGAAACAAGTAACAAGAAACGTGAAACTGAATTAGGATTTAGGACAAGACATATACAACTCGAGTCAGATTAATATTAACACGAGGCTTAAAATGAGACGACTCGGTTGTGTAACACGCATATGCAGTCGTTACTGGATTCACGAGTGCACGACCAACTCGTGCTGAGTCGCTATTCTGTTTATTAGTCGAGTCACGAGTTTAAATTATTGGATTTTGAGTCATGAGTTGTAAACGATGCATCTTTGATTTTAATTCTGTTTACATTGTATTAGACTATACGTGTGCACGAAAAAAGGTTGATCGTTTTTTTATCTTAAAAGTAGGCACATGTTTCATGTCTTTGCGACCGAGTTAATAAATTGAAGTACCTAAAATCGACTTTTAAGCATCTTTAACTAGTTTAGAAGCTACACAATGTTAGAACATTTTGCACTAAATACGTTATTTCGTCTTCAACTCCTGCAGCAAGATGAGTATTAGTATTCTACTTATGTAACGATCTGTTCTTATATACTTTGTGTTTCTTTTAAACTTTGTATGCTTGTTTGTCAGATTTGATGATCGTTTGCTGCATACCAATGGTATAATAAGCTAAAGAACGTAAGCTCACAGAATTCGTGGCATAGTTGATGCACAATATTTTTGCATTGCTGGTTTTAGTAATGAAACTTGTAAGGTTCTAGAAGGCTCGATTATAATGGATTGGACAGAAAAGCAAGAATGTGTACTATGTGATAATGGCGGAAATCTGTTGGTTTGTAGTGTTGATGGATGTCCAATATCCGTCCATAGAAGTTGTATGGGCTGTGAGGCTAGATTTGATGATGCGGGAAATTTTCATTGTCCTTATTGTGTTTATAAACAAATTACAGCAGAAACTAGTCGGTTAAGGGAGAAAGTTATGTTAAACAAGAAAAATTTGTCGATATTCTTAGAGGAAAAGATAAAAGATGACAACCACCAGGAGCCAGTAGTCGAGATGTCTGATATAGCGGAAGAAATTCCATTAAAAGGCAAAGCAGCAGATGAGAATAATCTGGTTTCTGATGATGTTCCGAATCATGGTATCGTTTCAGAGAAAGATCAACAGTTGAAAACCCCTGTACCATGTGATGAAACTCATGACACTTTAGTATTCGAAAAAACTGATATGAATTCTTGTATGATCATGGTTATCTATGAACCGAATTCAAATCCTGTTAAACGTCGTCTTGATTCTGTTTCAACTAAAGAAGATACGATGAAAGGTGACCAACTTGAATCAGATGTTAGTAAAGGGATTAAAGCTGACAAACAAACAGGAAATGGTAATTCCGTAGATGAGGAAGTCCAGTTAGAAGATGCAGTTATATCATCATCCTTAGAGAAGAAAAATACTCGCAAAAAACGAAGCGGTTTAGTAAAATCCAACAATTATGGAAAAAGAAGAAAAGAAGAGTGTGGGACGAAAGATTTGGAACATGGAGCAGAAACGTTAGTATCCTTACACAGTGGGGACGAGTTACAATCAAAACCAGACAGCAGGATCGATAATGACGACTCAGCGACTTTGTTAGGTCAATCAAATGGTGTAGAAAAAGAGTCTTTAGACGTGAAGACTAGTGGGGCGAGTACTTCAAAAACGAATGACATCAGCAATCCAGAACTTAAAGATTCTTCTAAACAGGTGTCGGTAAATAACAATGACAGGTTCGAAGCCATTTTCTTTTATCTTGCGAGATTTCATTTTTATTATATCTGATTATGATATTTTATTTTGTATGTGCTAATTGGTATAAAATTTTGTTTCATTTTAGGAGTATAATACTACCGCTACCTGCTGGAAAACATCGAGTATTGTGGAGTGAAGAAGAAGAAGATATGCTTAAGGTTTGTTGTTCCGGAACCTTTTTTTATGAGTTTTTGTTCGTGTTAAAGACTATAAGTCTCGTTGAGAATCATTGGTGGCTGTTACAAATATGGCATACCTGAGTATTAGTTTAGATCATTGTTACTATTTTGCACAAATGATGATTTATAGCAAAGTATTGTATATCCTGCAGGAGGGTGTTCAAAAATTCTCATCAGTAACACGCAAAAACCTTCCTTGGAAGAAAATCTTGGATTTTGGTCGCCATGTCTTTGATCCATCTCGCAACCCTCCTGACTTGAAGGATAAATGGAGGAAACTTGCAAAATAGAACTAACAGAAGTCACAACTTTTAGTTTAGTTTGAACATAGTCAGTTAGAACGGATATTATCATTTTGGAATTCTGCTTTCGGGATTTTGGGTTCACGGAAGTAAGGTAGATGAACATAAACTAGCGTTCTGTCTTATTGTTTATAACTTTCTCCGTCGATATGTATGTGTATTTTCTGTCTTTTTGTCATAGTTCACTGTTTGATTTTTTATTTTCCTGTTAAACACCGTCACCGAGTGTACATCCATCACCAGTTTATGAAATTTCTTGAAAACCTTGTGCTTACTAAAGGGGTGTTTATTTTAGCTTATTTCCTTTTCCGGTCTTATTTTTTAATAAGTCGTAGTTTCAGCTTATTTTTTGATTGTTTAAACTTATTATACAAAAATAAGCTGAAAAAGATGGGCTTATAAGCCGAACAAAATTATCTCATAAACGTTAAAAAAAAATTTATAAACAAACACTCTTAACATAAATAATCATAGAATTATATTACAACTATGTAATTAACTTATTAGAATCAATAACACATAAATCAGTCACTTATGCCGCATACATAGACAGTTGGACTTACCTATCTCGGATGCAACACAAGGCACCTCAACCTTCCCGTTTAGGTACCAAAGAGCACGTTTTTCAACAAGTTCATTCGCAAAGAGGTCGATTTTGTCAATGGTTACATTAGGCATGACGATAACATGTGCGATGCTACCTTGGCACGCAAGTTGCCACTTTCTCGTGAACTCTTCATCATGTGGGCGTTCAAATACAACTGTGCTACTAAGCTCGTTCAACATTGCTCCAATTCCAGAACTTGTTAGACGATCCTTTAAGTAGTGAGCATTCCTTAGGCATTTTTGAACCTCTTTTTGTAACCCTCTATATCCCTTACGGTTTAAGGCGTACCACATGAATAGAGGAGTGTGGCCATTACGACTTCCTATAATTGTTGCATCTCTGGAAGCAATATATTCGACGTTTCTTGAAAGAGCGTTGATGTGTTTTAATCTTGTTATTTGAATACCACAAGGCATTGGACACCCGACAAACTTGTGACCCGACACACTCACACTTCCGATTGGTTTCTTGAAAGAAATCTTGGGTGCCTAAGAAAATGCATAAGTTGTTAGCGTTGTCAACAATCACATTATGACTCAAACAATCGTTTTTAACTTGCATTTGCCAATACACTTACAAGTTTAACAAATGGCATCATTAGACCAAACAAAGCCCCGTCACAATGGATGTAGAATCGATCATGTGTGAACCCTGTTTCTTCAAGTGTCTTTATAACTAAATCGATATCATCAACGGCTCCCTTCACAGTTGTTCCTGCAAATTATTTATGTTATGAGTGACGATGAAATGAGAAGGGATGTATAAAGTAGATAGGGATTCATAAGGTTACAATACGATCATCTAAGTATCAAAACAACAATACATGTCACTTAACTAACGATCAACTTAGTTTTGTTTATGCCAATTCCGACTCAATACTTCTTGATCAAGGACATAAATAACCTACATTATTGTTTCTTAAAAAACGGTTATTATATTTTTCCAACGCATAATCAAAACCAAATTGATACTCGGGTGACCTAAACTTGTGGCCTTAGCGTGTGACATTTCATTTGAATATCCGAGTGATGTATGCATATATTATCGAGGTAACATATGCACAATGGTAAGGTGAGAACCTATATTCACATTGATGATTGCTGGTTTGTCCTTGTGAAGAGAGAGTTTAGCTTTAAAATCTTCACAATCAATCTCCCCGGAAACAAACGTTTTGATCTTTTCACAGTCCATTCGGAACAATCTTGCAGCTTTGAAAATCGAATAATGTGATTCACACGAAGCATATAAAATCCCATCAGGAAAGACCTCTCTCCTGTACATTTACATAAATCCATTAGGATATCGAGTATTAGTAATATACCCATAAAATGAGTTAATTAGAGATTGTAAACACTAACCCGACTAGTATGCCATGAAGATTGGCTTCTGTTCCACCGGTTGTAATGTAACCCCAGTATTCGTTCTTTTCCAACTCCCATAAACGAGCAAACCAGTCCAATACACCAACCTCAAACTGTCTCGAATGGACACCATAATTGCTTTCGATGAATGGGTCCCCGAGGTTGTTCATCGAAAAATCTTGCAACTGAGATAAGGCACCATAGTCCAAGTCCAGATTAAAAGGATACCCTATTATAAAATACAACTTTTAATTAGTCCAAGCGAAAAATGTACAAAACTTAACATTAAACAAATAGGATCATATATATATATATATATATATATATATATATATATATATATATATATATATATATATATATATATATATATATATATATATATATATATATATATATATATATCTCATATTAAAGGTCTTAACAATATAATATATTTTGAATGATAATATGCATTGTATAAAATTCTATAACTAAAAACATCAGAATAATTTTTTTTTTATAGTTTTGAATTATATATACATGCTATCGCTCAATATTGAAGTGTGCGTCGACGTTCAAATAGTAATTTATTAACATACATAGCCCTTAGAATTACGTTTAACATGTAATAGTAACGGTAAAAAAGATATATTGCCTAGCAAGTTTATTAATAAAAAATAATCATAAACATAAGATTCACCAAATAAAAAGCATAAAAATTGTTACCCAAATGATGTTTGGTCCTTTCAAGCAAGGTCTTTCTATATTCAGCCAAGATACTTGCCATATAAGCTTCCCTTTCTCCGGTAACCTCATCATCCACATCAGGCTCGGTTACCTTGAAGCAACTAGTATGCACATTCCTTCCTAGAACAATTTCCCTCGGTTTCTCTGTTCCGTTAACAAATTCCCCACCATTCATACCCAAAACGTCCTCAACAATAGGTGGTAACGTGTTGTTGATTACATTACTTGAATCAAAATCATGGGGTAAAGATTCAATGACTTTCAGGTTGAGATCACATAGCATCATGATACTTTGAGCCATTTACTACAACAAACAAAGACATGTCAAAATAATAAAAACACGGGTTATTTATGTAAAATATGAATTAGACATGTCAATCATATTTTGTTTATAAATTTATCGATAAGAAATAATAACATCATATGAAAATTATTAGTAATAAAATAGTACCTTTTAATGGGAATGGTCGAGTGATTGGCGAATGTTGTTTTGATAATCTAAATGGAGTGTTGATCTTGTATTTATAGGCAAAATGATTCACACTTGTATGTCAAGAATATTAATAAGGGATATGCTAATAATTGTCTCGGGTGCAATGGTTAATCTTATTATTATTGAATAATATGCATTAAATGAACTCATATATTTCATATTTATATTCGATACATTCTAAAAATAATGATTTTCTAATGACAATTTATTAAAATTTTGTATAACCATGGAAGCTATGAGTTTATTTAATGTATTTTAACATAATTAGTCACTGCCTTCGGACAATGGTTTAATAGTCATTTTGTTATTATAAACACTTAATTCATCTCCTAGACTTTTGATTAACGGCCAAGGGATACACTACTTTCAAATTGTTCTTCTTAACAAAAATCACACAAAATTCGACTTGTGTTCGATCACTACCATAGAAGTCTTATGAAGACCGATTAAAAGAACATAGACATAGGCGAATCATAATTTTAAATTAGAGAGGCCCGTTATATATTATTGAAAGAACAAATAAAACACCGAATTATTAGTAGGGCTTGTTTTGTATTTTTTTTCGTTAGAGTTGGATTGGAGTTATGTCTTATTTTTCAAATAATTCGACCATATTTTATCATAATTATAACCACTTTTTTTTATTTTTTTTAAAATATAAGACAAAATTTATTAGAAAAGAAAATCAATTTTCGGTTTGATTTTTACGTTGATGAAAAACTTATATTTATATATCTTCAAATATTTTACGCGTTTTCCAATTGCCTTTAGTTATATGTTAAATATCTTAAAAACACATTTTTACTATTTTTTTTCCTCTTTTGCTCAAACGTATTATTACGCGTTTGAAGCCACACGCGTATACTAACACAACATAATATATACACAATTAACGTTGTCTTACGTGTTTAAGAATATTTTATTAGACTTTATAATTATAATTATATTATTTTCGATAAATTTATCCATATATTATGCGTGTATATAAGCTAGTATAAAATTAATAAAAAAAATATTAAAAAGAAAAATCAAACCAGACGGTGTATTTTACTTTTTTGTAATTGAATTGTTTAAGTTTATGTATTAGTTTATATGTTTGTAATATATCCCGTAACACAAATAAATTTGAAATCCCAACCTCGTAATTGCATGATTTCAAAATTTATATCGATCAATGTTAACTGAACTAACTGAAATGACTAAAAATGTAATTTTAATTTTCTTTTCTCTCAAAGGAGAATTTCGGCCGAGTACTCCTAACCCCGTGTACATTTGGTACCAACTAAAATCGCTACCATCTACCAGCCCCAGACAATGTGGTCTGAAGACAGCCCCTGTCTCAGCACCCGTTTTCTTTTATTTATTTTATTTAATTAATTGATTAATTAATTTATTTAATTTTTTGTGTTTTTGGTAAAAATCATGTTCTTATTCGCATTCAACAATTACATTTAAAATCATATTTATTTTTTCACATATTTTTTCGTCGATCATCCGTGACGGTACAAATTTAACGCAGGCGGTACAAAATTTAAAAAATCACATTTATATTTTCATTTTTAAAAAGCACATTTATATTTATGTTTTTAAAAAATCACATATGATTTTCATGGAAGCGGTACAAAAATTAAGTTTTTAAATCATATATGATTTTCAACGGAGGAGGTTGACGGTGGCAACGACGATAATCGACGGTGACCGGACCGATACCGTTAAAGCCCAAAATCCAGACTGAAAAGCGGGCCGGGTCGGGTATGAACCGGTTCGGGTATAACCGTCGGGCGGACCGGTACTGTGCGATTTTTTTTTCCCTTCTGTTGATTGCTGTTGCTGCTGCTTTTTCTGGATTTTTGACAAGGTTTTAGTTAATTGGATTTCATTATTAAATAGTAAGTGTTTATCGAGGTTTATGTTAGACCGAAAGGTTTTTACTGTAGCTGAATGACATTAAGTTTTAGCTTAATGGTTTTATCTTAGTAGTATCTTAGTAAGTTGTAAGATATTGATTGGTTGTTGTTCATGGTATCGACTGGATAGTTTTGTTAGATGTTTTTTCTGGTCTATATAAGTTTTCTTCCATTCTGTGTTTAGTTGGCATTTGTTGTAAATATTTGAGCACGAATTTGATGTTGATTTTATTTTAGGAGTTTTGAAGATTAATGTTTAGCAGTGTATTGAATCCGTGTTACTAAAATGTTTGTTAGTTATTATATGTGCACTACGAGATAAGTTTTCTTTGTTCTATTTAGAACGCGGTTGTTGTAAAAACCTGTTTTTTTATTCTTATTAAGAGTGAAGCTAATGCTAGAGACTAGAGAGTGCGTTTCAGTGATGGTTTTGTTTTTAGGAGGTAATAAAGATTTTTTAGTTATGGCGAATAGAGTCTGACGTTTCTAGAGTTTGCTGATATTAGAATTTATTAGTCGTTATAAGGTTTCTGATATTTATTGTTTGCTAGTGTGTGGCGATTATAGCTTTTAAGACCTGTGTTTTCTCTGTTTCTAAATGTAAGTCAAACCCTCAAAGATTGTCCCAAATTTGTGTTTACGAATAAGATATTAACTGCCGGCCTTTTGATATATGTAAGTATCAGTCAAGGCCGTATGCTTGTTTGATTTTCTATTTTTTCATATGGGTAAACCATAAACAATGTTTGTCTTTGCTGTATGGCGAGGAAGTAAACCTTTGTTTTGGACAGATTCTCTGTATATGCTTTGTATATGCTGATTGAATTTTGGCCTTTGTATTGTTTTTAATGATTGTGATTGAGCGAAAGTCTTTCATCGCTTTTGGAATGCTAAGTTATTATAGGTTGTGTTATCGTCTTTGGAAGGCGGTTGCTTGCTTCACCTTCACTCTGCTCGTTTTTGTGTATATTCATCGTCATTATTAACCACAGAGGTCAAAATAGGTTCAAATATATATGTATAAACGCCCAAAAAGAGTTTGGGTCGAAAATCTTGAAAACTATTTGTGTATGCATTTAGTTGGTTTGTTCAACGTTTTAAAAAGTTTCTGTTAACACATTATTATAACGTAGAATATTAATCAAAACCAAGACATTTATATAAAGCATAAGTCGATTGAAGAACATATGAAAGGTGTAATCAAGTTGAAATTGGAATTTACAAAAAACTTTGTTTTGTTCATAATAGTTACTATGTTAAAACATCGCTAACGTAGCCAGGTGGTAGGACGTACGTCAAATATTCGTGATGGAACCAAAACCAAATTTTTACTAGCCGGTCGTCAAATATTAATGATGGAACAAAAACCACACTTCTACTAGTCGCACTAATAACTTTGTACATAATCACATTAGAACATATAGGAAAGAACACCCTTTTACTAGTCAACTTCATTATTAAATTGTACAACAATCTTCATGTTGGAACAAAAAGGAAAGAACGTTAAGATATACTAGGTAGTAGCTTTAACCCTTATTGAAAGTAACATGAATGTACCTTTCACAATATCTCATATCATCGGATTGTATTAGAGTGGTAAGATGTCATTTTGAGACCTGGACACCATGGGTTCGACCCTTGCCGATAATCGACGGTGACGGATGGTCATCGAAAAAAATATATGAAAAATTAAATTTAATTTTAAATATAATTTTTGTATGCAAAAAAGTACATATGATTTTTAAAAAAAAAAAAAAAAAAAAAAAAAAAGTTAACCAATTAATTAATTAAAATAAATTAAAGAAAATTACAATTACATTTTTGGTCCTTTAAGTTAGTTCGGTTAATATTTAACGGTAAAAACCATCTGTAGCTTTACGGAGGGACAAAAAACGGAAAAATAACAAGTTGTGGACAAAAATTCCGAATTTATTTTTAAGGACGAAATCGACGAATTAGGTAGTCACGAGGGACAAAATTTTTAATTTAGGTGTTGTTCTCTTGAACCAAAGGTTTTCCCTCTGAATCTGAATACCAGCTCTGAATAATCAGAGGTGGTCTAAAACTTTGAATCTGAATCAATATACTATGTTTTTTTTTCCTTCGTAACATCTGTTTTACTATATTAGTACTAAACTGTTGCATTTATAAACAGTCTTAAATAAAAACATTCATAAAATGTTAAAACATAGTGCCAAAATTTTCAAATAAAGATAATATTCAAACAACATTTTGCGTTAATTGTGCCGCAAGTTGATCTCGACAATTGATCATATATTGTTGATATGTTGTATTTCCATGTGGTTGAACCTCGTCCCCATCTTATACATTCTCGTTAGCATGTACTTCACCTCGATCATATTCGGAGAAAAAATCATCACTTAATCCTTTTTTTCGTATAAAATTATGAATAGCAAAGCATGCAATAGTAATATCTCTTTGTTTCACCAAAGAATACGGAGCCATTCTCTTCAAGATGTGAAAACGTGCTTTCAAAACACCAAAAGCACGCTCAATCCATACATATTCATATTACTTATTTGAACAAATTAATAAAGTAATTGTCTAACATCAATTTCAAGATATAAAAATAATTAACAAAAGAAAAGTTCACGTAAAAGTCGATGTAATAGTAGGAGTTTATATGCAATCGAAAACAAATACATATTAAAAAAAAAATTATATCACCTAAATCTAACAAACAATCATCAATATCAATTTATATAACGAAATCAAGTGACAAACCATTGAAAAAAATCAAAAATTACTTCAATTTAAGGATGGAAAACTTACTGGTGAAGAGAAAGAGGTAATCAGAGGTAAAAAGAGGTTTTTATGTAGGGTTGTATCAGAGGTAAAAAGAGGTTTTTTGTCACTGGTTGGAAAAAAAGAAGAACAACAAAATTTTTAAAACCTCTGACCGGGTCAGAGTTCAGAGCCTATTAAGACTTTTTTTTCAAAAAAGAACAACACCTTACTCTTATTTAAATTAAAAAATAAAAACTATAGAAACTTATTAATCTTGTTCATATATAGTGTAAGATTTTTTTTTTTTTTACCTCCACATAACGTACAAATTGAGATTTAGTTTCTAAGTTTTGAGGTTCATGTTCGAACTTTACTGTTTTTGTTTTATACCAATACATGTGTTTTTTCATGCGAGGCATATATTCGAATGTCAAAATTGAGTCCGACTTTGAGATGATGGCGGCTAGGTATTATATTATTTTTTATTCCTTATATTTTTAGGTTTTGGTTTATTATTATTATATAAAGTTTTGTATTCGTAACTTTTTTGTTCTAAATGTTTTTTTGGATGATGTTTATTCACGCGGGGTTCTTCTATGTTTTGATTACGATGCAATATACTTTTTATTTATAATTTTATTTTATATTTTATATTTGTATTCAGATATCTACAAGTCAATGATAATGAAGATGATGAAAGCTTACGGATGATCAAGGCTAGCAGACAAGGTATTCATATATTAACATCTGAATGTGTGGGTAGAAAAAGACATTAAAATTTATATACATTATAATGTTAATTTTATGTTTTAGGTTTTTGAAGTCAAAATCCAGTTAAAAGTTTTACATTATGATGATAGTGAAGACCTGGTTTGATTGTTTGAAGTATTCATGATGTTGGTTCACATGATAACATTTATATATCATTGATGAACAACTATATAATCATGTCGTTTATATCTCCACATCTCAAAACATGAACATGTTCATCTATGAACTGTTGGACCCATATTATTTGTGACCCTCATTGATCATTTATCCTTACTGATATGATGACTGACACTAACTGAAATCTGTGTCTAGTAAATATTCGATGGACGTATTTACCTTAACGACACTATAGATTTCCCATTAGGTGATCGGAACTAAGAGAGCTTATAATAAACACTTATTAAACACCAGGGACTAAATAATAAATACTCCTAACTTGAGTATCTATAAAAGGACCATTATAAACCCTTGTTTGGGTTGGTCAATTTTCTTTATCATCACCATCTTAATCCCAAAGTGTTTCTCTCTAATTCTCCATCCTAACACGATCATCTCAATTTGGGAATCATCAATGGCAAACCTATTAAATAACATGCCCGGATCATCAGGAGGTATGTGATAAACATGAATCAATCTTATTTTAATCCAACATGTGGTATCAGAGCCAATGGCTCGTGATTATCCATTGGTTCATGTTTATTTATTGCCTGGCTATTGCTATTACTGTTATGCAACTTATCTGGCCTGCGGTTTGCGTTTTTTTGATGAAAAATGGTGTTTTTTGGACCTGGCGGCGGCTACAGCAACCCTAATTCCGATGAACTTCGTCCGTGCGGATGAAGGCTCATCCGTACGAACCTGATTTGTTCGTACGTACGGATGAACCCTATACGTACGAACCTGACTTGTTCATTAGTACGAATCTGATTTGTTCATACGCACGAACGTAACTGTTGATCCGTACGAATCTAGGCTAAATCAGTGCGAACCTAGGCTTACATCCGTACGAACTTAAATGTTTCATCCGTACGAATCTAGGATTAATCCGCACGAACCTGGACTTACATCCGTACGAATCAATACTCATCCGTACGAATATAATCTCATCCGTACGGATGACTACAGACCCCTGCTTTTGTCACCTTATTTATATGTGACCTTATTATACTTATGCACTAATATTCATGTTTTCATCTTTTGTTGCCCAAAGGTCAAAGGTGATTACTATGATTGCATTTTTTTCCTTTAGCATAATAAACACGTAGGATATTAATTCTGCCCAAAGGTGATTTAATATACTTGTGTGCTTGAAAGGATTCTTATTATGCCTTAAAACACGATGTTCTATTTTGTTGCCCAAAGGTCAAAAGACAAACGTTGTGTTGCATAAACCTTATGCTCATAATTTTACTTAGATATTAGTTATTTCTGCCCAAAGGTGATGTAACATCTAAGTAGAGCCTTACTTTAGCTTATTATTTTGGTGTTTTTTAATAGGCTTACCTATCACTGGCTTCATTATTAATATGGTCTTAGTCTCAGGAACATTACTATTAGGTCTACTTATTTTAGACATTACTCTAGTTCTATTACCTTAAGGGACATTACTTAGTCTGCCTTATATAGCTAACTCTGTCACTATAAGATCTTCTAAAATTCGTATCATAATCTTAAATCCTCCTTATTCTCCACTACAGTACCAAACTTCGGCATTGAGGCACTTACTGGTGCTAATTTCACTTCTTGGAAGGAGCAACTTTACTTAACTCTGGGAATGCTCGACATGGACTATGCTATTCGCCATGATGAACCCGCCGCTATTACTGCTGCGTCTACTGCGACTCAGAAAGCGGACTTTGAGAAGGGGAAAGGGCGAATCGGCTGTCCCTAATGATGGTCAAGAACTCAATTCATCCCAGCATCCGAGGAGCTATCCCTGATAACGACAAAGTGAAAACTTACCTCACATCTGTTGAGGATCACTTTAAGGGATCGTCTAAGGCAACTGCGAGTAGCTTAATGCTAAAGATGCTAACTCTTAAATATGGCGGTTCTAATGGTGTCCGTGAACACATAATGAAGATAGTTGACATGTCTCACAAGCTTAAGGATTTGAAAATGGAAGTCTCAGATAATTTTCTTGTGCACTTCATAATGACTTCCTTGCCTGCTCGGTTCGACACTTTCAAAGTGAATTATAACGCTATGAAAGATAAATGGTCGATAAGTGAACTGATTGCTATGTGCGTTCAAGAGGAAGATCGCCTTAAGCACATTCAACCTGAAGCTGTTCACCTTACTACCACTTCAAACTCTAAGAAGAGGAAAGGTAATTACAGTAATAAGACTGAAAATAAAGTCCAAAATCATGGTGCTGCTACCTCTGGCCCTAAATCCTCAACTAACTGCAAATTCTGCCGCACCAAAGGGCACGGACAGAAAGATTGCTCTAAATTCAAGGACTGGCTAGCTAAGAAAGGTAACATTCTTTACGTAATATTTGATTCCTTTACTACTGATGTTCCATTTAATACATGGTGGGGTGACTCTGGTTCTATGGTCCATGTGACCAATTCCTTACAGGGATTCCTTACAATCCAGAAGCTACCAAAGGACCAAAGAAAACTTAGAGTTGGAAACGGTGATCTCTTAAATGTCGAAGCCATGGGGACTTTAAATTTACATATGAATACCGGAAAGTGTATTAGATTAATAGATACCTTATATGTACCGAGAATTACTCGGAACCTTGTATCTATATCTAGACTTGATCTTGAAGGTTATGTAATTACTCATGGTTGTGGCAGGATCACTTTTACTCTTAATAATGAATTGTTTGGTTGTGGTTTTTTGGATGGATTACTGTATAAATTAGAACTAGATCATAATTTCTCACAGTCTTTGTTGTCTCTTAATATTGATGACATAACTAAAACAAAGACAAAATCACCTAAACAAGCAGAGAATTCCTCCACATTGTGGCATAAACGTCTCGGTCACATCTCACGAGATCGCATGACACGACTCGTCAAAGAAGGAATCTTACCCTCTCTTGATTTTAGTGATTTTGAAACATGTATTCAATGCCTCAAAGGCAAAATGGCTAAAGGGAATAAGAAAGGAGCCACCAGATGTTCCAACTTGTTGGAAATAATTCATACTGATATTAGTGGCCCCTATCCCGCATCAATAACAGGACATACATCATTTATTACATTCATTGACGATTATTCGCGTTATATGCACCTTTATCTGATTAAAGAAAAATCTGAATCCTTACAAACTTTTGTCGATTATAAAACTTTGGTTGAAAACCAACTTGATCATAAGATAAAAGTTGTCCGATCAGATAGGGGAGGTGAGTATTACGGTAAACATACTGATATTGGTCAAGCTCCTGGTCCCTTCTATAACTTTTGCAAGGAACAGGGCATAATTAACCAATACACCATGCCAGGTTCTCCTCAACAGAATGGTGTTGCTGAAAGGAGAAACCGAACTTTAATGGACATGGTGAGAAGTATGCTCGCCAACACTAACCTACCCAAATTTCTTTGGACTGAGGCCTTAAAAACAGCTGTTCATATACTCAATAGGGTTCCATCAAAATCTGTCCCTAAAACTCCTTATGAGGTCTGGACAGGTAGGAAACCGAGTCTAAAATATATGAAAGTATGGGGCTGTCCTGCCGAAGCAAAAGTCTATAACCCTAACTTAAAGAAACTGGATCCTAAAACCCTTACATGTTTCTTTATTGGTTATCCCGAGAACTCAAAAGGTTATCGGTTTTACTGTCCTTCTCACTCTACCCGCATCATAGATACGCAACATGCCACTTTCCTCGAAACTTCAGAGATCAGTGGGAGCACGACAAATCCTGATTTAGATTTGCAAGAAGTACAAGAAGCGGGGGGAAACCACTCGTCGGTTATTACGATTCCTCCGATAACTCCTCTTGTACCCAACGCTGCTCCCGATATACCTGGATCTCCTAATGAACCGGTTGAACCTCCTATGCCTCCTAATCTAAACGCCGAAGAACCGCTTGTTAATGAACCCGTAATTCAGCTCAGGAGATCATCAAGGGCTCGCAGAAACACAAATTTTGATGATTTCGAAACTTATCTGGCTGAAGTCGAAAACATTGGGAAACTTACTGATCCAACCTCTTACCGAGAAGCTATTAATAGTGATCAGGCCACTCATTGGATTGAAGCCATGATTGAAGAGCTTAAATCCATGGAGCGTAATGGCGTTTGGGTATTGGTTCCACTTACTAAAGGATCCAAAGTAATTGGATGTAAATGGGTGTTCAAAACCAAATTAGACCCGAATGGAAACGTCGAACGCTATAAGGCCAGACTGGTTGCAAAAGGCTTTACTCAAAAGGAAGGAATCGATTATCAAGAGACCTTTTCTCCTGTCTCTCGTAAAGATTCCCTAAGGATCGTCATGGCACTCGTAGCTCATTATGATTTAGAGTTACATCAGATGGATGTCAAGACCGCTTTCCTAAATGGTGACTTGCAAGAAGACGTATACATGCAGCAACCTGAAGGATTTATTCCAGAAGGTAAAGAGCACATGGTCTGCAAGTTGAATAAATCGATATATGGGTTGAAACAAGCATCACGACAATGGTACCTTAAATTTGATGAAGTCGTAAAATCTGATGGCTTCCTAAAGAATCAAGTGGATCAATGCACCTATCTCAAGATCAGTGGGAGTAACTTTATTATCCTTGTTTTGTATGTGGATGATATTCTACTTGCAAGTAACAACTTGGATTTGCTACATGAGTCGAAGCGAATGCTTTCGCATAATTTCGACATGAAAGATCTCGGTGATGCCTCTTATGTTTTAGGTATCGAAATAAATCGAGACAGACGTAATGGTGTTCTAGGTCTTTCCCAAAGGGCTTATATTGACCGTATTCTAGAACGCTATAACATGCAGCACTGCACACCCACTGTGGCTCCGGTAGTTAAAGGGGACGTATTTGGACCTCATCAAACTCCGAGCACTGAAACTGAGAAGGCTGAAATGAGGATGATACCTTACTCATCTGTAGTTGGGAGCATTATGTACGCTCAGGTCTGTACTCGACCGGATATCGCTTACATCGCTGGTATGCTGGGGCGTTACTTATCTAACCCCGGATTAGCACACTGGAAAGCGGCTAAAAAGGTTCTACGATATCTGAAAGGGACCAAAGACTACAAATTAACTTATAGAAGAAGTGACAACTTGGAAGTAGTAGGTTATTCTGATTCTGACTTTGCTAAAAGCAAAGAAGACCATAAATCTACTTCTGGGTATATTTTCATGTTAGCTGGCGGACCAATCTCTTGGCGGAGTCATAAACAGAAACTGACCCCAACGTCTACTATGATGGCTGAATATGTTGCCGTTTATAATGCAACCTGTCATGGGATGTTGTTAAGGAACCTGATCAGTGGACTCAAACTCGTCAACTCAATCTCTAGACCATTGAAGCTTTACTGTGATAACTCAGCTGCTGTAACTTTCTCGAACAGTAACAGTTCGACTGGCGCTGGGCTGTATCTCGACACAAAGTATCTGTTTGTACGCGAACGGGTTGAGGAAAATGTTCTTTGTGTTGAGTACATAAGTACACATGACATGCTAGCGGATCCGATGACCAAAGGTCTTCCTCCTAATATATTCGTAGGATACGTGTCGAATATGGGGCTTACAAAAGACTTAATTTAATAGCATGATGTACTTATTGGTCATTATTATTTATTAATGAAAATTTTTCCTCCTTATTCAGATTTTGTTTGTCCATTATTTACACCTTATGCGCATAACTGTGTTGGACATTATTATAACAAAATTTGTCTTAGTTGGTCTATCATTGCTTATTCAGTTTAGAATTTGAGTCATAGTTTGACTAGTGGGGGTCCTGAGTAGATGTTCTTCTCTACGACTGTAGTTATTGACTATGATTTCGGTTTGAAACAAAATGAGTATTATCTCGTACGGACTTATCAATACTCATAGATAAATGATCTACTCGGTCAAGTGGGAGAATGTTGGACCCATATTATTTGTGACCCTCATTGATCATTTATCCTTACTGATATGATGACTGACACTAACTGAAATCTGTGTCTAGTAAATATTCGATGGACGTATTTACCTTAACGACACTATAGATTTCCCATTAGGTGATCGGAACTAAGAGAGCTTATAATAAACACTTATTAAACACCAGGGACTAAATAATAAATACTCCTAACTTGAGTATCTATAAAAGGACCATTATAAACCCTTGTTTGGGTTGGTCAATTTTCTTTATCATCACCATCTTAATCCCAAAGTGTTTCTCTCTAATTCTCCATCCTAACACGATCATCTCAATTTGGGAATCATCAATGGCAAACCTATTCAATAACATGCCCGGATCATCAGGAGGTATATGATAAAATGAATCAATCTTATTTTAATCCAACATGAACAACTGAAAATCGAAGACCGTTACAAGTAATATAAGATATGTTCATTTGTTATCATCTAAAAATTTGAGGGTTTTATATGTAAAAAAATTATATTGAGTGGAATCACATTTCTAATTATTTTTGTTATGATTGTTTTTCTTTTTCCATTTTTCAAGTCTACGAATCGAAAACCAAATAAAGATGATAAATGAATTTTGAGAAAAAGAAATCTGGGAATATGGAGTAGAGAGGAGACATAAGACATAAATTTAAAGAAACAATATAATGTAAGACTTTATAAAATTACTATTATACCCTTTTTCTTTTAAAGAAATGATTTATAATTGATTAAAATTGGACCAATCAAAAATGGTTCTCGCAGTTCTTGCAAAAATATTAATTCTCGCATGAACCAGTCCATATATATATATATATATATATATATATATATATATATATATATATATATATATATATATATATATATATATATATATATATATATATATATATATATATAGATTGTAGGTCGAAATAACAAAAAATCATAAATATGTGGAGAATGAGGCTTACGAAGCTTGATGTAATCCAAGAAGATGAAGGTGAAGATTATAGTATTACTCACAAAAGAATCACACCAAGATGTGTTGTATAATTTATCAATTAGAAAGTGAAAGCTTATTTTTGGGGTTTTCCTTTGAATATAAAAATATTTTGTATTTGTATAAACTAGAGTTTATTGGATGGTTGGGTACACAAAGGGTCAAAATTATTTGTGCCGAATTGAAGTATATTTTTTAAGTTCATGATTGATCTCTTAAAACTTTCTTACTCATTTTATAAAGTTTGTATATTAATATATTGGGTTTAGTTCATGAGAATGTAACAAACTTTGTTATTTTTGTTAATTTGTGTATTAAAATCTCAGAACCTCTATTGTGTGTTCAACTCTTATTTTTTCACAAATAATGTAACATACTAGATTTTTACTAACGCGTAACCGGTTCAATTATTCGAAATGTCTCAAAACAAATCCGGTTATTACATAGTTTGTAGGAAAAAATAAAATAAAATTTGAATACACTCAATAAAGTTTCTAAGAATTTGATACACCGAGTAACGTTAATGGTTAAACATTGTAACATTTTTCATACATTTAGTCGTAATATAGTTAGTTTAATGATTTGGTTATGGTCAAAAAAACAATATTATCAAAATATATTTTTATTATTCTTTAAATGCATTGATTTAGGAGGTTCTATGAATTAACTTTGGAAGACCTTATTCATATCAGATGATAAGCCCAAATTTGATATGTGTATTTGAGTTCATTAGAGTTTCATTAGGTTATGTACTCCTATATATATGTTATCAATAATAATATTCATTAAGGGGTTTATATCATTCTACAATTCGGATTTGAAAGTTTGACTACGCGTATCTTATAGTTTTTATGACATATAGAGACCAAAGAACCCTTTACTCTTGAAATTGAAGCAAACATTTCATCAACTTGAATCGTTTTAATGCGATAAAGTTATATATACGTCCTTCAATTTTGTTTTGAATGTTGCTACAATCCTTTCATGTGAGATATACCAAACAAATCTTGAAACATTTGAGCAGGGAATGGTGTACGAGTCAAACTTGCAAGGAAGAACCTCTATGGAATGAAGGTTTTCATATCTAAAACTTCCTTTTGTTGTAATCATTTCTTGTATAAGATGGTTTGAATTGTTTTAAGAGAGCATCTTAGTTTGTGTGGAAAGAATCTTGAATTTTCCAATATGTCAACTAAGAAAATCCTGAACTGATGTTGTTGTAAAAGATATGCTTCTATTTTCATACTTTTATGCAACATATTACATTAATATTCATGATATAATATTTAATATTTTTGTATGTTATATATATATATATATATATATTACTTATAGTTCTTACTTTGCTCGCAGGTACATAGAGTAGTAAGCTATAAAATTGAAACAAAATGCCTCGAGATAACTGAATGGTTGTTTATGTATTTATTTAATCAACGGAAATATTAAACTAAAAAAGATACACATTTTTAAACTCCAAATTGTAGTATTTAAACAAAATAACAAGACAATAGCTAGTACATATGCTCTAACAAACACTTAACATCCACCACCTCCGCCTCCACCGCCACCACAACCTCCTCCTCCACCACCACAAGCACCACCACCGCCACCTGCTGAGCCACCGAAGAAGAAACCGCCTCCTGAAGATCTCCCATGACGACGATGTTTCTTATGGGAGTCATGATCATTAGAGTCAGCACAACCGAAGATGATCATAGACAAAACAGACATAGAAACGACAATCATGCATAGCATAAACACGATATGTGAGCCTTCAAAGCTGAGAATTCCTCCTCCTTCGCCGCTATCAAGGCTAATTATTCGAGCCATGGCAGTTCAAGTTTGTTGCAAATTATATTTGCATAGGTTTTCTATTTATATGTGTAGGAAGTTTGAACCAGTCAATTAGTCAATTTCTTGAAAAATAAGTATCCAATTTGTATACCATCTATTAGTACACGTATGTAATCTGTGTATTTTCTTGGAAATTTGCTTTAATAAAACTTGTCTTATAATTTAATTAGGTCAAACGAAATATGAAATTTTACAAAGATGAATTAGTATTGAAATAATCAAACAAAACATATTATTTGATAAAAGTTTGATGATATGTTTATTAAGTATCATATACGCATCTAATTTAATATTTAGCACAAAAAATGATCAAAGTCAGCTAAAGGTACTTATTGCTTTTCCACTTTTAACTAATTGAGTGTAAAATTTTTAGATGTTATAAGTTTCTTACCTATTTTTAAATATGAAGAAGTTATATAATTCAACACATTTGTAAGTAGTCATATTTTTATTTAACAACTAAAGTTATATAAATTTAAGAATTTTTATATATTTATTCACACTTATAAATGTAATAATTTTGTACACACTTAAAAATGTAAAAAAATTAGCAAAACATTCCACATATTTTAAAAGCATGGAAAAATATGTGTAGAATTGACATTTTTTTTAGTTAATTTTATATATACCTTCATATCTTTAAGTTATCGATCTTATGAAGGAAGTTTCGAGTGTCATGGAGTGCATATAAAGTATGTCTCGTTTTAGCGAGTTCGAGAGATTGACTCTTATAGACAAGTGTATATAATTTTTATGTGTGTAAGTTTTCTTTCTATTTTCTTTTTCAACAAATAAGAAATAGAAGTATTTAACCAATGTGTGTAAAAGCATGTTTAACTAACTAGTCACTAAACCAAATTTATTCATTAAACATTTAAAATAAACCTTTATAAAGTTCTATCATTCGATTGAAAGACATCATTTATACAATAATACAACACATATCTTATACAACACAAACAAACCGACTTTTTAAAATTTCATGAAAAAATGGAACTTCGTGTGTTGCAATGATTGAAAAATGCATGACTGAAGAAGTCGAACGTGAGTCTAGGTTGTTTATCGATTGGTTGTCAACCACCACCTCCACCACCGTTATCCCCCCTACCAACGCAATCAATAACAATCTCACGTGGATTATCTCTTACATCTTCGTTATTATGAACTTGATTATCGATCTCCTTGCGTGTGAATAATTTAATTAACACTATCATGGATAATACCCACACCAACACTAAAAGTATAACAAGAACCACAACACCCATAGATCATAATATAGTATGAGACTTTCAAATAATGGTAGGAATTGAAAGAATGTTTTTACCTGACCAAATAAGCCCTACTTTACTTATAATAAAAAGCTTATAGTAAAAGTTAAATCATTTGTTGTATAAAATATATGTAAAGGAAATTTCAAGGAATATACATGCATGTAAAATGGATTATGTTATATGTCTTATTTATTTGGCATTTTACCAAATAATTAAAACTGATGTAACAATCTTGTCATTTTTATTTATTTTCCACTCCTTTTCCGGACCTGGTAAAAATTTTGTACACACTTGTATAGATTATAAAGCTTAGTTTTGATAACAACATTTCTTACGGTTATAGTTCAAAAGTTTGAACCTGTATTATTTATGTGACAACCGTATTTTCGAAGTATCATTTCAGAGTGTCATTTGTCATTTTTGTATATCGATATTTTGTTTTGACCCTATTAGTGTTATTGTTTCGTTTATCAGGCGTTATTTATTGTTTAGTCGGAAATTTATTTATCGTTTTGTCCTTCGTGACGGAAACGTTTTCGATACCTAAATGCCTAGTAGATATAGTACGCTCGTAAGATATGTTAGGGTGTTTATGCCTTCGATTATATGATTAAGATTAACGTTATAAATATTACAAAGTTGGTCCTTTCTAACGAGTCAAATTCGTGCCTAAGTTACTATCGTACACGTATTATACAATTGGAAATCGAACGTCGAAAATTTCGGAAAAGCTGAGTCACTGCGCAACAGTGAGTACCTATTGCGAGCAGTGGCGTAGCCAGAAATTATCATCAGGACGGGCCAAATATTGACAACTAAATGATGATTAGCATATTGTAGTATAATAAACTAAATGTATTAACATAAATTATGATTAGCATACTGCAATATTGAATGGAAAGTTTATAGTTACCAAATTGGGTGGGCATATGGATTGATTTTTAACCTGGATGGGCCAAATTATTTATAGTAAATAACTATTACCAAGACACATATGCATAATAGTAGCAAAAAGGTGAATCTTTGGGAGGGCTATAGCCCTTTCTACCTTATATGTGGCTACGTCACTGACTGCGAGGCAGTGGTACCTACTACGACACAGTGGTTACCAACTGCGGCACAGTCAGGGCTCAGGACAGATTATGCTAAAAACCTCTTTTTCTACCTTTTTGAGATCCACAACTTGCCATCACGTGATTTTTGGTTGGAAACTTTCTAATATGAGTGGGTTAGACCATATTTAAGATCTAACAACACTTCCTAACCCTCTCACATGCCAATTTCACACTTTACGTCTCCATTCTTCTTTTCTCTTTTCATTTACCTCATTTCACCAACTAAACTCTCTCATTTCTCCCTCAATTTCCAGAAACTTATGAGTTAAATAAACCTAAAAGTGAATTCATATTAGAAGAAACTTCCCCATCTTATTCATCATCATCTCCTTGATTCTTCTTCATTTGGTAAACATTCTAGCTTGAATTCTTGATGTGTAAAATCTAGTTTATAAAACTCTACCTACTATTAGACTTAATTACACAATATAGGCAGTGAACCTATTCGTATATAACATAGTTAAAGCAAGCAAATGTTCGAACTCAGGGACTAATTTAGTTTTTCAAATTACGAATTAATAATACTGGTTTGTGTTTGGGGTTTTTGTTCTAACAATTGATTAACTATCTGAAAACTGAAAAGTGATTATAAAATCGATGTGAGAAAAGTAATTAAATTTATCAAATATTGGAAAAAATACACTCGTTTGACACTTCACTTGTTTTCTAATTATGTTTACGAAATTGAATATATATTTAACTTATAATATATAGTAAAAATCCTCTCGAATATTTTACTAACTTTAACTACTCCAAATTATAATGTTCCTCTCGAATACAATTACAATTATTAGTAATTAAGCATTAATTAACAAGCCGGTATTTTATGATTTAATATTATGAAGTTTCCTCTCGAATAACTTATCTAATTACTAAGTCCTCTCGAATCTTAACAAAAAGACTTACTCGTTTACGTTTTATTACCTAAGTTGTAATTACTAGGTCCTCTCGAATCCTAATAATTATAAACCAATTAACGACCGATTGATTATTTCTTACAAGTTAATTAATCTATCTAGATTCCTCTCGAATACTTAGAGTGATGATTAACAAATTGCACATAAACAACTTATAATAATATGGCAAAACATTAAAAATTAAGGATCTACGATTAAACACAAGCACCTAAACAATCAATAACAAAACAATAATTATTAAACAAGATCCATAAATCAAAAGAGCATAAAAGATGTTTAGCTACTCATAATCATTTTCAAAATAGCAAACAAATAAGAAAAAAACATACCAAATAAGTCTTTAAAAAGAAAGAAAACAAACTAAGAATGTTGAAAAACTTGCTTCGTGACCGAATCTTAACGAAATCCAACTTCTAACTTCTTTTCTAGCTCTCCAACGAAATCTCCAGCTCCAATGAATGATAATAATAATTGATGTTTAATTATGGACGTTTGAGGCTCTATTTATAAAGAGAAATCAAGAGGAAAACGTTTTCGAGTAGAACTCCAAAACAGGGCAAGGGCGTCGCCCCTTATGGTGACAACGACGCAGCGTGTGGGTAATCCGTGTTTCAAACCAACTTAAACTCCCAGTGCGTCGTCCTCCCTAGTAACAGCGTCGCTCTCTCTTCTGTGCAAATGACAACGGCGCCCTATCCCTCCAGGGCGTCGCTCTATCTGACAGATTTATAATGACGTTATAACATACGTAAAGTGTTACACCCTTTCAAATCTTCTGTTTTAACCCCAAAACACATATCAATCTTAGAATACACACTATTAACACGGTTTTTGGTCGAAAACGTGTATTTTGCTACATAATGCTATATCTTTCCTTTAAACCATCGGGATTACAAACCCTTCATAACTTAAACATATTATATCATATTATGAGATGTTAATCGCATAAGGAAACCCTACTAAGCTTAAGAGATACTTAGGCGGTTTATTGTATGTATTGTTAGGGCACTTAGGCGAAGGAGCTACTTTCGGTTGATTATCCTCCCGGCGTATTTTATTTTGCTTTGCTTTCCAGTGATTTATTCGAGCCCTTTTTACCGTTTTACGCTATTTCGGCATGTTAAGCGTTTATTTACTTAAAGTATGTATGTATGTATGCAGTATTGCGTATTAATGAATTATGATGCCTCTAGATTAGCGTTCCCCTACTTGTATGATCTGTGTGGTAATATGAGGCCTCGTATTCTACACCTATCAACTTGTATGAGCCTACGGTTCATATATATAGATCTATGTGGGTTTAACAAACCCTCACCACTAACTCTATGATGATGATGTCGCTCTGTCAAGTTAAGTGGATGTTATGACCGCTTTATTCGTAGTATACACTTAGTTTAATGCACTAAGGTAGGGTAGTCCCGAGTATGTTATGGTTCAGGTGATATTTTATATCTAGGCTCATGTATGTATTGTGGCGTATGCCGTTGTATGTAATGCGGCGTATGCCGTTGAAACAGTATTTTATGAAAGATTTTATACGAGTCACTTATGATTTCAAAGTATGATTTAAAAACGTTTTATTCAATCGTTTTATGGGTCAAAACTTACCGAAACCTTTTTATACTTATATTTTCATTATCATGCGAATAACCCACCAACTTTATCTTGACGTATTTATTTTAACGCTTTTCAGGGATTTGAGGTTACTCCTTATGTGCTGATATGCTTTTGACTGACTACGTGAATTTGTTATGCTCGGAACTGATTTGCTTTCGTTTTGTATTAGTTCTTGTATGATCCAACGTTGTAGTCCCTTTTGTAATTCGATTCGGATATTTTATAACTTTGTAATCGAATTTTATTTAATCTATGGATGATTGTACTGTTGTTTATGTTTGATGTAACCTTTTAAATCTTGGTTCCAGGATTGGAAGGGAAGTGAAACTGCAAAGGACGTCTTTAAGAGTGAGCAAGAAGCTCGATCTTCTGCAAAGCGCCAACTCATACCAAGAAGGCCTAAAGGATTGGAGTTGGTCATACTCTAATTTGTCTTTTAACATTTCAATAAAATTTGTTGTCTATACATCAATATATTCATATTTCTTTTTTTCATCAAGATATTATTCAGTAAATGGCTTTTTGGTTCTATTTATAAAACAATAAATGAGTGATCGACTTTTTGAAACATCCTCGTTCGCCTAATGTAGCTCAATCGTCAAACAACAGTGTTGTTCTTTGCAGTTTTGCACCTATCATGATTATAGGTTTAACTTACCAACAACACTAAGTTTGATGACTCAGAGGTCAACAACTTAAGCCGATTCTTATGTAAAACATACTAAGTATTGAATTTGTAGAGAACACACACCAACACTAAAACAATAACAAGGGACCAACTAATGTATTAATGTATTATTTCTAGGAACTGAAAATCATATTTTCACCTGATCCAAGGGACCTTTAAAAATAATAAATATTTTCCATCATATTTTTATTAAATAAAATATGAAAATTAAGAAAGAGAAAGACATAACAAATCAAGGCCCGAAAATCAAAGCCCATTTATTATCATAAAACGTTTTTTAGGTAACCTTAATTTGGTCACACTATCACTTCTTCGGACACATTTCAACATTTCGACATTTTCTTCTTTGTCGCCAATGGGGAACAAAAGGATTCGAGCTGCTCAAAACAAGGTGATTTCTTCTATGTTAATCGCTTCCGATTAGTGAATTAGCTATTTATTTTATAGTTTCAATAATTCTCGATTTTTTTATGATGTAATTGAGGTTAATTGTGACCTATTGAAACATGTCAAATTTGTTCCTTTTCTTTTATCATCGGGATACGAACCCTTAACTTGTCCGTAAGAGTCGATAGGCTGATATATATGTTGTAATTCAACATATTTTTATTTTTGCTTAATGTTCCCAACATATTTTATCATTTATTTTTTTCGGGACTCAAAATTTATAACACTTTGACTTTAATTCGTTTTTAAGTCCCTTATTTAGTAATTTGACCACCTTTGTATAGGGTTTTATATTTCTTAGTTATACCAATAAAGTTTTGACTATTTATTCAATCATTTTTTTCTTCTTAATAAATGATCTTTATAGTTCTAGGGTTTCTTGGATTAAAATGTGTAGATAACACAATCCATGTATTATAGGTTTATTGGTTGTGTGATTGTTAATTGATTATGATATAGTTGACGAGTTTTAATTATTTTTGTAGGGACGTCGTCGAAGATCAAATTCAAATGATTTCATCAACCAATTGTCGGATGATATTCTTGTTATAATATTATCTCTTATGCCTACCAAGGATGCCGTGGTAACGAGCAGCATCTCCAAAAGATGGAGATTCTTATGGCGTCAGTTATTCCAATTAAACTTCGATAGTACTGAAAGTTTAAATAAGATGGCAAAGAATAGAAATCTTTATGATTCAGATCAGCAATATGAGTACACTCTGCAGGTGTATTATGCCCTCGGTAGTTATATTCACCCGAACGTTAAACATTTCAAGATTCGTTATGATTTTGATGAGATAATTTGTGAAGATATTAATAATTGGCTCAAAACAGCTAAAAAGTTGAATGTTGAAATACTTGAACTTTATTTGAATGAAAACAGTCGCAAGTTTGGTGATCCGACACAAGGATATAATTTCCCATTTCAATTCTCAGAGAGAGACTTGGCAAACATTTCTTCAGGGGTGAGAATTTTGAAAATATATGCTGAGATGATTTTTCTACAAAAGCTCGTGTTGAAGAACGTCAATGTGAGTGACGCAATCCTTCATGAATTTATAACAAAATCTCCAAATCTTGAAATGATATCTATTCATGGGTCATGTCACTTCACGGATATTCATTTTGGTGGTCGGGAGCTTAACCTGAAACACTTTGAGATATCATACTGTTTTGGGATTAAATCTATTTCTTTATATGGTTTTCAACTTGAATCATTCACTTATGAAGGTCCAGAAATCGAATTACATCTCACTGATCTACCAAATCTCAAAAAAGTTGACACTGGTGAGATACGTCTTGGGTCCCAAAATAATGTGTTTAAGAATATCTCAGCTTGTGTTTCGCATCTTCAGGTTCTTTCCTTGAACATATATCGTCCCAAGGTTAGTAATTAAGTATCTAATGTGGATTCTATTATATGCTAACTTTTCGAAATAGTATCCACTTATACATAAATTATTATTTTGTCTGTATCATACTTCAAAAGTTTATTTTGATGTATACAAGCGTTAATCCGTTACTACTATATGTACCTGACCTCCTTTAACTAGTAAACTGGGGGATCCGGTGTCGGTTGATGGTGTGTCAGCTTATCTTCTTGGCACGTTTCCACAAAATTCCTGTTAAATGATAAAGAGGGTAGCGGATGCATTTAGTGAACCAAAAGTGTTTGATACACATCTTAGGATCTTTTGAAATTTGATGCAAACACAAGTTATTTGACTAATAGTTAGATACATTTTAATAAGTTAGTCCTATATCTAATGGCAAAATCGTTATTGCATTATTAATATTTTTGCAGGAATGTATAAAGCTTAATTTCGTTCCTGAACTACCAAATCTGAAACAATTGAGGCTAACGTTCAGAGCTCAAGGAGATGAAAGTCTACTAGATTTTACTTCATTAGCTACTAAATTATGTCCGAGTTTGGAGACTTTAACGATTGAGGTACTTATGCTAACCCAAATAACGACTTAATATAACCGCATTATAACTTCATAAAAAAAAATAAAAAAATGTCATGTCTCATTTTGCAGCTACTTTGGTTTTCACCAATGAAAAAGAGGAGGAGGGTAATGCACGTTTCTACTAATCAGCCCCATAAACACCTCAAGCTGTTCAAAATTTCGGGGTATTATGGTCGAATCAGCGACCTTGAACTTGTTGCATATATCATAGAAAATGTTGCTGAGCTAAAGAAAATTGTGATTGATCCTCGGTTCCAGGCTTGGAAGGGAAGTGAAATGGCAAAGGACTTCATGAAGATAGAGGAAGAAGCACGATCTTCTGCAAAGTGCCAAATTATACCGATAGTTCCCACAGGCGTGGAATTAGTCATACTCTAATTCGCCTTTTATCATTTCAGTAAACTCTGTTACGTTGTGTTGTTTCTACATCAATATATTCATATTTCCGTTTGTTATCAAGATAGTACCCATTTAAAGGACGACTGGTTCTATTTACAAGATATTAAATGGGTGATTGACTTCTGAAACTGTTATCATGTCTTAAATTGTTATATTGTTTTCTCAAATATATATAAGAGGATTTAGCCTATAAAATGTAATTAGAAGCTATTGGTCACAACTTATTTATGACATGATCCATGGAAAATGGGTGTTCATAAAACGAATTTTGTATGTACATTAACTATTTTTAACGCGTAACTCTTACTTTCAGTATGGTATTTATTATGTTCTAACTGCACTGTTGTGTTACAAATAGTTAATGTAATACGGATACCCAACAAAATTCCTTCTATGAACACCCATATCTTCCAATTACGGTCATTGGTCAATATGGACTTATTTCAAATAATCCAATCAGACAAACAATCAAGCAATTTGTATTCAATATATATTTAAATGAAAAACATTGCTTAGTAAATAAATAAGAACTAAGGTACAATGTGGTTTTATAGACAAATACTACTCACATGTCCGGGATAGGACTTGAACCACCACCTATTAGTTGTGAAATAAGGTTTGGGTTGTATGGGTCTGGTTTAACGCTTTTTTTACAGGCGTGGTCGATAGAGTTACCACATGCAAAGATGATCATGGACACAAAAATCATGCATATCATGAACACGGAATGTGTGCCCTCACACTTAAAAAATCGTTGTTGCTAGTGTAGCCATGAATGGAAGAGGCCGACTTAATACTTGCCTAGATTCCAACAAAGGGTTTGCAACAATGAACAATTAGATATGGGGAGGGATAACCTCACCCCCCCTCCCCTCTATCTTCACCCCCCGTGTATTATTATTAGGGGAAGGATAACCTCACCCCCCCTCCCATTAGATATTTGTTTTGACAAACGATAACATCATTTAACCTGTGTATAATATGTCTTTTATTGCTCCCTTTAATAGTTGCTATCATATTTCACACATTTTGAATACACTTTGACATGTATGATGTATTTTCATAATTTATACGTTTGACCCGTAAAAGGAAAACTATAACCCATGTCGACCCATTTAGACAAAAATGTTCGAAATTACCACTTCTAGCACTTATTGATGTATAGTTTGTGAGCTAATCTCCAAAAATATTGGTCATCTAATTTAGTTATCCTTGTTTTCATAGAAAAGTAGAACCAGAGATATTATTGCATATGAGGAGAGGGAAAAAAGGTTGTACATTCAATATATAAGGTACAAATATACAATGCATTAGTTTGATTATTAGACGTATTGTTTGAGCAAGGATTGGAAGGCTCAGTACTGGGTTTGGGGAGATCAATCTCTTGGCCTCCTGCTTAGGAGTGCAAACCTAACAAGCTCTTGGCGAGGCTAAAGTGGTAAAGAAATTGAATGGTGAAGGTGATCGGAATATGATTACTGCGGGGAGTAGACACTCTGGTGTAATAATAATGTGTGTTAATATGAGGAAGATGATGATAGCTATGAGTGTGTATTAAAGCTAAATATTTGGTGAGGAGGTGAAGTATGTCAGGATTAGGTATTTATACCCAACACTCCCAGATATGGGGAAACGTTTGGCAATAAAGACTAATAATATCTCATGAGTGTCATTTATGATGTTCCAATGTATCTCTAATTATGACTAGAGTCACGTTCCTACTCATCATTATGTCACTCGTTTGAATTCTTACTTAAAGTTGTGGGTCTTGAGAACCAGGAGCGGTGAGAGGGCCATAATCCAGGTGAGGTCGGGAGCCGGGAAACGTGTCACACCCCGCAAATGGCGGAACCGAGGTGTACAGAGAATACGGTATCAGAGATTCAAAGGTTACATCAACATAAGTAAACCAAACATAATCAACATAGATAAATAAGTTTGAGAATAGAATACTTATTACAATCATCCGAAAATATCAAAATACGGCTACAGCGTTTGGGATACTAAGGAATTAACAAAAGCAAAATAAATTTCATGCAAGTAATCCCCGTAGCCACCAAGCATAACATCAAAAAGTGTAACCTCAAATCCCTGAAAAGCGTTAAAATACGACGTCAACATAAAGTTGGTGAATTATTCGCAATAATTAATAAAAACATAATAGTATAAAAGTTCCAATACGTTTTGACCCAAAGGTGTTATGATTTGAAGATAAGTCATTTGAAAAATGATGGTTTCAAAATATACGTGAAGTATTCAAAACCTTTCAATAATATACCCATACCAATACCATAAAAATACCATAATTGAATCATAAAATACATACTGGATAGATAATAGCTTTAGGAACATACGATACACCTGAACCATAACAATATTGGCAACTAACCCCACCTAGTGTCTTAAGCTAGGTTGTCCTCGAAAATCACGGTCATAACATTACTAACACGGACAGGGCGCATCCATCATCCATCGTGTTAGAAATGAGGGTTTGTTAGACCCATATAGCGCTATATATACGAACCGGCGGCTAAAAGCTAACAGGTGTGTATACGGGGCCTTGTACTACCACAAAGGCGGTACAAGTTTGGGTAAGACTCATCTAAAGCATTCATATCCATAATACATACTCATAATATATATACCATAAAAATACATTTATACAACGCTAATCATGCCCAAAAAGTGTAAAAAGGGTAAAAAGGGCAACGAATAACTCACAGAATAGCAAAGCAATCCAAACACGATATGTCGGGAAATAATCAGATACGGTCAAGCTTCCACGTCTAAGTGCCCTAAACATCACGTAAATAAACATGTCTAAGTATCTCTAAGTCTAGTGGGGTATGCCTTAACGATTAACATTTTATACGGGTTTTAAAATGACCAACAGGAACATCGATTTAACAGGATTACAAACGTTTCGAAAAGTCCGGAAGTTAGTTACGTATCACGTAACTAGAGTTACGCAACACGTAACTCAATTACGTGACTAGAGTTAATTACGTGCACTACAAGTTACGGGTTTGGCATAATTACGTGACAAAGAAGTTAGTTACGTGACACCCAAGTTTAGTTACGTGAATTACAAGGAGTTACGTGACTAGGAAGCTATTACGTGCTCAGTTACGTTCACGTAACACAGTTACGTGACGTAACTGGGTTTTTACGAAAAATTACATTCGGGATTCGATTTCTGAGTGTTTTAGGTGTCAAAATCATCCCATATTGGAAACCTATGTCCAGAATACGTTTAGGTACAATAACCCTCAATAAAATCCGAGTTTTGATGGTAAAAAGTGAGGTTTTCGAGTTTGAATAATTAAAATAAAGTTTAAAAAAAAATCGATAGAAAACTTACCCGATCGAAACGAAAATTGGAGGAATTATAGAGGTGAATACGGTGAACAATAATCAAGCTTCGAAATTGAATTCCAACGGTCGGATCTTGAGATAATTTAGAGAGAAGTGTGTGTGTTTGTAGGTGTTTTTCTAGAGAGAGAATGAGATGGGGAAAATGGGGAAGAAAGGGTAGGTGATAGGGTGTTAGAAAAGACAAAAATGTTGGTAGTAATAAGACAAAAAGTTTGGTAGGTTACTTTAGGACCATTTTTGTAATAGAAATTCCCCCATAGGACTAGTTTTGTAATAAATTTCTGAAAGGACTAAAGTTGTAATACTTTTTAAACGTTAATCTTAATCGTATAATTAAGGCATAATACCCCTAAACTTATCTTAAGAGCATACTAGACTTATACTAAAGGCACTTAGAACTACGTGTTCCCGACATAAAGATTCGAACCACATAAAATACAAATACGATACTCATAAAATACGCGAAATACGAATACGATAAAACATAAAAGGAATACAATAGGGTCAAAACATAAACATAAATAAATAAAACGAATACGGGTCGTTAGAAGTATACCTAGAAATTCGCGAATGTCACAGTCTCCCCAAGTAAAAAGAAATTTCGTCCTCGAAATTATCACTTGGTACCACTTCCGGGGGAAAGGTGAGGATACTTCCGCAGAATTTCATCTTCGCGTTCCCACGTGAACTCAGCTCCAAAACGGGAATTCCAACGAACCTTGACAATCGGGATCTTACTTCTTCGTAGACGCTTAACATCACTAGCAACGATCTCGATCGGTTCCTCAACGAAATGAAGCTTATCATCAATCTGGAGTTTCTCAAGCGGAACTAATAACGTCTCGTCAGCCAGGCATTTCTTCAACTGAGATACATGAAATACATTATGTACGCTGCTCAGTTCTGCCGGCAAATCTAGTCGATACGCAGCTGGGCCGACACGGGCTAAGATCTTGAACGGACCCGTGTATCTTGGACTCAGCTTGCTGCGCTTCACGAATCGGACAACCCCTTTCCATGGAGATACCTTCAATAATACCATATCTCCAACACTGAACTCAAAAGGCTTCCTGCGCTTATCAGCATACTTTTTCTGTCGATCTCTGGCAGTAATTAATCGTTCCTTGATCTTGAAGATCTTGTCAGTGGTCTCTTGTATAATCTCTGGACCAGAAATCTGACTATCTCCAATTTCTGCCCAACATACATGCGCTCGACACTTGCGGCCATACAAAGCTTCGAAAGGTGCACACTTGATACTCGTGTGATAGCTGTTGTTGTACGAGAACTCAATCAACGGCAAATGAACGTCCCAACTACCACCAAAATCAATTGCACAAGCTCGTAGCATATCCTCCAAGGTCTGAATAGTTCTCTCACTCTGACCATCGGTCTGCGGATGATAGGCGGTACTCATATCTAACCTTGTACCCATAGCAGTCTGGAATGTCTTCCAAAATCGTGAGGTGAAACGAGCATCACGATCGGAAATAATCGATACAGGAACTCCGTGTTTCGATACAATCTCTGCAATATATAAACGCACGAATCTCTCCATCGGATAATTCTCACGAATCGGTAGGAAGTGAGCAGACTTCGTCAATCGATCAACAATAACCCAGATACTGTCATAACCACTCGAAGATCTCGGAAGCTTCGTAACAAAATCCATAGTAATACGCTCCCATTTCCACTCGGGAATCTTCGGTTGTTGGAGTAGCCCTGACGGTTTCTGATACTCAATCTTCACTTTGGAACAGGTCAAACATCGACTAACATACTCGGCGATCTCACGCTTCATACCCGGCCACCAATAGAACTCTTTCAAGTCATGATACATTTTGTCGGAACCCGGATGAATGGAATAGTTAGACTTATGGGCTTCGTCCAGAATCAACTGCCGGATACTAATCGGAACCCAAATACGCTCGAGGAAATACAGAACTCCATCCTCCTTCGGTTCTAATTCCAACGCCAACTTATACAACCTTTCCTCTTTAGCACGGTCCTCTGTCATAATACCTTCCTGTGCTTGAATAATCCGAGCCTTCAAGCTCGTCTGAATAGATACCATCATAGAACGGATACGGACCGGTTTGACTGTTTCCTTACGACTTAGTGCATCGGCAACAACGTTCGCTTTACCAGGGTGGTAGCGAATGTCGCAATCATAGTCGTTCAATAACTCAACCCAGCGTCGTTGTCTCATGTTCAGCATCTTCTGATCGAATATGTGCTGAAGACTCTTGTGGTCGGTAAATACAGTACACTTGGTCCCATACATATAATGTCTCCAAATCTTCAATGCGAATACGACGGCTCCCAATTCTAGATCATGTGTCGTGTAATTCTGCTCATGGACTTTCAACTGACGCGAAGCGTAAGCTATAACCTTACCATTCTGCATAAGAACACAACCCAGACCCTTGTGCGAAGCGTCGCAATAAACAACAAAATTCTCGGAACCAACTGGTAGACTAAGAACAGGAGCGTCACACAACCGCTGCTTCAATACCTGAAAGGCTCTCTCCTGATCGGAACCCCAAACGAATGGTTCACTCTTCTGTGTCAACTTTGTCATAGGTGAAGCGATCTTGGAGAAGTCCTCGATGAATCGGCGATAATACCCAGCAAGACCCAAAAACGAACGGATTTCGGTCGGAGACTTTGGTGCAACCCAGCTCTTAACAGCTTCAATCTTAGCAGGATCAACGTGAATACCCTTCGCGCTAACCACGTGGCCAAGAAATTGAACTTCGGATATCCAGAACTCGCACTTGGAGAATTTCGCATACAACTTTTCCTTGCACTTCTAGAACAAGACGCAAATGCTCTTCATGTTCCTTGCGACTTCGGGAATAGATAAGAATGTCGTCGATGAATACGATAACGAATTTGTCAAGATACGGACGACAAATACGGTTCATTAGATCCATGAATGCTGCAGGGGCGTTTGTCAGACCAAACGGCATCACCATGAACTCATAATGACCATACCGAGTACGAAAAGCGGTCTTAGGTATATCATCCTCCTGAACTCTCAACTGATGATAACCAGAGCGAAGATCGATCTTAGAGAAATAGCAAGAACCCTGAAGTTGATAGAATAAGTCGTCAATACGAGGAAGGGGATAACGGTTCTTCACAGTCAGCTTGTTTAACTCCCGATAATCAATACATAAACGCATGGAGCCATCCTTCTTCTTAACAAAGAGGACAGGAGCTGTCACACCCCGCTAAAGCGGAAACACGGAATGTGAAGAGCAAAGAATCATTTCACGGGTTACACTAAAAATAACGGTTCGAGTCATTAAGATTTAAATTAAAAAGAGTACAAGTCAAAGATACAACCAAGTTCAATGTAAAACCATAGTACATAACCAAAAGTGTTTTTAAATAAAATTCCCAAAATAAGGTCTTCTTCCCAAGTACACTTCACATGATGGACTTGACCCGTCCGAGCAATGCACTTCATAACTTACGCTTAATTCCTGAAACATGAGATAAAGTGTCAACTACGAAAACGTAGTGAGTGAGTTACAGTTTATGATTTGAAGGAAAGTTCAATTTAAGAGTTCAAGTCACAGAATTTCAAGATAAGATCAGATACTTAAAATTCGAGAGTAACTTAATTAAATTTAAGTGCTTAAAATTCAAGAATAACCAAATTTCAAGACAATTTCAAGTACTATGGAATAAATTTAAGTAAGTTTAAAAATGAGTTCAAGTACGACCAAAGTAAGTCTAAGTCAGATACAAAGTCAAATAGCGTAGCGAGCAAACGGGGTCGTAGTCATTACCTCAGCGGTGGATTAATCCACATGTGCAAGACAGAACGTAAGTATATGCGTAATATAGACCTATGATCCTCGAGTTGTACCAACCACTAAGCTTAATATACGTAAGATTTAGTCTACACACTAATCCGATTCTGGTCAAGAACTGCCCACTAGTCAAGTCTAAAGTCCGCGAGGACGTAGCAATATGTACCTTGGTCTCTACCCATTGGTAAGGAGTGACCACTCCTAAATATCGATATCCATAATTTATGCTAACGGCTATTGTTAATAGTGTGTATAGTCGCCCGAGAAAAATTGTGGGACTTTGATCGAACAGTTTTTAAAAGTCCTTTAGTCTGCACTTACGGCATTATATTCTCACCTAGGGTTTAGCACTTAAATACAACCAAGCTATCAATGTCTATTCAAATATCCAAAGAGGCAAACCTAGGGAGTCTAAAGTAAGCCAATCCGAACAATTGATGTGGTCTACGCATAGTAGTCAAAATAGTCCATAAGTTCAATAAGTTCAATGGTTCAAAGGTCAAAATAGTTTACCAAGTTCACAAAAATCAAACTAGTTCAAATAGTTCAAAAGTCAAAATAGTTTATAAGTTCAATAAGTTCAAATAGTTCAAAAGTCAAAATAGTTTATAAGTTCAATAAGTTCAAATAGTTCAAAAGTCAAAATGGTTTATCAAGTTCACAAAAATCAAACTAGTTCAAATAGTTCAAAAGTCAAAATAGTTTATAAGTTCAATAAGTTCAAATAGTTCAAAAGTCAAAATGGTTTATCAAGTTCCCAAAAATCAAACTAGTTCAAATAGTTCAAAAGTCAAAATAGTTTATAAGTTCAATAAGTTCAAATAGTTCAAAAGTCAAAATGGTTTATCAAGTTCACAAAAATTTGATCTCATGTTTCCCCCAAAAAGAGTACTTAAACGGTAAAAGATAGGAGGGGTGTAACTCACGGTTTGCGAAGAGAGTGAACTCGGAATCGATCGGAGAACGGAGTCGGGAATCACGGAGTGCCTAGGAATACCAAGATTGTTCAAAAGTTAATGTCTTATTTGGTCCTTTGTATAAGATTTGGTAACTTTTGTTTATGGTTATGTAACGAAGTCAAATTGTCTCAAAATTGGTCCGAAGCGGTTAACGTTTATTTTTAGTTTGAAAGTTCAAAGTCATAGTTATTATTATGATAACCATGTTTTGGTTACTGAAATGATTTAGGTTTTCTAACGAAATTTGGGCAGCGCTTCCGCGCCCAAATTTCATGTCCAAAACCTACAATCGTTTCCGCTCACAAAACATACATATGCACAAAGTAACGTCACCACAAGTCCAATAAATCCAAAAAGTCCAATACAAGTCATTATTATTATTAGTTTTACTTATCTCAGTCTTACAATAACATTTGTGAAAGTCCAGAATGTGTGTACAAGTTTAAAACGGACAAACGACGATTTTTCGGGAGAACAGCAGCTCGGTGCTGCGCACCTGAGCCTAGGTGTTGCGCACCTAGCTGCTGTTTCCATCCCGTTTGGTGTTTTTCTTGCTAAAAACGTTTTATGACACAAGGATTTCAACATGCAACCGGTGGATAACTTATAAAACATTATTATTATGGTTTCTAAACAACTTTTATCCACAAAAACATAGATCTAAGTATCATTTAGATAAAAATCGTTTTTGTATGAAAAATGACACAAATCTTTATAAAAACTCATTTTTGTTGTTTAGATTGTACATGCAATTAGTAAATATCATTCAAAACATCATTTTAACAGTTTCTAATGTGCTTTTATTCACAGATTCGTGGATTTAAAGAGTATTTCGATTAAAAACGTTTTTGACCATAAAAGTCAAAGATTTGTATAAAAACACATTTTTAACCGTTAGATCTTACATGCAATCGTTTATTTATGTAAGAACAGTGAAAAGAAAGTAATCTACCGAAGGAAATTGAATGGATGATGCTTTTGGTCGGATTTGAGCTTCAAAAATCTTTACAAACTTGGTCCTTTTTCGAAATCTTTTGGTCCCTTTAACTCCTTTGGATGATATGAACGATTTTTATGGATAGAAACTGGATTTTGATGGCCAAATGTTCTAGAAATGAAGGTGTTTTTGTTGTGTTCTTGAGAGAGTTTGAGAGGAAAGATAAGTGTGTGTGTGTTTTTATGTTTTGTAAAATGAAGGAAAATGAAATGGAAATGAATAGAGGGTGATATTCTGGCCTAGGGACTGTTATTTGGCAGTAAATGAACGTTTTTGGTTGGTCAATTTGGGTGGTGGAGGTGTAAAAACGAGGCAGGGACTGAAATTGTAACATTTTTGAAATCTGCTGCTAGGTGCTGCGCACCTAGCAAGGGGGTGCGGCGCACCGGGCCTTTTCTCAGCTTATTCTGATTTTTCGTTTTTACGTTATTGCTTCGTTGGACCTTTTTGTTAATTGAAGGTTCTTAAATATGATTAGTTATGAACTTAGGAAAGTTCAATATGTGTTTTCTTGGTATTAGGACTTATAAAATTGATTCCGGAAGTTACTCCGACATTAGTTCCGACAGAGTACAGACTCAACAATTACGAACTAGAACAAAGCGAATACGATAAACGAGTGACTAATGATTTTGAATCGATATAGCGACTGAACAAGTACCAGAAATTTTGACGGTTGTCACATTCTCCCCGGGTTGAAAGAAATTTCGTCCCGAAATTTAGTTCGTCCCATGGAGAAGAAATGCCGTCGGATTATGGTGGACTTTCTTGACGAGTTTTGGTCCCTGCGTCTTCCCGTGGTAGTGGGACTAAGTCAGAGGTTCCACCGAACTCAGAAATGGGGACAGGGTTCGGTTAATGTCGTTTGACCTTGAAGTCAATAACCTACGTGGTTCGACAAGAGTTTGGTTTGGTAGCAGTTTTGACCTTGTTTAGAGAGAGGTGGCGAGGGTCTCATCTGATGAACACTCTTCAAGTGTGAAAAGGGGCACTTAAGAATATTGGGAGACGGTCGGGAAAATTATTAATCAATGGGAGGTCGGATCGGTATATCCCGAGACTTAGATCGAACCGATGTACTTCGGCTTAGTTTGCCGCGTTTCCAGAAGCAGACTGCTCTCCTTCCGTGGCGGTATCATAAGGGATACCCTATTGCCATCCAAGGGATTGAGGTTTTACTTCCAGATGGTCGCGCGGCTCCTTGGCCGAGTACGGGAACGTTTCCGGTCCTTCGCGAGTAGAGGTAGACGTAGGACCTTGCAAGTCGTCAACCGTCAGCTCCTAGCTGACAGGGCGGTGTTTGACACTTGCGTCCAAGCATAGACTGATGGGTTCACACTTCGTACTGGCACGGGGTCCGTGACGCAAGTGTACTCGATTAAAGACAGGCGAATTGTGAGGGGTGATGAGGTATGGTCGCGTTCCTGGCGATTCTCAGGAGGGCACTTCAAGGAGAGGGGGACGTAGATCGACTAATGGTGGGGGTGAGTTTTGGTGTCCTGCTTTGGCCTCGAGGTAAGTGAGGCACCTGGCGGAGTACAAGGTGGTGTCCTTGCACAGTGTCCGGCCAGAATAGTATTCTCGGGAGCTCTGGTTACAGCAAGTCGGATCCCGGGTAAATGGAATAACAATTCGATGGCCCTTGACGGGTATGGGTTCGCGATTATCTTCGGACTTCAGAGCTCATGCTAGGGGCTTGGTACTACAAGCTACGTTTGGCCTGGCCTGAGTTCCTTCGAGGTTGACCAAAGAGTCGGGAAGTGTCCTGCTCGGGGTCAGCGTTCGAATTTGGGGAAGTTGGCGTGCGATTCCTGACCGTGGAAGGGTTCTAGGGTGAGTTCGGGATGCTCACAGGATCTTCCTTGAGTAGGTGTGAGTGTTGGCGAGGAGTAAGGTTATCGGTTATCCAAGTACGGCCTACACACCGTGTTCATTAAGTCCATGAATACCGGCGATGTGCTGTTCAGGCGTACTAACAGGGGAGGGGCTTGGGTGGTTTGCATCGGGTTCGGAGCGTGCGGTCCTCGCAAGTGTTGGTCAAAATGTCGCGAACCTGGTGATAACTCGGCGGGGTCGACCTTCTAGAGATGTTTTGCACACTGCAACTACTCAGACTGGTTGTCGATCCTCGGGGATGGTTATCGGTTCTTGACGGTAGGCTTGTCACGTTCATGACGATCAGTGTATATACGGAAGGGTCCGTCTGTCTCTTGTCAGGGAGATTGGGGTTTTCCCATGGGGTTAGGTTTTGGGTGTTAGAGCTAGGAACAGGAAGTTCCTACAGCAGCTTTCGGCTGCCTTGGCATCTCGGTGGTGCTACGTGGTAGGGAGCCTCAGCTATGGGTGCCGTGTCAGGTACGAAGTTCATTTGTAATTTCTACTTGTCGGTTCAGTGGTAGTCTGGGAGTCTCTCAGAAAAGTTTTGGATGGTCCTTGACTACGGAAATGTCTTGGACTCGGCCTTACTTAGATTCATGATCACTGCCGTGAGCGGAGGGTGAGTCGTAGTCCTCCTCGAGATGCTGGCGCATCGTCAAGGGACACACGTTGCGGAGTTATTATTCAGGTCGTACTCCTGAACGACGGGAGTTTCCTTGTTATGGAGAGGGATGCAGGGAAGCTTGCCGGGGCGGACGGTCTTGGCTCTATACGAAGGTGACCTGTCCATCCCAACGGTAACGTCAAGGCTTGATGGTTTGGTAAGAACCGGGTCGATGGAATAAGCTTTAGGCAAACGGAGTACTGGGAATCCTAAATTTGCCTTCGTAGCTGCGACTATTGGATCGGTGGCATATTCGAAGGAAGACTATCCGTAATCGTCTGAGGTACTAAGCTGGTGAGATGTCTAATCTCTAAGGGCAAGGTTTTCTCCAGTTCTTGAATCAATTAGTGCGGAGGAAAAAGGGTCATTTGACAGAGAACGTACCAGTAATTGCTCTGAGGTTCTGGGGAGTTTCCTCGGCTGTGATTGCGAGGGCACTGAGGGTCTCTGTAGTATGCTCTAAGAGACAATCCCCACGGAGGTGCTGGTTGCTCCCACATTCGAGACAGAGCAGCTTTCTGTTTGCATTTTCTGGACAGCACCAGGGGTAGTGTCCCACTGTGTTGCAAAGTTTGCATACCGGGCACTTCCGGACATGGGGGAAGGGGCATCTGCTGTATTGGGGTTGCGGTCCAGTGTGAATTCGAGGTAAGTTGGGGTATCCTCGGGTGATGCTAGTCCGTGAGATTTGGTGGTGAAGCTTCCTTCTCTTGTTCCCACTTCGTTGGAAGAGGGCTAGAGGGGGAGGTAAGGTGTTAGTTCCAAGGTTCTCGTCCTCGTTCTGCTTAGCAGCATGTTCACGGCATTGTCGGAAGAGGTGTCCGATTTTGTTGCACGTGTAGCACGCATGGCAGTCCCCAGTGTGATGCCGGTAGCACTTACCGCACTTAGGGTGCGATCAAGCATACTCTCGGCGTCTGATGGCGGGCTTCTTGTTGAGGTCGCCCCTTATGGGTTGGTGACTAGCCTTACGCTTCTCACTCTTCCTTCGAGTGACGGGGGCTGGAGGAGGAGGGAGGTTGTTGTCATGAATGATCCCCGAACGAAGGGCGTTGGAGTCATCGTCTCCGAAAATCCTGTCGCTCACTCCGGCGATTACCTGGGCGATCAGGTCGGGTATCGCTGCGTTCATCTGGGCGATGACTTGTTCGGCGAGGTCACTAGCACTCAAGTGCGGGGGTGCCGTGATTCTGCAACAGAAAGAATTCAGGTTGGGTTTAGGACGCGCGGATGAGATATGATAAGAATTACGATTTAAGTGATCATAGATAGTCACAGCACGAGATTAACACGAATGATCAAGTAGTTCACGCAAGATTATGACTTAAGATAGAACCATAGTGTTCACAACAAGTACAAAGTTCACAGGACACGATAAGTCAAATGATGAAAGATAGAATTCTCATTAATAATAAGAAGTTTCGGTACACATGACAAATTTACTAAGAGAAATGCGAGTACAATACATAGAGGAATAATAAGTAGTGGCTTAAGTCGTGTACAATGGGAAAATTACGACTAAGCCGGTACAGTACAATAAAAAGGGAAATATGCCTAATAACGCTCTTCCAAGAACATCATGGCGGCGAGAGCTACGACAAGTGCTCCCATGACTATGCAAGCTCTGACGAGGCATTGGACGGTCCGGGCGGTGGCCTGAGCCGTCAGTATGATCCGCCGGGACTGCTGTGCTAGCTCATTTGCAGCATCGGAGACTTCAAATAAAAGAAGGCCCTGCTCCTGGGCTTCCTCGGCAAGTCCACGGACTTGGCGGTGTAAGTTGAGGAAGGCGTCCGGGGGAAGAGGCTGGTGAGTAGGTGGCATCATAGGTCGGGAGGGTCCGGACTCCTGCGCACGCCGTCTTTCCTCAATGAACTGACGATCCCATGCGTAACGCTCCGATATCGGGGTGCGAAAAGCGGGATCGTAGGGGTCCAAGAAAGACTGGGGAGGCGCGGGTCGGAATGGGCCCGACGGCGGATGCATAAGTGCTCCAGCACTTGGTCCTCGGGGCTGTGGTGCGGCAGCGGGCACCAGTCTAGGAGGTGGGAGTACCGACCTTGGGCTGGACCCGTGGCTGCTGCTGATGGTCTGGGAGGTGTCTTCCGTTGGGTCAGTCGTCTGGTGACGCTGACTCTCGGATGCGGTGTGGCCTTCGGAGGGTTCGTGAGAGGAAGAGGCGGCTCGGGGGAGGGATCGAGAGTTCGAGGACTAAGACATGGCGTATCTGCGAATAGAGAGTTACATAAGTACGGGGAAAACTAAGAATAGGAAAAACGTAAGTAAAATGCATGCACGGGTCAATCATGTGAGTGTCGGGAATTGACAAGACCGGGAATTTATGGACTCAAAACCGTTTTAACGATAGCCTTTCATTTTCCGTTCTTGCATAATTCATTTTGAACTACGGGTGGTTGATCAAGTCACGCATAGTTGAAAAGTTAATCATGCAATTGTGGAAAATAACATACTAAAGTTTGAACCCGAAATGACGTTTTCTGAAAAGCCTTGGTTATAGTTTTGGTTTCGAAAAATTTTTGAAAGATTTTAAAACCGTTTTCACTATAACCCGTGCTCTGATACCAAGTCTGTCACACCCCGCTAAAGCGGAAACACGGAATGTGAAGAGCAAAGAATCATTTCACGGGTTACACTAAAAATAACGGTTCGAGTCATTAAGATTTAAATTAAAAAGAGTACAAGTCAAAGATACAACCAAGTTCAATGTAAAACCATAGTACATAACCAAAAGTGTTTTTAAATAAAATTCCCAAAATAAGGTCTTCCTCCCAAGTACACTTCACATGATGGACTTGACCCGTCCGAGCAATGCACTTCATAACTTACGCTTAATTCCTGAAACATGAGATAAAGTGTCAACTACGAAAACGTAGTGAGTGAGTTACAGTTTATGATTTGAAGGAAAGTTCAATTTAAGAGTTCAAGTCACAGAATTTCAAGATAAGATCAGATACTTAAAATTCGAGAGTAACTTAATTAAATTTAAGTGCTTAAAATTCAAGAATAACCAAATTTCAAGACAATTTCAAGTACTTTGGAATAAATTTAAGTAAGTTTAAAAATGAGTTCAAGTATGACCAAAGTAAGTCTAAGTCAGATACAAAGTCAAATAGCGTAGCGAGCAAACGGGGTCGTAGTCATTACCTCAGCGGTGGATTAATCCACATGTGCAAGACAGAACGTAAGTATATGCGTAATATAGACCTATGATCCTCGAGTTGTACCAACCACTAAGCTTAATATACGTAAGATTTAGTCTACACACTAATCCGATTCTGGTCAAGAACTGCCCACTAGTCAAGTCTAAAGTCCGCGAGGACGTAGCAATATGTACCTTGGTCGCTACCCATTGGTAAGGAGTGACCACTCCTAAATATCGATATCCATAATTTATGCTAACGGCTATTGTTAATAGTGTGTATAGTCGCCCGAGAAAAATTGTGGGACTTTGATCGAACAGTTTTTAAAAGTCCTTTAGTCTGCACTTACGGCATTATATTCTCACCTAGGGTTTAGCACTTAAATACAACCAAGCTATCAATGTCTATTCAAATATCCAAAGAGGCAAACCTAGGGAGTCTAAAGTAAGCCAATCCGAACAATTGATGTGGTCTACGCATAGTAGTCAAAATAGTCCATAAGTTCAATAAGTTCAATGGTTCAAAGGTCAAAATAGTTTACCAAGTTCACAAAAATCAAACTAGTTCAAATAGTTCAAAAGTCAAAATAGTTTATAAGTTCAATAAGTTCAAATAGTTCAAAAGTCAAAATAGTTTATAAGTTCAATAAGTTCAAATAGTTCAAAAGTCAAAATGGTTTATCAAGTTCACAAAAATCAAACTAGTTCAAATAGTTCAAAAGTCAAAATAGTTTATAAGTTCAATAAGTTCAAATAGTTCAAAAGTCAAAATGGTTTATCAAGTTCACAAAAATCAAACTAGTTCAAATAGTTCAAAAGTTAAAATAGTTTATAAGTTCAATAAGTTCAAATAGTTCAAAAGTCAAAATGGTTTATCAAGTTCACAAAAATTTGATCTCATGTTTCCCCCAAACAGAGTACTTAAACGGTAAAAGATAGGAGGGGTGTAACTCACGGTTTGCGAAGAGAGTGAACTCGGAATCGATCGGAGAACGGAGTCGGGAATCACGGAGTGCCTAGGAATACCAAGATTGTTCAAAAGTTAATGTCTTATTTGGTCCTTTGTATAAGATTTGGTAACTTTTGTTTATGGTTATGTAACGAAGTCAAATTGTCTCAAAATTGGTCCGAAGCGGTTAACGTTTATTTTTAGTTTGAAAGTTCAAAGTCATAGTTATTATTATGATAACCATGTTTTGGTTACTGAAATGATTTAGGTTTTCTAACGAAATTTGGGCAGCGCTTCCGCGCCCAAATTTCATGTCCAAAACCTACAATCGTTTCCGCTCACAAAACATACATATGCACAAAGTAACGTCACCACAAGTCCAATAAATCCAAAAAGTCCAATACAAGTCATTATTATTATTAGTTTTACTTATCTCAGTCTTACAATAACATTTGTGAAAGTCCAGAATGTGTGTACAAGTTTAAAACGGACAAACGACGATTTTTCGGGAGAACAGCAGCTCGGTGCTGCGCACCTGAGCCTAGGTGTTGCGCACCTAGCTGCTGTTTCCATCCCGTTTGGTGTTTTTCTTGCTAAAAACGTTTTGTGACACAAGGATTTCAACATGCAACCGGTGGATAACTTATAAAACATTATTATTATGGTTTCTAAACAACTTTTATCCACAAAAACATAGATCTAAGTATCATTTAGATAAAAATCGTTTTTGTATGAAAAATGACACAAATCTTTATAAAAACTCATTTTTGTTGTTTAGATTGTACATGCAATTAGTAAATATCATTCAAAACATCATTTTAACAGTTTCTAATGTGCTTTTATTCACAGATTCGTGGATTTAAAGAGTATTTCGATTAAAAACGTTTTTGACCATAAAAGTCAAAGATGTGTATAAAAACACATTTTTAACCGTTAGATCTTACATGAAATCGTTTATTTATGTAAGAACAGTGAAAAGAAAGTAATCTACCGAAGGAAATTGAATGGATGATGCTTTTGGTCGGATTTGAGCTTCAAAAATCTTTACAAACTTGGTCCTTTTTCGAAATCTTTTGGTCCCTTTAACTCCTTTGGATGATATGAACGATTTTATGGATAGAAACTGGATTTTGATGGCCAAATGTTCTGGAAATGAAGGTGTTTTTGTTGTGTTCTTGAGAGAGTTTGAGAGGAAAGATAAGTGTGTGTGTGTTTTTATGTTTTATAAAATGAAGGAAAATGAAATGGAAATGAATAGAGGGTGATATTCTGGCCTAGGGACTGTTATTTGGCAGTAAATGAACGTTTTTGGTTGGTCAATTTGGGTGGTGGAGGTGTAAAAACGAGGCAGGGACTGAAATTGTAACATTTTTGAAATCTGCTGCTAGGTGCTGCGCACCTAGCAAGGGGGTGCGGCGCACCGGGCCTTTTCTCAGCTTTTTCTGATTTTTCGTTTTTACGTTATTGCTTCGTTGGACCTTTTTGTTAATTGAAGGTTCTTAAATATGATTAGTTATGAACTTAGGAAAGTTCAATATGTGTTTTCTTGGTATTAGGACTTATAAAATTGATTCCGGAAGTTACTCCGACATTAGTTCCGACAGAGTACAGACTCAACAGTTACGAACTAAAACAAAGCGAATACGATAAACGAGTGACTAATGATTTTGAATCGATATAGCGACTGAACAAGTACCAGAAATTTTGACGGTTGTCACAGGAGCACCCCACGGGGAGAAACTAGGACGGATAAAACCCTTATCGACCAGTTCCTGAATTTGTTTCGACAACTCGAGCATCTCGGAAGGAGCCAAACGATACGGAGCTTTAGCGACAGGTGCTGCTCCAGGGACAAGATCAATACGAAAGTCGGTTTGTCTCTGGGGAGGGACTCCAGGTAAATCTTCATGAAAAACGTCAGAGTACTCGCGAACAATCGGTACACCATCAATCTTTATCGTAGAATCTTTCTTCATCAAGTGAGCGAGATATAATGAACAACCTTGACGGACATACTCGCGAACTTTCAAACTTGAAATGACTTTAAGGCGTTTCCCAGCCTTGTCTCCGTGTACAATCATCTGATCTCCATCCGGCTTCTGAATACGAATAAGTTTCTCATAACAAACTATTTCGCCTTTATGCTTAGCTAACCAATCCATACCGACTATGACATCGAAACTACCGAGTTTCATAGGAATAAGGTCGATGGAAAAAGGAATATCGGCTAATACGAGGGGAATATCACGAATAACTTCTCTAACACAAGCACATCTACCATCAGCTATTTCTACCTCATAAGCATGCTCTAAAGGACTAGAAGCACGGTTTACTAAGGGGCGGAAATCACTAGATATAAAGCTTCTATCGGCACCCGAATCAAACAAGATAAAAGCAGGATAATCATCGACAAGAAATGTACCAGTGACTACAGTAGGATCCTGGTGAGCTTCAGAAGATTCCATGGAGAAAGCTCGGCTTTTGGCAGGATTTCCTCTTGCACTAGTACCAGCACCATGAGTAGGAAGGGGAGTAGGTGCTATACGCTTGGGACACTGATGACGGCGGTGACCTGCTTCTCCACATTCAAAACACGCTCCAGTAGCCCTTCCACAAAGCTGCTCAGTGTGGCCTAACTTCTTGCAGCGTTTACAAACCCAACAAGCCACATTTGCTGCATGAGCACTGCCGCACGTACCACACTTCGGGCGCACGCCCTGATAACCAGCTCCAGAACCAGTCAAAGCATACACTTGAGGAAGTTGGGGTCTCTGATCCTGACCACGACTTCTCTTCCTCGAATTATTCATATCCCTCCTATCAGATCTACCAGAATCTCTTCGGCTCACAACCGGCTGAAGAACACCACCACGAATCATACTTGCGGTCAACCGACCAGCAATATCAACCGCACTCTGTAGAGTACCCGGAAGATGAGAAATAATGTGGTCCCGCATAGTCTGGGGCAACCCTTGGGTGAAGCGTTCGATTCTCTCATTCTCCGTGCGAACCAACCGAGGAGCCAAAACACACAAATCATAGAATCTATTCACATACCCGCGAAAATCAGCACCTTGCATAGTTAAGTTCCACAACTCGTTCTCCAACCTCTGCGTCTCAGATGACGGCACATACTCTTTCCTCATCATAACCTTCAAGTTCTCCCAAGTCATCAAGGTAACAGCAGCTCGGCCCTGAGCCCGTTTCATCGAGTTCCACCAAGTTAGGGCTTTACCCTGGAACAAGAACGTAGCATACTTAACTCTGCTTTCCTCAGCACATCCCGAAACATCAAACACAGACTCAATCTTCTCAAACCACTGCAGGGTAGCGACCGCATCCTCGGTACCCTTAAACTCAGTAGGTTTGCAATCCAGAAAGGTCTTATACGAACAACCTCGGGGTGGATCCTCAATAACAATACTCGGTCCACCGACTCCCACATGCACTGCTCTTCCCACATCAGAACCATCGCGCCCAGACGCCGTACCTTCTGATCCAATACCCTGCATCACGAGTTCTTCAAACCCTATGTCGGCATCCTGCACCGGTGTCTCCTTGAGCTGTGCTACGATCACGGGTATTGCCGCTGCAATCTGCTCCGCAATCAACTGACTGATATCCGGAGTAGTGGTAGTAGCATTGGGGGCAGCAGTGGTATTCTGAGGCGTAGCACCCGCTCTCACACTGGCGCGACCTCGTCTCGTCGACCTTCTCGTAGCAGTGACGGCCGGAGTAGACCTAGTAGAAGTTCTCTTAGGCGGCATCTTCTACGAATGTCAACAGAATAAATCAGAACGATAACCGGATGTGCGACTAAAACGAACAGGCCTCAAAGCATAAAATGCAAAACAAAAGCACATAAAGCATACGAATCACATACAGGCCCACAAAAGAAAGGAATGCGCACATAGAGTAAATCAGATAGGTCCAAAAGCCTAGGTCATAGTCTAAGTGATTCCGTAAGGTCACTTAGTTCGCTATAACCATTGGCTCTGATACCAACTTCTGTCACACCCCGCAAATGGCGGAACCGAGGTGTACAGAGAATACGGTATCAGAGATTCAAAGGTTACATCAACATAAGTAAACCAAACATAATCAACATAGATAAATAAGTTTGAGAATAGAATACTTATTACAATCATCCGAAAATATCAAAATACGGCTACAGCGTTTGGGATACTAAGGAATTAACAAAAGCAAAATAAATTCCATGCAAGTAATCTACGTAGCCACCAAGCATAACATCAAAAAGTGTAACCTCAAATCCCTGAAAAGCGTTAAAATACGACGTCAACATAAAGTTGGTGAATTATTCGCAATAATTAATAAAAACATAATAGTATAAAAGTTCCAATACGTTTTGACCCAAAGGTGTTATGATTTGAAGATAAGTCATTTGAAAAATGATGGTTTTAAAATATACGTGAAGTATTCAAAACCTTTCAATAATATACCCATACCAATACCATAAAAATACCATAATTGAATCATAAAATACATACTGGATAGATAATAGCTTTAGGAACATACGATACACCTGAACTGTGACAACCGTCCAAATTTCAGGTGATTCTCAATTACTAACTCGGTTCGAAACTTTAGTTCTCTTTCATCGTGTTCATAATGTTCGGGTTCATTCTATTGTACTTTTAAATTGTCGGGACAAATGTCGGAATCAAAATATAAATCCTAACACCAAATAATCAATACAAGAACTTGACTAAGTTCACAACGGTAACCAAAAAGATTCTAGTCCTTAACTAATTATAACGGAAAACTTAAAACGTCAAAAGCTGGATTTTTCAATTCAGCCGGCGGCTGAATATATTCAGCCGGCGGCTGAAACCAGCCGACGGCTGATTATAGCCAGCCGACGGCTGAAACCTGCTGCCCAGCTGGCTGATGACTCATTTCTGCATGCGTTTTGATTAGACCAACGATTTTTGGCTCGGGACTGGGCAACCATAACTGCCATTTGTGAACCCCTAGGCCAGAAAACAACATCACTTTACATTTGCATTCATTTTGTTTGAATCAAAACACAAAACACACACATACTCTCTCTATTTTCTCTCAAGAACACATAACCAAAACAGAAACTAAACATCATTTTCAGTCCATTTTCGTCCATAAAAATCAACCATCTAATCCATACAAATCGTTCTAGGAGTAAAGGGTGATAAAGGAAAAGGTTTAAATCGGGTTTCCAAGTCGTTTTGAAGCTAAAACTCATCCAAGCCATCACTTTACTTTCTCCTTCGGTAAAACACTTTCTTTTTACTATTTTTATACATATCTTGGCTTGCATGTATGATCTAACATATAAAAACAAGTTTTTATAAAGTTTTATAACCATTTTATTACAAAAACGGGTTTAAACAAAAAGGTGACTTAGATCTATATATTTGTGGCTAAAAATCCAAAAGAAACTGATATTTGAGCATATATATAAGTAATCTTGATGAATATTCAGTTGCATGTCGAAATCTAGCTCAAAAACGCTTAAAAACGCAAAAATGGCAAAACTGTAAATCTGTCTCGGCAATTCAGCCGCGGGCTGAAATAATTCAGCCGCCGGCTGAATTTAGCCGCCGGCTGAAATAATTCAGCCGCCGCCAGAATGGTCCTGTTCACTGTTTTGTCGTTTTAAAGGTCGTAAACGTGTTTTTAAGCTGAAATAAATTATCACAGATTATATACATGTTAATAAGCTACTGTTTTGACATATTATATTGTTGGAAAAGCTTTTTGGATTTGAAACGTATGTATTGTTGGTTTAAACGTTGTATTGAGCATTTTAAAGCGGGAAAGTGTTTTGAAAATGGACATAATTTTTATGACGCGGAAGCGCTGCCCAATTTTCACCGTAAATAACATTTCAAATTCAGAAACTTAATAACTTCGAGACTTACACACATTAACTTGGAACTTTGACACTTTTGGTACATAATTGGACATTTCGGACTATAAAACGTACATGAACATACAAACCTTCCGTATTAAACTTTTGGGACAGAATCTAAGCATGATAAATTGAGACTTAAAAATGTTAAATTGAAACTTAACATAACTCAATAAAACTTATACAACTTTCCGGTGTTCTAGGTCATTTGTGATTCCCGACGCGTTCCGCTCTCTTTGTGCTAGTCATATCTCTATCTCCGCAAACCGTGAGTTACATCCCCACTTAATTACTGTTTTCAATTATCTTTTGGGGGAAACAAGAGATCTAAATGAACTTTATGAACTCTATTGAACATTTTTGACAAACTTATGCTTAATTAGTTTTATGGGCGTTTGGCCTATGATAAACTAATGGTTCGCCACTCTTATTCGGCTCTTGATTCAAACTATGTTAAACTTATTTAATGCCATTCTCGGCACTCACATGTACTTTGATTGATCGTATAACTACCATGACTCTTGAGGAATATAGCTACTCTAAGTGACAACTACTAGTTTTAAAATAAATTCAGTGCCTAATTTTCACCACACACTATTAGCTTTGTTAAGCCGTTTAGTAATTATGGGTATCGATACTTAGGAAATAACCGTTCCTTACTTAAGTGGCGACTTAAGTACATATTACTCGATCAGAAATGACTCCCCGTAGTAGTCGGGGTAAGAGGCATCACGGTTGGTTAATCGGTTTAGTGTGAACACTTAAGTTATTATGCCAAGTAGTCGTTATACATGTAATCAATCATAGTTTACTTTTATGCGCGTATAGAGTTATACGACTTCCGCATCTATCTTTCAAACAACTGTTTTGGTTCGAACTATTCTCTAAGTAATGAATCTACTTTTAGAAACCTGTAACTATTGATATACTTAGCTCAAACCTTTTTAGTCGAGGACTAGAAAACTGTAACTCACTCACTACTTTATTGTAGTTGACACTTTATCTCTTGTTTCAGGAAATCAAGTGTAAGTCACGGAACTTGGATGGGTCATGGAATGTCACGTGAAGTCATGAATCGGGAGAAGACCTAATTTGAACATGTTTTTGGGAATTTTATCAAACAATTTATTATGATTATGTCGTGATGTACTTTTCAATACTTGGTTATCTTTAAATTGTAAACTCTTATTTATTCGTTAATGACTTGAAACCGTATGTTTTTATTATAACTCGTGTGATGATATCTTTGCTCTTCACACTTCCGTGTTTCCGCTTTAGCGGGGTGTGACAGACTTGGTATCAGAGCACTGGTTATAGCGAAAACGGTTTTGAGAATTTTTCAAAAATTTTTGAAACCAAACTATAACCAAGGCTTTTCAGAAAAATCATTTCACGAGCTTTCAAACTTTAGTAGATTAATTCCGCAATCGCATGGTTTGCTTTTAACTAGGCGTAACTTGATCAACTATGCCTAGTTCAAAATAAATTCTGCGAGAACGGAAAGTAATTGCTATTGTCAAACGGTTTTCGAGTCGAAAAATTCCCGGTCTTATTCCTTCCCGATTCTCACGTGACTGACCCATACATGCATTCTCGTTTACATTTTTCCTTAATTCCTGTACTCACGTAACATATTATTCGCAGATCCGACATGTCTCAGTCGTCCCGTTCACGATCTCAGTCACGACCCCTCCCGCGAGCCGTATCCCCATCGAACGAGCTTTCCGAGGGCCACACGGCGTCCGATAGTCAGCGTCATCAGACGACTGACCCGACAGAGGATACGCCAACGACGATCAGTAGCAGTCACGGATCCAGCCCGAGATCTGTGCTTCCACCCCCTCCACCAGCGCCTGTCACCGAACCACCGCAGCCCCAAGGGCTTCGCGCTAGGTTGACCGCGCGCCAGCAGCCGAGCCTGTTTCGACCCGCACCTCCTCAGTCATTTGTGGAACCCTACGACCCCGCCCTGCGCACTCCAGTAATGGAACGCTATGCGTGGGAACGTCAGTTCCTTGAGGAGCGGCGACGTGCTCAGGAGGCCGGAATCTCCCGACCTATGATGCCACCTACTCTCCAGCCACCCCCACCGGCCGCATTCTTGCACCTGCACCGCGAGGTTCGGGCACTCGCTGAGGAGAACCAGCAACAGGGACTCCTCATCAGCGAAGTCACTGATGCGGCGCACCACTTGTCTGAGCAGGCGATGCGAATCATCGCATCGACTCGAGCCACGGCACGTACTGTGCAGCAACTCGTAGGGGCGTGCCTGGTAATGGGAACCTTGATCGCGGTCATGATGGCCAAGATGTTCCTAGAGAGGCGTCATTAGTCATATTCTTCCTTTTGCATTGTACTGTAGGCCGAGTTGAAATTTTCAATGTACACAGCTTCGAGCCATTTCCACCTATTTCCTTATTGTATTGTATTGTACTCCTTTTCTTTTATGAACCTTGTACCCAACTTAATTATTATTAATGAATGAAGCTCTATCCTTTTTACCTATTACTATTACTGTCGCATGAACCTTGTTCTAGGGTTGTTTGGTTACTCTTGCGTGTGAATCTTGTCATGTGAATCTCTTGAATCTTTGTCGTGCGTGTACTATCTGTTCCGTTATTTTACTCTTGCGTGATTGTCACCCTTGTTCATTGGATTACCTACTCATCGTATCTTATTCGTGCGTCTAAACTAGTTTCTTTTCTCCAATGTAGAATTATGTCTCTCGACAGAAGCGACGCTGACCGAATAGCCGAACAGGTCGCTGCTCAGCTGAACGCAGCGATGCCCGACTTGATTGCTCAGGTAATCGCCGGGATCAACGACGGAATCTTCGGGGGTGAGAACCCCAACATCATTCACTCGGAGAACAATCAAGACCATAACCTCCCTCCCTTCCTAGCCACACTAAAGCAAGAGGAAGGTGAAGGCTCCCGAAGCAATAACCCCCTTTCTGCTCCAGCCTCCGTCACACGAAGGAAGAGTAAGAAACGCAAGTCTAATTACCAACCAATAAGGAACAACCGCAACAAGAAACCCGCTACCAGACCCCGAGGTTACGCTGGACCACAACCCAAGTGCGACAAATGCAACTTCCACCATAATGGAAATTGCCCGACGTGCCTCAAGTGCTGGAAGGTGGGGCACTTCTCCAAATACTGCTCGGAGAAATCAAACAGACAAGGCAAGAAGCCGGTGTGCTTCGAATGTAGAAGCAACGAACACCGCCGTAATACTTGTCCCATACTGCAGACAACCAGAACCTTTAGGGCTCTCACCATAACTGCCAAGGAGGCAAGGCAGGATTCGGATCCCACAGGTAAACTCTTCCGTAAACAACCCAACCGTCAGGATACTGTTCAATTCAGGAACTTAAAAGAAGCTTTGTATCCTTAAAAATTTAGACCCCCCGTTGACTTAGGATCTGAGGTTCTTAAGGATAACTTCATCATGGAGAACGCTAACGACCAGGAGTTCGAAGCTAAAGATAAAATCCTAGAATGTTCCATAAGCCTATCTGATAAAACCTTCCCCATTGATCTATTTCCGATCGAGCTGAAAGGCTTTGACGTAATCGTCGGAACGGACTGGCTCTCCCGTTTTCGAGCCAAGATCGTCTGTTTCGACAAATTTGTCCGCATTCCTCTCTCTGACTCCGAAACTCTAATTGTTCAAGAGGACAAACCCGGACGACGACTTCGTATAGTGTCGTCCATCAAAATGCGCAATTACCTCGAGAAGGACCTCGACGCATTCCTCGCACACGTTGTCAAACGTAAACCCAAGGAGATCCGTATACAAGATACCCCAGTAGTCAAGGACCATCCAGAAGTCTTTCCTAAGGATCTACCCGGGCTACCTCCTCACCGACAAGTGGAATTCCGAATAGACCTAGTTCCTGGCGCAGCACCGGTTGCCAAGACGCCATACCGTCTAGCACCCCCAGAAATGCAAGAGCTATCTAAGCAGCTACAGGAACTCTCAGATCACGGTCTCATTCGTCCGAGCTCGTCCCCCCAGGGGAGCCCCAATCCTCTTTATCTAAAGGAAAGACGAATCCTTCCGTATGTGTATCGAGAATCATGAACCTAACAAGCTGACCGTCAAGAACCGATAACCACCCCCGAGGATCGACGACCTATTCGAACAGTTGCAGGATGCATCTCACTTCTCAAGGGTCGACCTCCGCCCAGGTTATCATCAGGTTCGTGTCAGTGAGACCGACATCCCTAAACCGCATTCCAAACTCGTTACGGTCATTACGAATTCCTTGTCATACCATTTGGCCTGACCAACGCACCGGCACTGTTCATGGACCTAATGAGCAGAGTGTGTAGGCCATAACTAGACAAGTTCGTAACCGTATTCATAGACGACATTCTCATCTACTCAAGGAATAATCAAGACCACGTGAAACACCTGGAACTCATTCTAGGACTCCTTAGGGAATCAGGAGTGGCACGTGGAACTCCCGAGATGTAAATTCTGACTCCGGGAAGTACATTACCTTAGTCAAGCGATCGATTAGGAGGGAATTCACGTAGACCCAGCCAAAATCAAGCGATTGAGAGATAGCAAACCCCAACGACTCCTACGGAAACCCGACAATTCTTAGGATTGGCGGGCTATTACCGGAGATTCATTAAAAATTTCTCGAAAATCGCTAAGCCTCTGACCGAACTCACCCAAAAGGATAAGGACTTCACCTGGGGAGAACAACAGGATGAATCCTTCCAGAAGCTGAAGTATGAACTGTGCCACGCACCGATTCTGTCCCTACCGGAGGGTACGGACAATTTTGTAGTGTTTTGCGATGCGTCTCATCAAGGACTTGGGTGTGTCCTCATGCAAAAGGAAAAGGTCATCGCATACGCATCGAGGCAGTTGAAGGTTCACGAACAGAATTATACAACACACGACTTAGAGCTGGGAGCTGTCGTGTTTGCACTAAAAAAAATTTGGAGGCATTACTTGTACGGCACTAAGTGCACGGTGTTCACAGATCACAAAAGCCTTCAACATATTCTTGAACAGAAAATGCTCAACATGAGGCAGCGGAGATGGATCGAGCTTCTAAGCGACTACGATTGCGAGATCAAATACCACCCGGGTAAGGCAAACGTAGTAGCTGACGCCCTGAGTCGTAAGGAAAGGGCTAAACCATCTCGAGTTAGAGCATTGGGAATCCAAATTCAAACTAACCTCCAATCACAAATTTCTAAAGCTCAGCAGGAAGCATTGAAACCTGAGAACCTTAAGGGCGAAACCCTGCACAATCACGAAAAGGAATTTGAGCTTAAACCGGACGGAATCCATTACTTCAAGAACCGAGCATGGATTCCTAGAGCTGAAGACCTTCGCAAGCTCATCTTGGACGAAGGCCACCGATCCCGATATTCTATTCATCCGGGATCCGACAAACTGTATAAGGATCTACGAGAATACTATTGGTGGCCGGGCATGAAGAAGGACATAGCTTTGTATGTGGCTAAGTGTCTTACTTGCTCGAAGGTCAAGGCAGAATATCAGAAACCATCTGGGCTACTGCAACAGCCGGAGATCCCCATGTGGAAGTGGGAGCAGATCTCCATGGACTTCATTACTAAATTGCCTCGTACGGCAAGGGGGAATGACACAATCTGGGTGATTGTGGATCGATTGACTAAGTCCGCACACTTCCTGCCGGTAAAGGAAAACCACTCAATGGAGAAGTTCGCACAGACTTACATTAACGAGATTGTCTCTCGTCATGGAACGCCCCTCTCCATTATCTCTGATAGGGATAGTCGATTCACGTCCCGGTTTTGGAATGCTCTTCAAAAATCGCTCGGGACGCGACTAGACCTCAGCACTGCTTACCACCCTCAGACCGATGGTCAGAGTGAAAGGACGATTCAGACACTTGAGGACATGCTGAGAGCATGTGTAGTTGACTTCGGAGGAAGTTGGGACGCTCACTTGCCCTTAGTCGAGTTTTCCTATAACAACAGCTACCATGCCAGCATCAAGTGTGCCCCATTCGAGGCCTTATACGGACGCAAGTGCCGGTCGCCGCTTTGTTGGCTAGAAGCTGGCGATCGACAACTGACAAGGCTCGACATCGTCCAGGAAACCATCGACAAAATCACTACCATCCGAGAAAGATTGAAAACCTCTCGTACTCGGCAGAAGAGCTATGCCGATAACCGAAGGAAACCCCTAGAATTCCAAGTGGGCGATAGAGTACTCCTGAAAATATCGCCATGGAAAGGGGTAGTCCGTTTCGGGAAACGCGGCAAGTTAAGCCCGAGGTACACAGGCCCCTTTGAGGTAATTGAGCGTATCGACCCAGTGGCGTATCGACTTCAACTTCCACCTGTTCTTTCCAATGTTCATAACGTGTTCCATGTCTCACACTTGAAAAAGTGCCTATCCGATGAGACCATCGTCATCCCACTCGACGAGGTCAAGATCGACAACAAACTCAACTTCATCGAGGAACCGCTTGAGATTGTAGACCGAGAGGTCAAGCAACTCAGACAAAGCCGTGTTCCTATTGTCAAAGTTCGTTGGAACTCCCGACGTGGTCACGAATTCACATGGGAACGTGAAGACCAGATGCGTCAAAAGTATCCTCACTTGTTCAAAGATACTTCTACCTGATTGGGCAAGTCAAATTTCGGGACGAAATTTCTTTCAACCCGGGGATGATGTGACAACCGTCCAAATTTCAGGTGATTCTCAATTACTAACTCGGTTCGAAACTTTAGTTCTCTTTCATCGTGTTCATAATGTTCGGGTTCATTCTATTGTACTTTTAAATTGTCGGACAAATGTCGGAATCAAAATATAAATCCTAACACCAAATAATCAATACAAGAACTTGACTAAGTTCACAACGGTAACCAAAAAGATTCTAGTCCTTAACTAATTATAACGGAAAACTTAAAACGTCAAAAGCTGGATTTTTCAATTCAGCCGGCGGCTGAATATATTCAGCCGGCGGCTGAAACCAGCCGACGGCTGATTATAGCCAGCCGACGGCTGAAACCTGCTGCCCAGCTGGCTGATGACTCATTTCTGCATGCGTTTTGATTAGACCAACGATTTTTGGCTCGGGACTGGGCAACCATAACTGCCATTTGTGAACCCCTAGGCCAGAAAACAACATCACTTTACATTTGCATTCATTTTGTTTGAATCAAAACACAAAACACACACATACTCTCTCTATTTTCTCTCAAGAACACATAACCAAAACAGAAACTAAACATCATTTTCAGTCCATTTTCGTCCATAAAAATCAACCATCTAATCCATACAAATCGTTCTAGGAGTAAAGGGTGATAAAGGAAAAGGTTTAAATCGGGTTTCCAAGTCGTTTTGAAGCTAAAACTCATCCAAGCCATCACTTTACTTTCTCCTTCGGTAAAACACTTTCTTTTTACTATTTTTATACATATCTTGGCTTGCATGTATGATCTAACATATAAAAACAAGTTTTTATAAAGTTTTATAACCATTTTATTACAAAAACGGGTTTAAACAAAAAGGTGACTTAGATCTATATATTTGTGGCTAAAAATCCAAAAGAAACTGATATTTGAGCATATATATAAGTAATCTTGATGAATATTCAGTTGCATGTCGAAATCTAGCTCAAAAACGCTTAAAAACGCAAAAATGGCAAAACTGTAAATCTGTCTCGGCAATTCAGCCGCGGGCTGAAATAATTCAGCCGCCGGCTGAATTTAGCCGCCGGCTGAAATAATTCAGCCGCCGCCAGAATGGTCCTGTTCACTGTTTTGTCGTTTTAAAGGTCGTAAACGTGTTTTTAAGCTGAAATAAATTATCACAGATTATATACATGTTAATAAGCTACTGTTTTGACATATTATATTGTTGGAAAAGCTTTTTGGATTTGAAACGTATGTATTGTTGGTTTAAACGTTGTATTGAGCATTTTAAAGCGGGAAAGTGTTTTGAAAATGGACATAATTTTTATGACGCGGAAGCGCTGCCCAATTTTCACCGTAAATAACATTTCAAATTCAGAAACTTAATAACTTCGAGACTTACACACATTAACTTGGAACTTTGACACTTTTGGTACATAATTGGACATTTCGGACTATAAAACGTACATGAACATACAAACCTTCCGTATTAAACTTTTGGGACAGAATCTAAGCATGATAAATTGAGACTTAAAAATGTTAAATTGAAACTTAACATAACTCAATAAAACTTATACAACTTTCCGGTGTTCTAGGTCATTTGTGATTCCCGACGCGTTCCGCTCTCTTTGTGCTAGTCATATCTCTATCTCCGCAAACCGTGAGTTACATCCCCACTTAATTACTGTTTTCAATTATCTTTTGGGGGAAACAAGAGATCTAAATGAACTTTATGAACTCTATTGAACATTTTTGACAAACTTATGCTTAATTAGTTTTATGGGCGTTTGGCCTATGATAAACTAATGGTTCGCCACTCTTATTCGGCTCTTGATTCAAACTATGTTAAACTTATTTAATGCCATTCTCGGCACTCACATGTACTTTGATTGATCGTATAACTACCATGACTCTTGAGGAATATAGCTACTCTAAGTGACAACTACTAGTTTTAAAATAAATTCAGTGCCTAATTTTCACCACACACTATTAGCTTTGTTAAGCCGTTTAGTAATTATGGGTATCGATACTTAGGAAATAACCGTTCCTTACTTAAGTGGCGACTTAAGTACATATTACTCGATCAGAAATGACTCCCCGTAGTAGTCGGGGTAAGAGGCATCACGGTTGGTTAATCGGTTTAGTGTGAACACTTAAGTTATTATGCCAAGTAGTCGTTATACATGTAATCAATCATAGTTTACTTTTATGCGCGTATAGAGTTATACGACTTCCGCATCTATCTTTCAAACAACTGTTTTGGTTCGAACTATTCTCTAAGTAATGAATCTACTTTTAGAAACCTGTAACTATTGATATACTTAGCTCAAACCTTTTTAGTCGAGGACTAGAAAACTGTAACTCACTCACTACTTTATTGTAGTTGACACTTTATCTCTTGTTTCAGGAAATCAAGTGTAAGTCACGGAACTTGGATGGGTCATGGAATGTCACGTGAAGTCATGAATCGGGAGAAGACCTAATTTGAACATGTTTTTGGGAATTTTATCAAACAATTTATTATGATTATGTCGTGATGTACTTTTCAATACTTGGTTATGTTTAAATTGTAAACTCTTGTTTATTTCTTAATGACTTGAAACCGTATGTTTTTATTATAACTCGTGTGATGATATCTTTGCTCTTCACACTTCCGTGTTTCCGCTTTAGCGGGGTGTGACATGAACCATAACAATACTGGCAACTAACCCCACCTAGTGTCTTAAGCTAGGTTGTCCTCGAAAATCACGGTCATAACATTACTAACACGGACAGGGCGCATCCATCATCCATCGTGTTAGAAATGAGGGTTTGTTAGACCCATATAGCGCTATATATACGAACCGGCGGCTAAAAGCTAACAGGTGTGTATACGGGGCCTTGTACTACCACAAAGGCGGTACAAGTTTGGGTAAGACTCATCTAAAGCATTCATATCCATAATACATACTCATAATATATATACCATAAAAATACATTTATACAACGCTAATCATGCCCAAAAAGTGTAAAAAGGGTAAAAAGGGCAACGAATAACTCACAGAATAGCAAAGCAATCCAAACACGATATGTCGGGAAATAATCAGATACGGTCAAGCTTCCACGTCTAAGTGCCCTAAACATCACGTAAATAAACATGTCTAAGTATCTCTAAGTCTAGTGGGGTATGCCTTAACGATTAACGTTTTATACGGGTTTTAAAATGACCAACAGGAACATCGATTTAACAGGATTACAAACGTTTCGAAAAGTCCGGAAGTTAGTTACGTATCACGTAACTAGAGTTACGCAACACGTAACTCAATTACGTGACTAGAGTTAATTACGTGCACTACAAGTTACGGGTTTGGCATAATTACGTGACAAAGAAGTTAGTTACGTGACACCCAAGTTTAGTTACGTGAATTACAAGGAGTTACGTGACTAGGAAGCTATTACGTGCTCAGTTACGTTCACGTAACACAGTTACGTGACGTAACTGGGTTTTTACGAAAAATTACATTCGGGATTCGATTTCTGAGTGTTTTAGGTGTCAAAATCATCCCATATTGGAAACCTATGTCCAGAATACGTTTAGGTACAATAACCCTCAATAAAATCCGAGTTTTGATGGTAAAAAGTGAGGTTTTCGAGTTTGAATAATTAAAATAAAGTTTAAAACAAAATCGATAGAAAACTTACCCGATCGAAACGAAAATTGGAGGAATTATAGAGGTGAATACGGTGAACAATAATCAAGCTTCGAAATTGAATTCCAACGGTCGGATCTTGAGATAATTTAGAGAGAAGTGTGTGTGTGTTTGTAGGTGTTTTTCTAGAGAGAGAATGAGATGGGGAAAATGGGGAAGAAAGGGTAGGTGATAGGGTGTTAGAAAAGACAAAAATGTTGGTAGTAATAAGACAAAAAGTTTGGTAGGTTACTTTAGGACCATTTTTGTAATAGAAATTCCCCCATAGGACTAGTTTTGTAATAAATTTCTGAAAGGACTAAAGTTGTAATACTTTTTAAACGTTAATCTTAATCGTATAATTAAGGCATAATACCCCTAAACTTATCTTAAGAGCATACTAGACTTATACTAAAGGCACTTAGAACTACGCGTTCCCGACATAAAGATTCGAACCACATAAAATACAAATACGATACTCATAAAATACGCGAAATACGAATACGATAAAACATAAAAGGAATACAATAGGGTCAAAACATAAACATAAATAAATAAAACGAATACGGGTCGTTAGAAGTATACCTAGAAATTCGCGAATGTCACAAAACGTGAGCGCCACGAGTCGGTCAGCAGGGAGCCGGTTGTGGCCGGGAGCCGGGAGCCAAGAGCCGGATATGGCCGGAATCCGGGGGCCATTTGTGGCTGGGCTTGTGACTGGGAATCGAGTGTCGCACACGAGTTAGGTGTCGGGTGTCGGGCATGAGTGTCAGACGCATGCCGTCGAGTTCCGAGTGCCGGGAGTCGGGAGATGGCACAAGGGAAAGGTTTTTTGTGAGTCGGGCTAGGTGGTTTAGGGGATTAATATGCTACAAGTATGAGTCATTCCCTACTAACACCATCATGCCCCCCAATTAGATTTTAAAAAGTATTTTAGATCCTAACTTCTTATATTTCGTTGCTTGCTTCGGTCTTTCTTTGTCTGGCCCTGGCCATGTCTATTACGTCCCACCCTGGGACTGCCCTTTTTGACTATCGAGGTTGCCTTATCTAGTTGTGGCCCGTCTAGGCTATGCCAACACAAGAATGTTTCATTGGGTGATCAAAACAATAACACATCTTATATATATATATATATATATATATATATATATATATATATATATATATATATATATATATATATATATATATATATATATATATATATATATATATATATATGTTAGGATTTGTCGAACTAGGTTTGTATAAACAAACGTGTAGATCTAGATCTATCAAAGAAGTTGCAGCGGATCAACACTTTGATATTAACTAGGATCAATGAATAACAGTTTATTTGAATACGAATGAATAAACGTTAAACAATAAAGAACACAAGAATTTCACCAACACCTTCAATCTATTAGAATTAGAGTTTCTTAATAGATGTACATTTACAACGATTTAAGGATCTATTTTATAGATCTTGAGGCTAACAAACCATAGATATAATCGGGTTACAACTCTATCAAATCTACATGAAAATTATCTAAATCTATTCCATAATTATCTGCTAACAATACGCTAACAATCTATTCCATAATTATCTGCTAACAATACGCTAACAGTATCAACTAAACATTAGTAACAGACCAATAGAAACTTCATGCACTTCATGCAGTAGTAGTAGTAATAGTGTATACCAGTAGTAATTTTGACTGACTGATGACCAGTAGAAACCATCTTCACCAGTAGTAATACTCACCAGTAGTAACTTACATAGTGACTAGTATAAACCTTCTTCACCTGTAGTAACACACTATAACCCAACAATCTCCCCCCTAAACTTCTGTTTGCTATCATAAACATAAGTTTCGTCATACAAAACTGGAGAATGATGCAAATACTTTTAATTCCTACATAGAGTTTCTATGATCTGTAAGCTGACATCCGATCTTCCATAAAAGTTGAATTGCTTCTTCAGAAATTTGGTTAGCCTTCAACTTCACATTCAACATATTGATCATAACGTTGATGACATGCTTATACTTCTTCTCTACCAAGAAATACTCAGTTGTACCATTAGTCCTTCTTAAGGAGTAGACTCCACAACTCTCATAATGAATCCATTCATCAGAGGAGTAAATCTTGCTAGTTTCTCAGGAACATTCTCGGGATCAAACATAATTTCTAACAACTCAATAAATAAGTCACTGAAATCTAAAACGTTACCTTGCCCTTGAGAATATTTCTTGATGCCACTTAGGAACATGTCTACCAAATCTCTCCTGCTGATGTTCCTGAAAATATCCAGATAGCTGTAGTATACCTTGAAGCTCTGACTATCTTGTACCCATTACTACCATCAATCACAACAGTATACCAGTCAACAATAGGCATTTCAGTAAATGATGTAGCACAATTGATGTCTTCAGAATGCAGTATCAAGCTCTTCATATCATCATATACTCTGTCTGCAACTTCTTTTACTTGCTCATCTGAAGTTTCAGGAACACAACCAAATTCAACGTCCCCAGAAAATATCCTCTTTCTTTATGACAGGTCCTGATTTGTCTCTCTCTAACTCGGCGAAATGAAATTGAAACAGGTCATGATGCGGAATCTCATGACCTGAGTTGAATCAAACAAACAGGAGACTTTGAATTGTGAAACCGAAATTGAACATGAAACTGAAATTGAAAGAACTGATAAACAACAAACTGGGCAACTGTTTAAGATTTCATTGATAGTGGTGTCAGTTTTTGGATTGAGCTTGTTACAACTGAAATTCAAGCTCAACGGAACCTCTTTGAGAGAGTTTCGGATTCAAAGATAACAAACTCTAACCACCTATCACACTATTTATAGACAAAATATAACTAACAGACACTCTACGAATTAAATTATTACAACATTATCATCATTTTAATTTCACTTCGGGGAGTTCACTTCGGTTCTGAACCAAATTCTTCATCCTCCGAATTGATATCTTCAATGTTGACTTATGTTGACTTAAGTTACACCTCAGCTTATTTTCAGTTCGGAGGAACTTCATTTAGTCAGAATATCTGAACTAACTTGTTCTCCGAACTGAAAACTTCACTTCGGATTATACTTGATGATTTTAGTTCGGATCCTCCACGAACTAAAATCATCTTTATTCCATCACACAGAAGACTCCATAGCTTCATCCATACCATTTCTTGGCCCAACACTTTACCTCAAAGATCTTTGGCTTCTTGTCTTCTTGTTCCTTTTCCTGAGATTTGTCTTTTGTAGATTCTATTTTGTCAGGTCTTGACTTCATCTTTTTAGCACCAGTAGTAACCTACTCACCAGTGCTTACCTTTCGTTTACCAGTAGTAACTGTTTCTACTGCTTGTTTTGTTCTTTTAGCAATAGGAACACTACTAGACTGGCTTGCTTTCCTATTTCTCTCAGGCAAAAACTCATCAACTACCTTCTTCTTCCTAGTCTCCTTCTTATCAGTCTGAGCAGTTCCAAAGTGAACCACTTTATATCCCATATCAAGTGCAGCTTTCAAAGCTCTTTCTTTCTCCAATTTATCTTGCTCCTCTGTTGCCTTTTGTAGTTTCTTTTCCTTCACATAGAGATACAGAACTCTGTCATTTTTCATTGGCCCAAGCTGCTTTCACTGTACTTTCCAGTTAACTTTAGAAAGTCAGTGTACTTCTTTTTGTCTTCAGCTCTAGTCACATTCCTCCTTATTGTGCTCTTGCTCTTGGCCCCTTCCTTCTTCTTTTTCTGTAAAAACAACTCATCTCTCTCTAACATCTTTTGAGCAAGTTCATGATCACCATTTTCTTTTTAGCTCATCTTCAATCTGCTCATGAGCCATTTTCTGTGCAACAATAGGATCATCTTTCTCTTTCTTCTTTAACCTTTCTTGCTCAGCTTGAAGTTTCTCCTGTTCCTCTCTTTGAATCTCCATCTGTCTCAACTGTTCATCTCTTTCCTCAACTTTTTTTCTCCTCATTTCAATCTCCTCCTCCTCTATCTCCTGCTTGCTTTTCATCTTTCCTTTACCCTTGCTTTTCCCATTGGGGTCATCTTCTGGATATACTTTTGAAGTCCCTTCTTAGTTTGAATGAATCACATTGGTCTACTCTGAACAGGAGGAGGAATGACAGGTTCATTAGATTCAGTTGTAGGACCTGCAGAGTCACCAGTATCAAGTGTCACTGGCTTCTCTTTAGGCCTACTTGCAGCAGCCTTCCTTTGTCTAGCCACAACAGAAGCAATATGTTCCTTCCTTATAGATTCTTGCTTTAATTTCTCTTGCACCAGTCTCTCCAACTCAGTAGCCAATGTAATGTCATCATCAAATAGTGGAGCTACTGGTGGATCAGCAGTAGGAAGTTTACTTTCTGTTTCACCAGTAGAAACTTTCTCACCAGTAGAAACATTACCACCAGTATTAACTTTCTGCACAGTCTACTCTTGTTGCTCTATAGCTTTCTCCTTTTCCTTCTCTTCTTCCTTTTCAGATTGCTCGCTTCTCAACAATATTTCATCAACCTTATCCCTTGCCTTCTGTCTTTCTGCCTCCCCTTCATCCATATTCAAAATGACATCCCTGATTTCACTATAATCAGCAGTGCATTCAGTAGATGTGTAGTATGTAGAGAAATAAGGTACATAAGGTATATCAGTCTGTTCTGTTTCTGTCTCCTTCTCATTCTTTTCACCCTCTTGTGTATCCATGTCAATAGATACTACCCTTATTTCCCTATTTTCATCATCAGTCCATTCAGGAAAATCATCTCCAACTACAGTTTCGGAAGCATCAGTAGCAACGTTTTCCTCCTTATTGACTTTCCTTTCACCAGCTTCATGTTCAGTTTCCTCCTTCCCAGTCTCATGTTCAACATTCTGTTTTCCTCATTTTCTATTGCTTTGTCAGCTGCCTTTTCCACATTCTCCCCCTTATAATTGGCACCATTCTTATCATCCATACCTGAGGAACTAGAGCTTGAACTAGGAGTGGGTATTTTGGATGCTTTTATGCTTTGAACCACCCTTCTTGGACACCCTCACAGTCTTCTTCATGGAGAACATGTAGTGCTTCACCTCCTTTAACAATTTTGACACCATCTGTTTTAATTTCTTTATCTCCTTTTCTTGAGTATCAACCTTCGCAGTAAATTTAAGGCACATTTTCGTCAATTCCAAATTAGAGTAAGAAAAACTATCCTCCCCACCTTTCTGTTGAGTACCAACGTTAGACGGTTCCTTGGATGATTTAGAGGGTACCTCATTCCTAGCAGATGCATCACCCTCCCCCGTGGTTTCTTGGCACATGGTTCCTCTTGACAATGATTCCAAGGAATCATCATCATTAAGAGTTGTCGTTGATTGGGTCTTGTTGCCATTCATATTGTCATGTGCACCACGAGGTGGTACAACAGTATTATGAGTCCTTTCAACATGGTCTCCCCCCTCCTTTGGACCACATTCGTTAGGAGCTTGGGTGAGGGATCAGTTGTACCCGTTGGAGTGTAATCAGGAGAAACCAATTTGAAAGATTTGGCAGTAGGTTTTGATTTTCTGGATTTAGGTCGAAGAGGTGAAGGAACCCTCTTAGACTTGCGAGCATACTCCTTCAGAGGAATATTTTTAGGTGAGGTGGAAGGTGCATCAGAAGCACTGGTTGTTTGTTCTGTAACATGAATAGAAGTTGAAGGAGAAGGTGTGGGTTGGGACTCAAGTGGGTTACTTGGTCCTTCACCTGTAGAAACTGTGGCGCCCACCATTGTAGAGAATAATGGGGTCGCTTTTCCAGAAAATTGATTTGTTTGCCTCCTCATATTAGAAAACGTTTTCTTGGAGTGAAAATCCATGAGGAGGACTTTACCTTCAGTGGACAGATCACCAAGCTCTTTACCCAAAATAGTTTGCAAAAATCGTGGATACGTTAAATATTTGTTTTCAGGGTGAGCAAGATTCCACTTTAAGTCATTGAAAATCATGTTGGCAAAATTGAACACCCTTATTGTAGCCAAACACGCCATAGCAATAGCTATTGTTGTGTTAAAATCATTCCAGGTGTAACATTTTTTAGAGATACACTGTTGTAAACCATGAACAAGGTATCTCCATTGCGCAGAAAGAAGTGCCTTTTGAAAAGTGAATTTAGTGAGACTTCCTTCATACCCCATTCTTTAAAAAATTTCGAAGAGCTCGTTGTTAGGAATAGAAGTAATACCAGCGTCATCTTGAAGTTCAAGATGAGAACGAATGGTGGACTCCGTTACAATCACCTCCCGTTTGTCTGTTTGAGCCCTAATTCGTTCTTGACCATTCACCTTCTCAAGAACAACCGTATTCCAAAAATCCCTGATGTGCTTTTCAAAAACCTCTGGGTTTACCGTTAAAGCATAACGAATATGTGATTGACGAAGGAAGGTGATAATGGGATGAAAATCATTTGCTTCCATATGAAGTTCCAAATCACCGACAATGTTGTGAGAGACACCAAAGGTTAGTTGTTGATTCGCCATCGGACTGATTGATGATTTTAGGGTTGAACAACTGATGTCGGTGATCGATTAGGGTTCTTGGAAGTCATGAAGGTTTCTTATGGGAAGGGTTTTCTGTTTAGAGAGAGCGAAAATTCTAATTTGAATGAAATTAAATATTCCTGTTGTTCTAGATTAATTAATTTTGTATTGAACATTGCATGTTCATGAGCCTATTAGTAACACAAGCCTGTGAACATGTTTGCCTATATAAATGTATAACTAGTTTAGGTTTAGGGTTAACACTTCAGAGAGAAAACACGCACACACCAAAGAAGACGACACTGAGAATACTTATTGTATTAGGTTTGAGTGATTCAATCTTAATAAAAGTATTTTGTGTTTGTGATTATCGATTATTATCATTTCTAAGTTCTTTATTTGTGTATTGATTGTTAATTATTGAGATTTCGCCTCATAATCAACTGGTTTAATCTTGTTGATCCGTTACCATGGACTTACACTTTTTATCTAAATTAGCTGTTGATATTTGGAAATTTGGCATTATGGAGAAGTGGAAAGCATCAAATTTTTCCTGCATCTAACATCTTTTATAGTTTGGTCCCCTTCTCCCTTTTCTAGTCATTTGGGAGTTTTTTGTTTTAAGCTTAGGTGTTCTCTGCACTTAGCTTATAGTCTTGATTATAGTCACTTGGATCAGTTACTTGAGGTGATGAATCCAAGTGTCTTTGTTTTTTATAGTAGTAGTTATATTTTGGATGGCCTGGTTCTTGCAAGTTAGATGGCTAGTTTGTAGCGGTTTTGGCTTTTGCTGGAACTCTAGTTTTTGTTGGTTTGGTGAAGATAGAAGGTGGAGTACCTGGTTAAGTTTTGAAGACATTCTTGACGGATTTTTTGGTTTGTTTGCTTCGCTGGTCCAATATAGAATGGTTTTGGATTGGTCCTCTTATCTACTTGGGGTTTTTGGAAGATGGTGCAAGGGTTTTTATTTGGTTATTCTAGGTGGTACTTGGTTTGTTAATTGGTGGTTTGTTTCTCCTTACTGAAAGTGGTGTATCTGTGCTCGGTCTTGGGGTAATGGAATTCTTGTTATTAAAGGGTGTTGGTTTAAGGGTTTTTGTTGTGTTAAAGACCGGTTTGGTGGGTATGTAGGTGAAGATGGTTTTAGAATTCAGAAGTTGCATTGGGAAGTTGAAGATTTCCCAAGACATGTTGCTGTCAAGAAATGTTTTCAAGATGGAAGCTGCTTTGAATTTGTCTTTGCTGGTCAAGATATCATTTTTATGCTAGTTTCTAAATTTTGTCGTTGTAATTGTTATGCTTTGTTTGTTTTTTGTAGGTCAAGTATTATGTGTGTTTTTACTTAAAAGAGACGTTATGGTTTTGTAATAGAACTAGTTATAGATATTTGATTTTTCTTTTTTGGCTTTGTACCCAAAATATGTTTTGGGAATGCAACATTTAGGATCAGGTTCAGTGGGTATAACGACCGCATGTTTTGTACCCTTTTTGTTTTGATTGATATAAAACTTTTTTCGAGGTATCAGTCCCTGTACCCAAAAAAAATGACTTGAAGGATAACTTATGATCGAGTTTCTAAGTAGTGAAATGATATGAATTCCTTTGAATTGAATCTCGATAGGTCAAAAGCACACATAAACATGTGAGGGAGAGGTAGCATTAGTTACATTAAACTTTTATCACTAATGATACATTTACCGAAATTTTAGTTTTAAAAAATTATTTGTTTATATTACAACTAGATTATTGCCCCGTGATATATAATGCGAGTAAATATAAATAAAAATTGAATCGTAAATTTTATGTTTATTAACACGTTCTTTTAAATTATTATGAGAATATATAATAACAAATATACATTTATGTTTATACACATGTTGTTTATAGTTATAATAACATATATACATTTATTTTTATACACATATATTAATATTTTGTATTAAATGATTTTAGAATAATAATAATAAAGTAAATCATAGTCGAATAAGAGACATGAGTTTTTTATTATAATAATGGTGAAATTGAAGAGAGAATGCAATTTTATATTGTAAGAGGGTGCAAAATGAAAAAAAACATTTGATGAAATCATCAATCTTATGTAAAGTTGAAAACAAAATATGTAACTCATCCAAAATTATATTGGCATTTGACATTTAAGACTCCTCTTTTATTATATATTAAAGATATTTGGTTTTATACCCTTCTAACTTAAATAGTGAATCGGATTCGCCATCTTCGTTTACATATATATTACTATAAATTAATTGTTTTTCTTGTCGAAAACACCACCACCTCATCCACCACCACCTCCTCCACCACACCCACCACCACCACCTCCTCCGCTACCTCCACCGCCTCCATCTCCACCTCCAAAACAATCACAATCGCAACCATCACCACCCCTTCGACGACGCTTTTTACGGTCGTCACGACCATTGGAGTCACTACAAGCAAAGACGATCACAGAAAAAAGAGACATAGACACAACAACCATGCATAGCATGAAAACGATATGTGAGCCCCGAAAATTAAGAAATTCTCCTCCTTGGTCACTTTTAATACTAGTTAACCGAGCCATGAATGAAAGAGAGTTGAAAATAGGCCGGGTAGTTGTATATTGGTGTAGTTTGCCTTTGTTACTTTGCATAAACATGTTATCAATTTATAGATAGAAAGTTTGACAAAGTCATAGACTCATAATGTGAATTACTTGCGACGGATATAATATACGTGTGGACCATTAGCAGAAGACAAGAAAATACTATAAACTTTAAATAAGTAGAACAACAAATTTCTACGAAATTAGCACTTTAAGAAATATACTTATCTTGAAAGTTATATTATAAGACTAAATCCCCATTATGGAATACTCGTATATTATTAACTTGATTTGATTAGGGCAAATTAATAAAAATATAACTATAGAAAGATGAAATAGTCCTCGAATGATATTATTTGATAATAAAACATGTTTGAAAAATAATTAAATATTATATATTTAATTTAATCTTCATCGTGGAAAAGCATCTAAGTTTAGCACTTGATGCCTTGAAGCTAGGGACTTAACATTTCGGACTTCTCATGAAATAGTCGTCGAATAATGTTGGTTTGTTCGGATTATTTTATTTGGAAATGGTTTGATTTTTGGTGAAACATGATAATGAGTTTATTTAACGGTATGGTTTTGATTTTGTGTACATTTAACTGGGCCCACATGAACCCAAATGACTAAAAATTTATTGCCAAAAAAGTTTCTAATAACCTAAGGCTGAACGGAATAGGGGCAAACTCACCATGGTGAGTTTGCAACCCACGTGTGACTCCTATTCCGGTGCAAAAATGGTGACTAAGTCACCATGACGTGGCGGTGAGTGGAGGTGAGAAAATTGGTTGGCAGGGTGAGTCTCTCACCGAAGGTGAGGCATGAAGTGGTGCCCCCCCCCCCCCAAAAAAAAAGAATCTGTCGTTGGAAATTTAAAAAAAAAAAAAAAAAAAACTTTTTTAAACCCAAATTTTTTTACCTATAAATACCCACTAACTCAACCATTTTTAAACACATATCTTCTAAATTAATAATCATTCTTACTTTCTTCAACCAAATTACTTTCTTCTTCAAACAAAATGTCTAACCAAAACACTCCACGACCCAAGAAACGTCAACCAAAAACCCTCAACCGAAGCAATCCACCGACACCCGACGGCACTTTTCATCTAGGAAACCCCTCACCGACCTTATTTCGACCTTACCCAAACCAACCTTACCCAAACCAACCTTACCAAAACCAACCTTACCGAAACTCGGTGCCGTCGGAACAACGTGGCTTTCAATCTTTTGGGATGCAAACAAACACGTTTAGTGATTATGCGTCCCAATCTTCCTCGTGGCCATTTGGTCACCCCGACTATCACTCTCAACCTCAAATGGGTGGTTCGTCATCATATCCACAAAATGATCCACCTAGGTCTCCAATTCATTCATTTAATCTCGGAGATTGCTATTACCCTCAGTTTTCCGAATCTTATCAAGAAACTGTTCAAGAAACTCAAGAAGAGGAAGTTGCCACCTCACCACCAAAGCCGAAGAAGAGAGCATCTAGCGCCCGCCAAACTAAGGTGGACAAACAAAGTACGTCCCGACAAACTGCGTGGACAGAAGCGGAAGAACGCGCGTTATGTAAAGGTTGGCGGTCCGTTTCTGAAGACAGTGTACATGGAAATACCAAGAGGAGTCAAGGCATGTGGACAGAGATATTAAACTACATAGAGAGCAAAACGGGACAGGAAGGTCGTCGGACCTACGATATGGTCTTCGGAAAATGGAAACACGTTCGACCTGCCGTGTCGCGTTTTGCAGGAATTTACAGTAACGTGATACGTACGACAGAAAGTGGAGCGGCAGACGAAGACTACGTGCAAAAAGCGATGGCGATATATCATAATGAAGTTGGCATTCCGTTTAGATATCGTCATTGTTGGGACATCTTGAAATTCAATCCAAACTTTCAAGATGTCGAGCCTCTAGATTTCAGCCAACCCTCTCAAGGAAGCAACAAGAAGCAGAAGTCATCTGGTTCTAGTTCTTTCAACACAGAGTCTGTAGACGTCAGTTTTAATCTAAATACTAGTGTTGACGACGATGATGAGGTGGCCGAAGTTCCACCACCACCGACAGGGAGGGACAAAGCAAGAGCTGCGTTGAAAAAGAAAGGGAAAGGGTCTCAAGCTTCAGGATCGTCAACTATGAATGACGAAGCACTTGCTAGGCTGATGGTAAATGAGATGACAACTGCTGAGATTGCACAGCGGGATGAGTATATGCAAATCAAAAAAAGGGAGGTTGCTGCTGTGGAGTATAGAGCCGAACAAGAAGACATGAAGCTATATTTCCAAAACTCAAAGCGAAGCGAAGTATAACTGGGAAATATTCCGGGCGAGCAGCATGGGAATTATTTCGGGCAAAACTCAAAGCGAAGTATAACTGGGAGTTTTAGCTTATCTATGTATCGTTTAAGTTTTTAATTTATCTATGTATCATTTTTAACGTTTTAATAAAAGTTTTAAATTTTGTTTACGTTTACGTTTACGTTTACTTAATAATTAATTTTTTTTAGTTTATAAATAATAGTATTTAAATGAAAATGGTATGGTGAGTTTGGTAAGGTGAGTTGGCGGTAAGTGCGTTGTGAGTGTTATTTCCTGAGTAATGTGAGTTTGTTTTCTGGAGAGAGAAAGCTGACGTGGCAGTGTGAGTTGGTGGTGAGTTTGGCACCTTATTCCCTTTAGCCTAATTAAAACATTGAATCTATAGTATATTATAAAGCATTTCACTCATAATTTTAATTTTTTAAAATCTAAATAATTAAAATTATTTATTTACATTTTTTTTATACTGTTTACAACTATTATTATTTAAAATACCTTACAATTAATGTTAATTAATGTTAGTTGATAAAACTCAATTCATATAGATTAAATGAAATTACATAAAATATAATTTAAATATTTAGATTAACATATTCTTAATTACCGCAATAAAAATAACTAATAACTATTAACTATAATGATAACTATTTTCATGTTTTGTTAAAAGTAATACTCCGTTTATAACTTATGATTAGAAACCAAAAATAACACTTCCTATTGATTTATGACTTTATAATTTAAATAACAATAACTAATAACTATTAACTATTTTCGTATAATGATAACTATCATGAAATAATAGTTTAAATATCTAGGTTTGTTTGTTTTCTTAACTTTTTATAATAGTGTGACTTCAATACAAGTTTTGAAATTTTGGTTTAATCTTGAAAATATCATTTATTATGTATGAGTGTTTCTTCATATTTTTACACTTTTTTTTTTCTTTTAGCCAAATGATGTCTTGAGAAATTAGAAGGTTGTAATAACTCATGTTTCTACAAATAAGGAAACTTTGAACAAAATTTATCTAGGTTTATGATTAGTCCGACAAAATGTTATATATATATATATATATATATATACATATATATATATATATATATATATATATATATATATATATATTTCAATGCCAATTTGTTGGTTTTCCTTTTCAAATTATTGGTCTAATTTCAAAGTTTACGAAAAGACAACTTTAAATTTGCCCAAATTAACGTTTTTGCTTTTTTGTACGGGTTGGTGTAACATTAGCAAGTTGTAGGATTAATACTTCTATCGGTGTATATTGTGTGTATAAGCTTTTATAAATTGGAACTCTCAAAAATAGATGGTGTGTCTAGGCTTTTTTGTATGGGTTGGTGTAACATTATGTACACTAAAACACAATGTAAGTTGCATTTTTAATGTTCAAAATTATGAGTAGGACATTGTGTAATTCAAAATAAACTTCGAAATCAATAACACAATTACACTGATGCTTAAAGCAACAACACTGTCCCAAAGAAACAATGCTCTAAGCAACATTTCCCTAACCAATAACAACATTACTCCAAGCAACAATGTTTAGAGCAACGCCAATAGTGCTACATTGATTATTACACATAAGTACCTAACATATCTTCTACGTAATATATATTTGTCGCTTTGTCAATGATTATCACATGAAAATACAAATCTATTTGTACAAAATGCAAAAGTTTTACATAATAAATAAATTACATGTGTTTCACAATTAATGATATTCTTTTCAATGGATTTTGTATTTTCATATTTCACATAATGATTGTAGTTTAATTTTTCTTTTCATATTGTATTTAATATTCGTAGTCATGATTTCTTAAAGTAATTTTGTAAACTATAGTTTTTATCCGCCGCTGCATCGCGCGGATACTATACTAGTATTATCCTAATAGTCTAACACCAAATCTTAATATACAAAAAACTATCAAAATAATTTAATTGGAAGTGCTAAAACGGTATAAATTGGCATTCTATGATATAATCATACGAATAAACTAAAAGAAATTTTGAAAGAATAGCCGACAAACTAAACGAACTCTTAAGTTAGAGGGTTGGCCCTATAGAGGCGGTGCGGACAGGCATCACCCATCACGGCCATTTTTTTTTATATCCAAGTTATGTAAATCTTTCTTATTTATTCGGTTCGGAAACACAAAACTACTTTGTAATTGTTACAAGGAGTAGCACAAGTGAAACGTTTGACGATAAGTAAGTTTAATTATAAGCTATTGGACACAAAGTGTTTTTGAAAATGCCACAAAGAATTCCTTTAATTAATTTTTTGTTGATATAATTTTTTTTTAACTATTTTCGATCGGTTGAGATTATGTATAATGTTTATAGATGTTTGAGTTTGATTTATGTGTCTTGATTTTGAGGTGAATGGGTGTTATGCAGGCTTCCACTCCATGCTCCCCCTCATACAACAAATAAAACCTCCACTTGTAGGACATACTATTATGTATCAAAACCGTCTGCATATTATACCTTCTCGTCCAGGATATCCGAAAACTGATTAACACCCTGATAAGTACGACGGGATTTCACTTATCATTATAACTTTGAGCTTTGAAGGTGATTATAGATTCGAATAACAATAAAATGAGCAATGGCGTTAGAATCGTGCCACTTTCTTTATTGTTTGTTAATTATATACCACTTAATGATTTGTTTTAAATAAAGGAAGTTGTAATCAATTTGTTAAATTTCAACTAACAAAGGGGATTATAAATTTTCATATGAGCTTCTAAGATGCTCTAATAAAATTGAAGTTTATAAATAAAAAATAATTTGTTTTAAATACAAATTTCGTTTGCACGTGTGGCTCTTGTATAATCGACCTTTTTTTCTTTTTCTTTTTAAGGGGTTAGAGGTTGTCGCTATGTTTGAACAACGATTGTCAAACACAAAGATTAGGTGATGTCAACCTTTGATCTCCTGTGATGATCACAGTGCAAACCCAACAAGTTCTTGACAAACCTAAGGTGATCAAGGTTGAGGATGAGAGTGAGAGTATATGAACTCTACGTTTAAGGTTCTGTGTGTGTGTTCAGATGAGATGAGATCAGATCCTCTCGACAATGATTTAGACTATGTATTTATATAGCCAGTTTCAACTATAGGGAACGTCCATCAATTAATGATGATCATGAATACTTAAACTGCCTTAATAATCAATCAGTGGTATATGAACCGTCTTCTATCTTTATTATTGTTAAGATGCAACGTCTGGCTATTACGACAGTAGTAAAGTGGTTGTCAAGCGTCATTATGACTGTGGTCCAAGACAAGGGCAAGCACCTTCAAATATGGTACGACAAGCGTTGACAACCTAAGACAACCTGACAGGCGGTACTTGGCAAGTGATGACATATGTCGACCACCTGACAGGCGATGACAGCCTGTCATGCGACTGACAAGTGATGACAGCCTGTCAGGCGATGGCATACAGACGGTACAATCTTGACAGGCGATCATATCTTGTTCAATGGGCTTGCTTGTAGCAGGCGCTACATAGCTTGACCTTGACAGGCGCTACATAGCTTGATCTTGGCAGGCGCTACCTAGCTTGAACTTGACATGCGCTACATAGCTTGACCTTGACAGGCGCTGACATAGCTTGACCTTGACAGGCGCTGACATAGCTTGACTTTGGTAGGCGCTACATAGCTTGACCTTGACAGGCGCTCACAATTTGACATGGACAGATGACAGCAGCTGACAGCTGCTGACAGCCTGTCTGGTTTGGTTGTAGTAGCGGGCTTTACGTAAAAAAGGCTCATTATTACATTTAGGTTTTAGGAATTACCTATGTATATGCATAGGTAAACTCGACTAACCCCATCATGCCCCGAGTTAGGATTTAACACAACAACGGCTTACAAGTCGTAACTATCATCGCTCGTTACTCAAAACACATACAAATATCTTTATTTTGTCAAATCATGAGGTGTTTACATACAGTAGAGTGTTGCATTTTACACAAATAATGGTGATAAAAATATTAATAGGAATAACTTCCAATAGATTCCGCCGTTTTCTTATGGTTATCATTTTCACTCCAAAGTTTATATTTTAAATCGGTACAATGTAGTTGGTAAAGACAATTTTAACTCTATCTTCAATGTTTAGAAACTATATGACATGGATAGGCAGTCTAAATCCCTTTTTTTTTTCTTTTTCTTTTGACCAATGCCTAAGACTATGCGGTGTGAGGCGTGAATACGCTCAATAACGCCGCCGCGTAGGCGTTATAACGCCCAAAAACGCTACCCCCCACACCGGTGGGGGCGTTATCGACCAAAAAAAACACCACGGCGTGTGCAGAATAACGCTGTGGTGGGAGGAAAAAGTCTGAGCAACGGTCGAATAAGGTCTGAGCAACGGTCGAAAAAAACACCAACGGCTAACTTTTAACCAAAACCAAAACAATCCTCTATAAAAACCAACTCATTTTTATAAAAATAACCACAAACAATCTCTCTTTCTCTCTCAATTTTTATAACATTCTCTCCATTTTTATACATTCTCTCAATTCTCTCAAATGGATCCCAACAACAACAACAACAATCAAAACAACCCCAACCAATGGAACCAATGGTTCAACCCTAACCAATATCAAAACCCAAACCAATATCAACACCAAAACCAATATCCACAATTTCAAAACCCTAACCAATATCAACACCCAAACCAATTTCAAAACTTTACCCAACTTCCAAACCCTAACCAATTTCCCCAATTTTACCAACAAACTCCACCACCACAACGACCATCCCAAGACCCGCTATACCAAGGCGGGTCGTTCCAACAATTGCTTAACCAAGACAATTTCCCCAATTTTCCGCAAGTGCCTCCATTTGACGTTGACGATTCTGAAGACGATGAGGTTGTTCCGGAAACTCAACCTCAAAGAATGCCGGCCCGTGGGAAGAGGAAACATAAGAAGAAAGAAACCGAATCCCAAAGAGGCAAAACCGAAAAGAAGAGGTGGACCGAACAGGAGGAGGTCGCACTTGCTTCAGCGTGGTCGTCGACATCCGAGGACCCCATTTTGGGAAATGATCAACATTCACCACTTTACTGGGATAGTGTTCGTGAAAAATTCTTCGCCAAGATGCTTAAAGATGATCCCTCTTACTTTCGTACCAACGACTCTCTTTCGAGCAAGTGGACCGACTTACGAAGAAAGGTCAAAAAATTCAACGGGATTTTTCGACAAGCCCTACAAACTAGACCAAGCGGTCATAGTGATCAACAAGTGCTCGAACATGCTCTGGAGATATACCGCACCATAATGCAAACGGGTTTCCTACATTTAGCGTCTTGGGAAATATTGAGAAGAAGCCCGATTTGTCAAAATGTCCCAACATTTGGATGGTCCTCAAAAGCGCGTAGAACATCGGAGTCTAGTAACCCCTCCACTCCCGCCACTCCGGTATCGCCTTTTGCTGGAATCGATCTCAACGATGATGATGATGATCTTCACTTGGAGGAAGAGCTTCCAAGACCGATTGGCAGAGATCAAGCAAAGACAAAAGGGCGCAAAGGAAAGGGCAAAGCCGCTGCTTCTTCTTCGGGGGCCGAAGAATCACTCCAGTATATTGGGAAAAAGTTCGGGGAATTTACTGAAACTGCTCAAGAAAAAATGCGAGCAAAAGCGTTAAAGACGATCATGCAGGACACCAGTAATCTCGGGGAGCCTTACAAAAGTATAGCGGAAGAAGAAAAGAAAAGGCTTATCGAGAAATTTTTTCCTCAATATATGTAGTATTTTTTTTATTGTAGTATGTTTTTTTTTTTTTAATAAATTGTAGTATTTTTTTTTTTAAATAAATTGTAGTGTGTTTTTTTTTATTTTTAATAAAAATATAACTTTTTAAATAAAATTATATAATAAAATAACAAAATAAACTCAATCACTCCACATCATCATCACTTACACACAACCACACCACCCATTTTTATCACTCCACATCATCACACTCTCTTTCCTACAAATCATACTCTCTTTCCTACAAATCACCTCTATCACACCACATCATCACTCCAAATCATAGAAAAATGATATTGTGCGATAATATTGGGATACAAGATCAGACCAAATGCTATTATTGCCAATTTCATACATAACCATAACATTCCATGTGCTTGGAAACATTTATTGAAAACATAAAGGAAAAAAATGACAGTAGAGACTATCGCACCTTGATAGGTCAGTTCATATTGGCTCCCTCATGTATCATGAAGACATGGCCATCAAGTGGTCCGGGGTGTTCTATGTCTTCCTTCGTCTTTTGCTAGGCAATGGATGTGTTGCCTCCATGGACACGGTTGGTTACGGAGAAAAAAAAATTTGGAAAAGTGAAACGCCGTTTAAAAAACGGGTCCCACAGATGGCGTCAATATTTGAACAACGATTGTCAAACACAAAGATTAGGTGATGTCAACCTTGGATCTCCTGTGATGATCACAGTGCAAACCCAACAACTTCTTGACGAACCTAGGGTGATCAAGGTTGAGGATGAGAGTGAGAGTATATGAACTCTACGTTTAAGGTTTTGTGTGTGTGTTCAGATGAGATGAGATCAGATCCTCTCGACAATGATTTAGACTATGTATTTATATAGCCAGTTTCAAGTATAGGGAACGTCCATCAATTAATGATGATCATGAATACTTAAACTGCCTTAATAATCAATCAGTGGTATACGAACCGTCTTCTATCTTTATTATTGTTAAGATGCAACGTCTGGCTATTACGACAGTAGTAAAGTGGTTGTCAAGCGTCATTATGACTGTGGTCCAAGACAAGGGCAAGCACCTTCAAATATGGTACGACAAGCGTTGACAACCTAAGACAACCTGACAGGCGGTACTTGGCAAGTGATGACATATGTCGACCACCTGACAGGCGATGACAGCCTGTCAGGCGACTGACAAGTGGTGACAGCCTGTCAGGCGATGGCATACAGGCGGTACAATCTTGACAGGCGATCATATCTTGTTCAATGGGCTTGCTTGTAGCAGGCGCTACATAGCTTGACCTTGACAGGCGCTACATAGCTTGACCTTGGCAGACGCTACATAGCTTGAACTTGAAATGCGCTACATAGCTTGACCTTGACAGGCGCTGACATAGCTTGACCTTGACAGGCGCTGACATAGCTTGACCTTGACAGGCGCTGACATAGCTTGAATTTGGCAGGCGCTACATAGCTTGACCTTGACAGGCGCTCACAATTTGACCTAGACAGATGACACCAGCTGACAGCTGCTGACAGCCTGTCTGGTTTGGTTGTAGTAGCTGACTTTAAGTAAAAAAGGCCCATTATTACATTTAGGTTTTAGGAATTATCTATGTATATAAATAAGTAAACTCTACTAACCTCATCACGCTACAAGTTATAAACATTTACCGAGATATAAAAAAAAAACTCCGCTTAAAGTAAATTTAAAGTTATCAAACAACACCTTAGACTAGAATGCACAAAACTAACTAGCTAATTAATACATTAAATTAATAAAGTGAATTGAAATTAATAGTACGAACTTTTATTAACATCTAACAATAAACTATATATACAAAGTGTATGTCTTCAAATATCATTTGAAAATATCTTTATGTTCATGGTAACATTCTTCGTTGATGACTTGTCAACCACCACCACCACCGCCACCTCCTCCTCCTCCTCCGCCACCTCCACAACCGCCACCTCCTCCTCCTCCGCCACCTCCACAACCGCCACCTCCTCCTCCACCACATCCACTACCACCTCCGCCGTCATCACCTCCACCACCATTACCTCCACCACCATCACCTCCACCACCATTACCTCCACCACCCTCAAATCCGCCAAACGTCCCTTGCCCGTTTCCAGGCTTTCCGATATTAGCTAGATAATTGCACAACCCGATGGTCAAACCCACCGAAAACAGTATTACTACACCAATAACAAATATGACAAATGGATCCATGGAGTAATTATACGCTTAAAGATAGGCGTTACGATAAGCGTTACAAAGTAAGATGAGACTCCCTTACAAAAAGTGTTGAAAGACAAAAATAACCTATACAAGGTTTTATGACAAAATGTTTTAGAAAAGTTCCTTTATTTATACTGGAAATCTAACTTGACCAATTTACAAATTTGAAATAGAAAAAGTCCGAAGGAAAATTTGAAAATGATAACTAGGATGCCCCAAGGAAGATGTAACATGTTCATTCGTTGACTTTTAATATTAGTATATTTGTGATTGAATTAGTCAAATGACAAAATATTGCGTTTTAATGTGGATTTTGATTTGAATAAATAAAACGAAAAACGAATAAAATGAGATAAGATTTCTTTTAAGGCACGGAAACTTAATGTAAAAACTAAGCCAGAAGACACTACTCTAGCACAACATCTCCACAACCAACATGAAGCCAGGCTATTGAACGTAGCTAACAAGTCGAAAATCATTACAGGTGATTTTTCATTATGATATTTAAGCTCGAGGTTGTGTATGAGGAGGGAATTAATACCTTTTGGAGCAAAGTCGATACGTCCCATGGAAATACCTAAAATGTTGAGTTCGGAAACTCGACTATAGTCAAGGGCTGTCACATTAGGCCGATGTCATTAGAATATTAGATGTATTTTCCATAATGTTGAGCCCGGTTATGTAAAAACTTGATTTTAGTTGAGCCGGTTGGCTGTTAAAAACTGTTCATCCGGTTAGATCGGCTCTGGTTGACCAGGGTTAACTAGTCGGCCTATATTTTCATAAAAAGCCAACTACGTACTTTCGTCTCATATTTATTGCCTTTTTAATTATTTTGTTTTCAACTTTTAGCTGTGTGTGTTGTTTGTCTAAACTACATTAATGATTAGGACAATAAATATGGAATATAGTAATTTGTTACATTCTAACCAAAATACACTAAAAATCCATTATAAATAATATCAAATAGTTATAATAAAAACATATAAGGTTTAAACTTAACAAACAACCCAAAATTACTTTAAATAAAGAGAGAATGTCACAAATCGTCCTTGTGGTTAGGCTGTTTTTCACGTATCGTCATTTTCACTTTTTTTTAGCATTAACCGTCCTTTAAATATGTCTTTTTATCACCGGCGGTCCTTTTTCCACTTAAAAAGACTAAAATACCCTCACTTCTAATTTTTTCTTATTTTTTATCTTTTAAATTGTTACATATCTCAATTTTTCCCCATATCTTCATAATCTATCTACCTAACCTCTTTCTTTTCTCTCCTCATCCTCCTTCACCACCTCTCCACCACCGCCACCAACCACCTAATATCAATTAATTAATAATCAATTCCAGTTGACTTAATTACATTCCTTGATTCAGTAAAATCCGACCGGTATACCACCACCATCGCCGTCCGCCGCCGCGCGTACAATGAAGCGGCTGCCGGTGGAGAATTCACTCGGTGCGAGAGTTATTCCGTTACCACGTGTCCGGCACTGGTATACCACCATCACCATCCGATTCCGCTGCTTCGTATGTTAAGTTTGTTGAAAAGCAATTTTGCTCCGATCGAGTTCAACAAAGGAAAATAGGAATAAATCTAGAAACATCAACTGGATCCAATCTTGGAGAACAGGGACAATTATTTAGCATCATCAGGTGGTGACAAGGATTGTGTTTGCATGTTAAGAGAGAGAGAGAGAGAGAGAGAGAGAGAGAGAGAGAGAGAGAGAGAGAGAGAGAGAGAGAAACCAAAAGTCATTCTTTGTAATGAGAATGACTTATATATAGTCACAAAACTTATCCATAGTTACAAAATAATAACTTTTTGTCAAAATGAACCTGTAAAACTTTTATTTTTGGATTTAATGATATAGATGTATGTTTTAGTGTTTCAAATTATTGTAATTTCTGGGCCGATAGAGATGAAGATCTGGAAAAGAGAAAGGTGTATGATGATAAGGTATTTTAAAAGAAAAAAAAATAAGAAAAATATAAAAAGAAAGGGTATTTTAGTCTTTTTAAGTGAAAAAGGACCGTCGGTGATAAAACAAAATATCTAAAGGATGGTTAATGCTAAAAAAAAAAGTGAAAAGGACGATACGTGAAAAACAGCCTAACCACAAGGACGATTTGTGACATTCTCTCTTAAATAAAAGAATTTTAAAACAAAATAAAATATTTAAAAAAAAAATCCTGGTTGAACCGGACCTAAAATAAGAGAAAAGAATAATCGGAAAAACCGGTCGGTTTAAGTAAGAACCGAACTTAAAAAACCGGCCGATCTACCGGAGGCCGGTTCAACTTTCAGATTCGAACAGGCTTTTAAAACATTGCTTGAGCCCTCTAAAAAGAAAATCATTTGCTTTGACGTCCTTCTCATAAGTCTTTGCACACCACACATTATGCGTAATTGTGTACCGAATGTGCAATGACTTTGAAAATAGAAACATTTTTAGGGTATACATGAGCAAATTTTCTTTTCAAATTCAAACTTCAAAACTCTTCGATTACCAAAAAGTATCATATTCATCAATCAACACAATAAATTACATTTTCGGTACATAAAAATCAAAAGATTAGATATCATAGCTGTAGCTAATAAAACATAAATAATTTAAACCTAAACTCAAACGAGCCAACTATATATCAGTGAAAACAAAGCCAAAAACAACAGTGAACAATCCCGAGCCAAACTCCTCCACAAAACAGGAGATTATAGGATTTACGATGAATATAATTCCAAAAGACAGCAGTCCAAGAACGACGTCTAAAGAGTTACAGACAGCCGAATTAACTAAGTACAGTACATAATAACAAAAATCAAATTTAAAAATGACCAAACAAATTTAAATCACGGTGATGGTAAATAAAAATTGTAACTAAACTCAATATATTTCAACCATTATTGTTTTTCATGTCTAAAGTTAATTATAACCACCATCGTTCTGTGGTTATCTACTTCCCGCCTCAATGATGTCCATGCCCGTGTCCACCTCCGCCTCCACCACAATTACCTCCTCCGTGTCCGTGTCCACCATAACCACCACCGATGTCATGATGATGTCCGTGCTCATGTCCATGGCCGCCTCCACCTGCATGTCCATGCCCATGTTTGTGTTTGTGCCCATGAACATCAGCCGCAACGGTTGCATTAACAATAAGGATACTGTCGTGTGAAGATGTTGTCGCGGCGTTTGAAGATAGACCCTTGTTATCAGAATCATGATCATTGGAACCATAGTTCTTGTTTGGCTGCTTTGCCAACTCTAATTGAAAGAAAAAACATGTCTATAAACAATATATTCGCGTTTATCTATTTGCATATGGTTTGGTTTCTGTTATAAGTAAATTTAAAAGTATCCACACAAGTATATAAAATCACTCATACATTTAGAAAAACTATTTATGATTAACGAAACTCTCTTATTAATTTATGATACTAAGAAAGGTGACAGATTTTAATTAATGGTATTAATCTCCTATTTTTATTGATAATAAATGTGCAGGATATAATCTTATTAATTTAGGTTATGTTTATCACCGATTAATAGTCTTTTTAAAATGAGTCTTCTTAGTTATCCCGTCAATTGAAAATAAATGTATGTTTTCGTTTTAGAACAAAGGGAGTAGAATATAAAATGAGAGATGATATGCATGCCTAACTCGTATGGCTAAAAATATACCTAAGGCGTTAAAAGGTTGTAAGTGAACCATTGTAAATAAGGAGACAAAAAATATATATCATTCAATGCATTTGGTACAAGTTATTTATGTGTTAAGCATATAAACAGGTATATAAATAAGACACCCCAATTATTTTTCATATAAAAATAAAGTATCTACACAAGTATAATAGTGTTTTTAAGATATATCTCCACAAAACAGAAATTAAAGGATTAGATTCTAGGATTTATAATAAATATAAATATCATAAAAAATAAGGAGTATCAAGTTCGATTTTTATTGAACACATTCTATTAGTTTAAATAGTCATTATCCAAAAGATAACAATTCAAAAACGAAGTCAAAGGAGTTAAAGACAACCAACAATCGTAATTACATAATAAATAAATTATTTTAAATTCTAAACCTATTGCATATAAAAATTGTAACTAACATAATAACTAAACTCAATATTATTTCAACCATTATTGTTTTTCATGTGTAAACTTAATTACCACCCCATCGTTGTTGTGTGACCATCTGCATCCTGCCTTAGTGATGTCCATGTCTATGTCCACCTCCTCCTCCTCCACCACATCCTCCTCCGTGTCTATGTCCATGTCCACCCCACCATAACCACCGCTTGCGTCATGATGATGTCCGAACCCATGTCCATGGCCGCCTACACCAGCATGCCCATGCCCATGCATATGTCTAGTATCGTGTCCATGGCCATGTTTTTGTTTGTGTCCATGAACATCAGCAGCAATAGTTTCACCAACAATAAGGATACTGTCGAGTGAAGATGTTGACGCGGCGTTTGAAGATAGACCCTTGTTATCGGAATCGTGATCATTGGAGCCATGATAACCACATTTAAAGGCGATCAATATAAAAACACAAACTACAAAAAGTAGTATTAACCAAAACAACTCTTGACCCATAGCTCTTCTTTGGCTGCTTTGCCAACACTATTGAAAGAAAAAACGTGTAGTCGGTGTTTGTTAATTTTCATATGGTTTGATTCCATTTATAAGTATTGGAAGTGGAAAATTAGAATTAGGGTTGATGGTATTAATTTACGTATTTTATTGAAGGTATAAAAAAAATTTGGGATAATGAATTTGTTGGTTACAAAAACCACACCTCAATTTTTATGCTCGGCGTTCATGAGTTAGGTCGGTTCGGGTAGTTTGAAATTTCCGAAAAATAAATCAAACCATATTCTATGCTATAAAAAGAAGGCTTGACAACATGTCCGTGCATAACTACATACATGGTAACCACATCATACAAAATTAAGAAAACGACCAAACTAATCGAATCTTATTCTATGCAATAAAATAAAAAGTTTAACAAAACTGAAATACTATATATATTGATGCACAAACCTTTGCCTCCAACCTAAGTGTCCATGTCCACCTCCACCTCCACCTCCACCACAAACACCACCCCCTCCTCCATCGTGTCCATGTCCACCTCCACCATAACCACTTCCTACGTCATTATGTCCATGGCCGTCTCAACCAACATGTTCGTGCCCATGTTTATGTTCTGTCAGGATCAATTAGCGTTTATGTGTAAACACAACCCATAGTTACGTAGATCAAGATATCCAAGAAGTTGCAGCGGATAAACACATTGATATTCACAAGTTTACGATAATCGAATATTGTATATATAAAAACAATAAGAACAATAACACAATAACGATTACCATCAAGCCTCAATAAATTAAGAAATTAACAGACGTGTTTCTTTAGATACAATGATCTATAAAAGACCTTCATGCTAAACCTAGCTTTTCTAGAAAACATCTAACAACACCAGCTTCAATCTATTTGATCAGAATAGACGTGTTTATTCTCTTTACAAGGATCAATCTTGACCTTGAAGCTGAATAAAGGGGAACGATCTCAAGTGGTGAGATCGATTGGTGTTTTCCTAAAGAATAAACATGATGAAAACCACACATTTAGAATGTCTAGGGATCTCTTTTATATATATGGTCTCCTACGACTTACATAAGAAACCTAGTTATATTAGGAGACTAATTCTTTTAGATCTTTATCTTGAAAAGCAAATCTTCCATAACCCTAGCCGCAGTAGTAACTAAGTTGCAGTAGTAACACCATCGTGCAGTAATAACTGGCTGTTTCAGTATTAACCAAATAACCTTACAGTAGTAACTTCATCGTACAGTAGTAACTGGCTTTTGCAGTAGTAACTGTGTTCTTGCAGTATTAACTATGTAGTACTAACTGAGCAGTACTAACGGTGTTCTCTTGAACTGTGCGGTACTAACTGTTGTATGCAACGCAACTCCAGAATAACAATCCCAACAATTTTATCCTAACAATATTCCCCTAAACTTATGATTTCTACATGCAAAGCAATAAGTTTATTCAATGTAAATTGTTGATGAGAATGTTATCAAAACTAATATTTTTTTTCTTGTCTTCCCCATTTTCCTCGATGTAAATTATCAGTTTATATTTTGTCTCATGAAATCAATAATATGGATAATAAATTGTCCCAACATGTTCATTATCGTGTCAGTATAAAAAAATGGTTATTTGCTCGCGTTTTATTCTACGCAATTTCTTAAAAATGTGTAGGATTTGTCAATTTCTTCGCACTTATAAATGTGGACAAATTTTATATATCAATTAATGTGAAGAAACTAAAAGGTGTGGAGAAAAAATGTTCACACTAAAAAGTGTGTAAAAACTCTTATTTTGTACACACTTTTAAGTGGAAAGATCAATTCTACACACGCGCGTGATTTTTTCGTACTTTCTTTTCTTTCCAAATAAGGAAAGTGCAAAGAAATCATGTGCGTAGAATTGATTTATACACTTAAAAATACGTACAAAATTTAAGTTCTACACATTGTTTAGTGTGAACATTTTTTCTCCATACTTTTTACTGTGAAACTTTCTAATTTATTCGCACTTATTAATGTATACAATTTGTACATGTTAATAAGTGCGAATAAATTAACAAATCCTACGCATTTTTAAAAAGTGTGTAGAATAAAATGCGTACAAATGATAAAAAAATTTGTAATGTGTCCATCCCCGTGTTTGTGTTTGTGTGCATGAACAAAGCAGCAGAAACTATTGCACCAACCATATAGACACTATCGAGTGAAGATGTAGCCTTCGCGTTTGTAGATAGACCCTTTTGATGACTCTGCTCTTCGGAATCATGATCATTTGAGCCAGGATCACTACCATACCAGATTATGAATGCCAACATTATAAAAAAACAAAATACAAAACCTGCTGTTAAACAAAAACTTTGGCCCCGTAAACTTAAACATAGCTCCTGTTTAGCTGCTTAGATTTGACTGATCAGCCATTATGGGTTGCAAACAATAATCGAAAGAAAAAAAATGATAATAAATTAATAAAATGGAATTATAGTCAATAGTAAATAAATCAAATATAATAAGATAGATGATAAATTATAATTATTAGTATTAATTTTTCATATATTAATAAAAAATAATTGTTTGACATTTATCATTATATCAAAAAGGATATATAATTAGAGATTGGTTGTATCGATATCCTTATTTTACTAAATGATAATCACGTCAATTGAAATATTAATGTTTATATAAATTATTTATTTAATCATAATTTTAACTTTTGTAAACATTGCATATTACATTTTTATCGTTTCCCAAATGTTAGGATGTGTGTAGCACGGTCTTGTGAGGTCCTAAGAAATATAAATGTCATGTACTAAATTTTTATAATTAATGACTTGTAGAAAGAAAATTTAAATGTGATCGAATCATAATTTCATATAATTTGTATGAACGATCTATGTAATTTACCTAGATTTTATCTATTTATTTCCTCTTATAATCCCTCTTGATTATATTCATACTAAGCTATTACTCGTAAAATTATAATTAATTAGAAAGATATAAGCTTCAATAAAGCTGAAAATTAGCTCGAGCTTTCACCGTTACTAGGTGAAACTTGTTTTATTCGGTTACTCAAGCTCGAGGTGAAACTTGGTTTATTCGGTTGCGAGCTTCTTTCGGGTTGAGACCGAGCCATAAAGTTATTGACATTAAAATAGATGTTCAAAACACACATTTGAATTCACAAACACTTTATCATATACGTACGTATCTCAAAATACCAAATGAAGTACTAAAACAAACTTTTAGACTTCAAAAAAAATAAGAAAAAAAAAATTAAAACTAAACAAGGACCGTTTATTGTCAAAAATATATTAAATTATAAAAGAGAAAAGACTCATAACTTTTAAGCTTGATGAATTGTCAATCTCCGCCACAACCTCCGCCACAACCACCACCGCCATCCCCACCACCTCCACCATCACCACAACAACCAATAGAAATCTCGTGTTCCTTACGTTTCCCATCTTCCTTCTTAGCAATATCAGTTTGATCGCTTTTTTCTGTAGTAGGAGTTGCACATTTACACACTATGGTGATGAAGCACACCACCAACACGAGTATAACAATAACAAGAACTGCCGTCATTGAATATAACTAACACGAGACTTGCGGCTAATGAATCTAAACAAGCCAACCGGTTTAGAAAGAAAACGTCTAGCTAGACCATATATAATAACATGAAAGTTGCATCCTTGAACCAATGTTGTTTTTCTATGGTCTAAGAGGTCATGTACTTATAGATATACAATAAACGTAATGAAATGGACATATATAGTTGTTTTATATTCTTAAATCATTCGATGAAAGTAATTATTAGGAAACCACAAGGAAAATGCATGCATGAAAGCTTTCTTTTGTTCATTAATTGTTGTCGTTAAGTGACACAACCACAAGGAAAATGCATGCATGAAAGCTTCCTTTTGTTCATTAATTGTTGTCGTTAAGTGTCACTGTGACAGTCCCTATTGGGCTGGGCCCTTCGCCACACAAAGGACAACGAACCAGATGCAGTGGTGTAGGACTGCAAAGCCGTAGCCTGTGACAGCGATGAAGACTCGATGCTTGAGTCTGTCATGTTTTATTCCTCTATCTTGGCCAACATTCATTCTAAGACTTTCACCAGCAAGGGTGGGATATAGTATTTGAATAGTTTTAACAAATGTAGGCCCGTAAATACGTATGCCTACGCGTTTACACACATTGACATTTATACACGACTATGCGTTTATTATTTTACTAATTATTAATCAAATGAGTTAATTGTAATAATTAATAAATTGGAGGATGTATTATGTAATTATCGATGTTTTCTAATTATAATACAACTTGTTCTCCAGCACATTGTTTGGCTATATAAGGAACATCAACTCCCAATTTTTCCTACACCAAATCGGTTAGGCTTTCACCTAAATCGATTTTTCTGCTTCTTTCCCTAGTCGATGGGCCAAGCACCCAAACAAGAGTTTCAGTTTGTTTTGGAGTTCGAACAACAAGGGTTTCGAATACCTAGGAGGTGTAGTTCGAGCATACGGTTTAAACAAGCAAACTAGACAAGAGTTGTGGTTATAACGCGTAGTAGCATACAAGTCTGTTGCTAAAGAGGGTGTGGTGTACAAGCCTATAGAGTGATTTCACTATAAATCCTAAACGAGGTAAATCAACAACAAAGGTACAATTCTTAACTTAGTTAATATTGATTATGTGTTTGATTCTAACTTGCTTCCGTTGTATGTTGTTTGACAATCTGATTAGATGCATATCGACAGCAACAAACACCACTATAATTTATATTCTTTGATAGAAAATTTAAAAATGCATAACAAATGTACCTATTTACTACTTAGAAATGGGTTTATGTTCCAAGATTGACTTGGCTAAAACTTTAATGGGCCTAGAGATACCAAATCCGGCCAGTTCAAGATAATTACTAGCTTATTAAAGTCCCAACACTCAAGGAATTAACTGGGTTTTCAACCCAAGTTCCGGGTATATTTGGTTTATTAATTAGTTGGAATAGTAATAGGTATACGTTTCGAATGAAAAGTGCGAAAAATAATATATATGATTGCTTTAAAAAGCTGTTTGGTATGTAAGTTGATATGGGTTTTAATTTTATCATGTAATAAAAATGATACAAGAAAACCAAGATGTGTAGTCTGTACTCTGTAGTGTGGGATTCGCTTCTTTCAGTCCCTTGTAAAAGATTATTTCTTTAACTTGTGTAACCATTATTTCATGTTTTGGGGTATTATGAGCCACAATATCATGTAATTAAGTATGATAATAGAGAAGTTGCATATTTCTAATGTTAAATCTTTAATAGATTATATATATTATTAGACATGTCAATTGCAGAAGCGTGCCGAGGTTATGCATAGAGCGCGTGGAAACGTCCCAATCTGAAGTTTAAGAAGCAAGGGTGAAGGGTGGCCACATGTGTTGGTATTTGAATAGTTTTAACAAATGTGTGTCCGTAAATGTGTGAGACTACGGGAGCGCACACATCGACATTTAGACACGACTACAAGTTTAATTTATTTATTAAATATTACTTAATGGTTAAGTGAAAATATTTATTAAATAGAGGGTTTATTATGTAAATAAGGAGGTTTCCTCATTGTAATATGACTCAAACTCTGAGATTTAAAAACCTATAAATAAAAGATAAACCCTAAACCCTAATTACTACAAAAATACAGAAAGTCGACTAAATGGTTTTAGCCGATCGTTTCTTTTATTTATTTAAAAAAAGGTTTTTTGTTTTATTTGGTTTTTGTAATAAGGGTTGCTGCTAAGACAATTGTTGTACAAAGCAATTAAACGTGTACTAGCATACTAGTCTGTTGCTAAAAGAAGATGTCGCGTACGCAACCGTAGATTAGATCTTACACTTAGATCTACGACTTTCGCTTGCTTCTAATTCAAGGTAATTCTTTATCCGATTTATTATTTACTATGTGATCCTAAATTCCGCTGCCATATATTGTTTGACAATATGACTCTAGTTGTATACCTATAGTGGTATCAGCCAAAACATAGGTAAAAAATTATTTTGGATCTAAAACATCAAAATTGAGGGGGGATTTAGGGTTGGTTTATTGTATGATTTTACAAAATTAAAAGGTTAATTTGAAATCAATCTACCTTGCAATTTGATGTTTAATTACCTTATTTACTTTTATGCAAAATTATGTTTATAAAGTTACATGCATAACTTTGTAAGCATAATTAGATATATTGATATTGTTAAAAAGTAAATTGAATTAGTGACATATTATTAATTGTTAATTGATTATGTGCGACACAAAAGGATTTGTATGATAAAAAGTTATGTGTGGTTTATTTGATATACGAATTGTTTACATATTGATAGCTTACGCAATCCAAACTTATTTATTTGGACGGATGTATGTGGTCCGTTTCCTTTGAAACGGGAGTGATTCAATATGTAAACAATGACCATAGAGACTTTTTAGGCATTACCAAATTAGTTGCGTAGAATAATTCTAAATTGTTTATTATAAATATTGTTTGTCAAATGTCTTTTGAAAGAAACAAAATTTAATAATAAGACTAAAGAATTATTATGATGAGTTATTAATTTATTTTGGCACTTTTATACGTTCTATAACGCATTTGGTTGGGTTTATATACCCTAATTTGGTCCAGCGACGGAACGTATAAATTTACAAAATATCTTAAAAACCATCGATTTAATAAGCGTGTGATTGGTAATTTATAACTAGATTGTACATGCTCAGTGTATTATTACCCAACTAGGCTCACCTACAATAGGGGACGATGTCTAGGAAAGTTATGCGGAGTGGGGTACACTCCTAATGAGGCAATGCTATTAAGAAATGTTGAACCATTCGCTACACCTCACATGCTTTCCTGGTCGTACTCTCGTAGAGCTACCGAAAGGGTTTTAATGATGACCATGTTACGATTAGTTGTATAAATTAGGTAATCATAGAAACACGTTTAATAACTAGTAAAATAAAAACATTTTGTTTTTAATTAAATTACGTTACGAAATTGTTGCATGGCAATTGCATACGTAGATTTTTAACACCCATGAAATTTAAGTCAATTGCTATCCGTATTGCCTAGACAACTTGTACTTGCTCGTCACTCTACGTGAGACGTAGGTGAAGTGTATCCAAGGCGGATTACCACTCATAGTGAGACTGTGGTGGACTATCTGCAGTCTTCAGTCGGATGACTTAAATCGGGTTATGCAGTGAGACTGTAAACGCCGATAGCGATAAGATGCGACGAAACATGATTAATGTCACGATCACCATTTAGATGCTCGGATCGAAATTATGACATTAAGTCCCATTTTCTAGGAGTTGCACCGGTAAATGCAATTACGGATCGTCACTTACCTTTTGAGTATTATTTAGTTCCTAGCAGATCAACTGATGGAACGGTAATATGTCAATTGGGTCCTAGTCTTAACGGAAAGTAAACCATGGGTTTTACGTTTTGTTAAGAAATCTTATGTCGAAAGTACCAATGAGAACTTTCTTCTGTTTTGTAGAAATGGCACAAAATCTTGATTTAAGCGGGATTGTGTCAGAAATCAAAACAATGTTCAAAGGTGAAATACTTACTGAACCAAGTTTTAATGATTGGTTTCATCAGCTGAGAATCGTTCTATGAGCGATGAAGTAATTACCAGTCATTAATAAACCGATATCTCTTGAGCCGAAGAATGCTTATGATGAGATAACTCGGGCAACTTATCAAGCAGCGATAAGTAGCCGGATATAATGATTGTTAAGCTTCACATTATGTATGAGAAACAAGTCGGTCTTGAATTGAACGACTTGATTCAAGAATTACATTAGTGAAAACATGTTGCTGGAACGTCAGTATGGACTCACGTTGTCAACATAACAAGCTAAGTTAATCATTTGGAAAGGATGAATTACCCTATCATCAAACTATTGTTGTTCTAAATTGCCTTTCACAAGGTATTGGTGAATTTACACCTAACAAAAATATGCATGGTATGGCTAAAATTCTCAAGAACTTCATATGATGCTCGTAGAGTTTGAGAAATTCCTTCCTAATCGGTTACCGACCAGATCCTAGCGGTCAGTGGTGGTATGGTTCAGATAAGAATAGACAACCGCAAGCTAAGGGCAAAGCTAAACAAGATGGAACGAATAAACAAGCAATTGTTTATATTCACAAGCCTAAGCTAACCCCTCTAGCGAAAAGAGAACATCCTACTAAGGATGATGGTTGAAATCACTGTTAAGTGATTAGGCATTGAAAGAGGAATTGTCCTACTCTAGCCGAGGTGCAAGATAAGAAGAGAGTCGGCAACGCCGGATCTTCGGGTATCTTCACTTATAGAATTATGTTTTTTCTCTAAAAAAAAATACATGAGTATCTGACATTGGCTGTGGTACTCATATTTGTGATTCCTTTCAAGGATTTAGAGTAAAGAAGAAACTGAAGAATTGATCTCTATAACTATACGTAGGCTATGTCAAACGTGTAGTTATGAAAACCATTAGAAGTTAAGACTTACATTTACCCTAGGGCATAATAATTGTATTAGACAATTGTTATTATGCACTTACTTATGTTAGGGGGAATGTTTCATTTTATGTTTTACAGAATAATGAATATGGTATTTCTGTTTCGAACATAATGTTATTATATTAATATGATTGATATTAATGACATAAATGAAATAGATTTGCATGCTCATTCTTCTTTAAATTATAATTCTATATCTATTAATAGCACTAAATGCGTTAAGTCAAACTTGGACTCAACCTATCTATGACATTGTTGTATTGCGCACATATACAAGTATTGCATTAAAAGGCTTCACGGCTTTTAAAGTTAAATGATATTTTATTTGATAAATGCGAATCTTGTGTGTGTCGGGCAAAATGACAAGGAAACCTTTTCCGTATGAGACGAAAAGGGCAACTGATCTTTTAGGAATTATACATACTGATGTATGTGATCCCTTTAGACATGTGTCAAAGAAAGGTGCAAACTATTTCGTTACATTTACGGATAATTTCAACAGTTATGGTTATGTTTAACTTGCTTAAACATAAACATAAGGTGGTTGAAACATTCAAAGTGTTTCAAAACGAAAGTAGAAAATCAACTCGGCAAAACCATCAAGATCCTTTGATCGGATTGTGGTGGTGAGTACTTAAGCCTAAAGATTAAGGATCATCTCAAAGCATGTGGAATTGTCCAATTGCTTACTCCTTCCTATACTCCACAACACAATGGTGTATCGGAGAGGAGAAATCGAACCTTGCTTGGCAGGGTATGATCAATGATGAACCTTAATATTCTGCCATTATCTTTTGAGATTATGCTCTAGAGTCTGCTTTATGCATTCTCAATATGATTCCAACAAACTGTTCAAGTTGCACGATATTCCGAGTTTTTCGAAACACGGCTTATCGGACAAGGAAACAGTGGGAGGGTTGTAGAACTTGACAAGGTTCAAGAGGGAGATACATCACCTTCTACTCACACTGGTGATCAACAATTCGGGGGGGGGGGGGGATAGAGTTGAGCCTCAAGTTATGCCTCAATCTAGTCCGACTCAAGTTGTGATTGAGCCACAAGTTCAGTCTCAACAACAAATTGTTGATGCTCCAATTCGTAGGTCCGAAAGGACTATACGTACACCTTCTAGGTTGAACTTAAACGTTAATCTAGAGGATGGTGACGTATAAAGGGATCTTAATGAACCTCGAAACTTGAAAGTTATTATCAGGTCCAGACGCTGAGAAATGACTTCAAGCTGCGAATTTGGAGATTCAATCCATGAATGACAACGAAGTTTGGAATTTGGTAGATAAAACTCCAAATGCCAAGACTATCGATTGCAGATGTTTCTTCTTAAAGATAAAGAACATACATGGATGGGAAAATACACATCTATAAAGCTCGTCTCGTGGCAAAAGGATTTACTCAAGTCTATGGTATAGATTATGAGGAAACCTTTTCCCCAATGGCAGACATAAGAGCTATTAGAATTCTCTTAGCCATAGCGGCGTTCTATGACTATGAGATATGGCAAATGGATGTCAAGACAGCCTTTCTAAATGGTTATATAGACGATGACGTCTATATGAATCAGCAGAAGGTTTTATTGATCCATTACATTCCAACAAGTATGCAAGCTAAAGAAGTTCATTTATGGACTTAAGCAAGCATCAAGAAGTTGGAATAAAAGATTTGATGAAAAATCAAAAGGTTGATTTTGTTCAGAATTTCGATATGCCATGTGTGTATCAAAATTCAGTGGGAGTAATGTTACTTTCTTAGTCTTATATGTAGATGACATATAGCTAATGGGAAACAATGTTCCAATGCTTGAAGATATTAAATCTCATATTGGAAATTTTTTTGCCATGAAAGACTTAGGAGAAGCAGTATTGATTTGGAAATCAAGATCTTGAGAGATAGATCTAAGCGGTTAATTGAGTTAAGTCAAAAAGCTTACATTGATGATATACTTAAGCAGTTAGTATAGAAAATTCCAAACATGGAAATTTATCAATGAAAGATAGACTTAATCTCAACATCAAGGATAATGCTCTTACACCTCAAGAAGTGGAGCGCATGCAAAGGATACCTTATGCTTAGGAAAAAGGATATATTTTGTATGTAATGAGATGCACAAGGCCTGATGTGGCTTTTGCACAGAACATTGTTAACAAGATTTAACAGAATCCAGGCGAAAGATACTGGATTGCTGTAAAGAACATACTAAAGTACCTTAGGGCTACTAAAGATATGGTTCTTATGTATGGTGGAAATCCTTAGGCTAATATTGGATATTGTGATGCTGGATTTCAGAAATAACCATCTCTACAACAGAATCTGAGTATATTGCATCTTCCAGAGATGCAAATGGAAGTTGTTTGGATCTGGAAATTTGTTTCTGGACTTGGTATTTTTCCCACAGCCAAGAATCCTTTGGATAGATATTGCAACAAAACTGGTGCAATGATCATAGCCAATGAACTCGAGGGTTCAAAAGGGAGCTAAACATTTTTAGAAGAAAATTCACTATATTCATGAAAGAGTCGAACATGGTGAAATTCAAGTACTCAAAGTTCACACAGATGACAACTTAGCTAATCCTTTCACCAAGGCTCTGGTAAAGACGAACCTAACTCACTTGGTTGAGGGTATAGGACTTCGTTTATCTAGTTGTTTCATGTAATCTGTGATTGATATAGTATTTGGACATATGGATGTAATAAACAATTTTATTAAGAATGAATAATATTGAAGATGTGTGATTTCATTTCTTATATAATTGTTATCCAATTTTTCATGTTTTAATCCTTGATCTATATTTATATTTATATTTAAATATTTTTCTAAATATCCGTTGCCGTTTGATTATGTGGGAGCATAATTGAATTAAGACAATATCTGAGTAGTCAGCTTGGCTCACTAACCCGGATGGTGTACATGGAGATGAACACTGGATAATCCCACATGAATTAGTACTTATGGATCCTTGTCATTAAGTATAATTCATAAGGTTTAATGTCCTTTGACTTGAGATACAAGTTGGGAATCATGTACGTAGTGCATTATTTGATTATAGTCAAACGCACTCCTGAATAAGGGTGTTATAAAGGCTATTTTTGGTAATGTTGCGAAATACGATGACTACCAATTGTAGTCAAGATAGGATTTGTTCCTTCAGTGAAAACTGAAGTTAGATACTAACTGGGCCACTCATGAATACTTAAGATGTATGTTCGGCCGAACCCAAATAAATCCAGATGTGTCTCGATAGTATTTGGTAATCTTTAAGTGATTCGCGAAATGAGAAACAGTAGTTAAAATGGAATGATTTTGATCCATCAAAAGATTTTAACTAAGTATCTGTAACAAAAGGATATGAACCGAATTTAGACTCACAAGTGAGTTTTGGAGAAACTTACTCGTACATTTATGGGAGCATTGATATGTTGCTAGACATTAATCAATTTTATCACGTTTGTTTGAAAATTATTCAAAAGTGGGAGCTGTTGGTATTTGAATAGTTTTAACAAATGTGTGTCCGTAAATGTGTGAGACTACGGGAGCGCACACATCGACATTTAGACACGACTACAAGTTTAATTTATTTATTAAATATTACTTAATGGTTAAGTGTAAATATTTATTAAATAGAGGGTTTATTATGTAAATAAGGAGGTTTCCTTATTGTAATATGACTCAAACTCTGAGATTTGAAAACCTATAAATAAAAGATAAACCCTAAACCCTAATTACTACAAAAATACAGAAAGTCGACTAAATGGTTTTAGCCGATCGTTTCTTTTATTTATTTAAAAAAAGGTTTTTTGTTTTATTTGGTTTTTGTAATAAGGGTTGCTGCTAAGACAATTGTTGTACAAAGCAATTAAACGTGTACTAGCATACTAGTCTGTTGCTAAAAGAAGATGTCGCGTACGCAACCGTAGATTAGATCTTACACTTAGATCTACGACTTTCGCTTGCTTCTAATTCAAGGTAATTCTTTATCCGATTTATTATTTACTATGTGATCCTAAATTCCGCTGCCATATATTGTTTGACAATATGACTCTAGTTGTATACCTATAACATGTGATCTCATTTTTCAAATTGTTGCCCATCGGCCTTATAAAGTGGATCTGGTAATCAAACATTCTAATGAAGTTAGGCTTAAAGTCACATCTTCTATAGATGGGCATGATAACTTAAGTTCATCAAATAATGACTCCAACAAAAACTTAGATGAATCGTCTCTAAATATTAGAGTGAATGGAGAAGGAAAAACCGCTCGCTTGAAGAGAAAATTGAGGACTTTGAATCTTTTGAGTTATCTCAAATAAACAAACTAAGAAATTAAAAGAGTCGCTTTCTGTCCTAGTGAAAATGACAAAGGCTTCATCGATATTAAGATCGCCCATAGCTTTAAAAGCCCTTTGTAAAGTGGCGTATGTTGTAACTGTTCGAGCAGTGGTTGTCAAACACGAGGATTGGTGGTGTCAACCTTGGATCTCCTGTGATGATCACAGTGCAAACCCAGTAAGTTCTTGACGAACCTAAGGTGATCAAGGTTGAAGGTGAAAGCAAGAGTATATGAAATCTGTTTTAGCTTGTGTGTGTGTTGAAGTGAGATTCAAGTGAGAATGAGATGCCTTTGACAATGATTGAGGCTGTGTATTTATATGACCAGTTTCAAGTATATGGAGCGTCCATCAATTAATGACAATATTGAATACTTAAACTGCCTTGGTAATCAATCACTGATATACTAATCGTCTTCTATCTTTATTATTGTATGCCACAGCTCACTATTATGACAGTAGTAAAGTGGTTGTTAAGTATCATTGTGACTGTCGTCAAAGGTAAAGGGAAACACCTTTAAATGACAGGCGATGGCATACAGGCGGTACAACTTGGGCGAGAAATGACAGGCAGGCGATGACAGCCTGTCAGGCAATGGCATATGCATAAATGATTATTGACAATTGACATATGCAATGGCAATGGCATATGCAATGGCATATGCATAAATGATTATTGACAATTGACATATGCAATGGCAATGGCATATGCAATGGCATATGCATAAATGATTATTGACAATTGACATATGCAATGGCAATGGCATATGCAATGGCAAATGGCATATGCAATGGCAATTGACAGCCTGTCAGGCAATAGCATACAGGCTGTACAAGTGTTTTGCTCAATGGGCTTGCCTGTAGCAACAGGCTTTAAGAATAAAAGCCCATTCTAGTATTTAGGTTTTAGGGATTACCTATATATATGCATAGGGTAATCCCTACTAACCTCATCATGCCCCCGAGTTAGGATTTGTCAAAACGAAGTTTTCAAGTCGTAACTATTCTACTCACGTAAGTTTTTTTTTTTTTTTTTTTTTTTTGTTTTTTTTTTTTTTTTTTTCTCGAGTCACGAGTATCGAGCCGGGTACCAGGGCATTAGCCTGGTACCGGCTGTATGTAGGTACAGGCTGTACCGGCTGTATGTAGGTATGCAAAGATACCGGCGGTACATAGGGTGGGTACCGGCTGTATATATGGTGCCGAATACAGGCTGTAGTGCCTCGAACAAAAACGCGCAGTAGGTTTCTTTCACACGCGCCCTGTACCGGCGGTCTTTTTATTCGCAAGCTGGGTACCGGCCGTACAAGCCTGGTACCGGCGGTTCATTTAGTTTCCAAGCCGGGTAAACCCTCGCAAGCCGGGTACCGGCGGTAGTCGCCTGGTACCGGCGGTACTAACCTCTCGAAAGCCGGGTACCGGCGGTATTGTTTGCAAGCCGGGTACCGGCTGTACTAGCTCGGGTACCGGCGGTGTCCCTTGCTCCCTCTGCGGCGATCATCGAAGCTGGATACCGGCTGTATAGCCTAGGTACCGGCGATTTAAACTTTGTTTCACAACACGACGCATGACCGACCGAAGCCAAGTACAGGCTGTACATGCCTGGTACCGGCTGTACATGCATGATACCGGCATTTTAGCTTATTGTTTTGATGTTTTAAGTCGTAAGATAAACCTTCTAATTTGTAATTGTTTGTCTTGTTGCAGGAGTAATTGATTGCTTGTGTTAGGAGGCTATCCTGCAGGTATGTGACTTACTTGTCTTTTGCATTCATTGGTTTGCGCCTGCTAACAATAACTGATGTACGGTGTTATTTATTAGGCATACCATAGTTACCTTTGTTTGACATGGGGGAGCCAGTGTCAGTAAGAGAATTGCCCTCAGTTTTTCATAGCCGTAGCAAAATCAATGACAAAATGCTAGGAAGACTTATGAATGTGTACCCATGCCTTAGGAAATATAATGCTATCGTATCTAGCGAACACCAACGAGCCCATTCTCCTCCGGAAGGAAAAGTAGCCCTTTATATCAATTACCTTTCCCATTGCAATTTTAGATTGCCTGCCACTGCTTTTTACCTGAATGTGCTGAACTATTACAAGCTGGGATTTGCACAGTTGCATCCAGTAGCCTGTTCAAAAGTCGTGACTTTTGAGATGTTGATGGTGGCAATGGGAATAAAACCAACAGTGTCTATGTTTAGGACATGCTATAAATTGACTAAATCCAATGATTGGTATTCAGTAGAGTTGAGAGATAGGAAGCAAAAATTTATTTCTGATTGTGCGACTAGTCATAGGAATTGGAGATATAGATATGTGTTTGTCGATACGGCTTTTAGAAATATTTGGGCTAGTAACCTTGTTAATTGGAAAACTGGGTTTGACAAAGACATAAACGAGCTTCCCCATCTGAAGCCTCCTAGCGCAAGGTTGTGTAAGCAGATTGTACGAAGGACAATTAACTTTAGGGTTTATGAGGAAGGTGCGTTGGTATTGGCTGGTATTTCGGATAACTGGGATAAAGGAATGAAGCCTGTGATAAGGGACTCTGAGACTGGGAAACGTGGGTTCCTGCTGTTACTTAGACATACCTTTATATTAGTTTTTTTTTGTGCATATACTGACCTATTGTATGTTTCCTTGCAGCTATGAGTTTGATGGATTTCATGACAGGAGATCCTGATTGTATGGAGTATGAGATTGAAACTCATCCTGTTGATGTTATCCCTGGTGCACAAGAGACTGGAGCCACCTCTCAATCTAACTCAGTAAGGATGAACATGACATCTACCACTGATGTTGTATCAAACACCACTCCAAGTAAGTATACAAACTTTATACATGTGTATTTGTCATGATAAATATATAATCACGTTTTTTGCTTTTGTTTCACAGGTGCTGCTAGACATGAGAAATCGACATCACAAACTATTTCTGAGAATGACAACGATGACGAAACAGGTAACCCCGTAATTATAGTCATTGCCAACTTATTACCCGTTGCTTAACATTTTTATTCTGATCATGCAGAGGAGTTTGATGATCTTGGGGCAACGTCCCTTCCAGATCCCAGGCTGGATGATCGAGATATGTTAGGATTGGGCAAAAGGGGGACGAGTTTAGATGTGAGTGATTATGACGCCCCTTCGTATAAGGTTCCAAAATTGTCCTTTCCCTCTAGTTTGCCCTCTGATGCCACCCTGGTTACCAAATCATGTGGAGCTGACACTACATTTGGAAAGACCTCTAGTATGTTTGGAACTATCGGCATTTCTTCTGGGTCTACGATGTCCCTTGCTACCGGATCTATAAGCAAAAGTACAGGGGGCTTAATTAATGCAGCGGATGTAAACATGTTCAATAGCTTTATGGAGTATGTCAGACAAGTTGTAAGCAATGAACAGGGGGAATTAAAGGAGTCTTGTGCCGAGTTGCAGGTAAAACTAGACAATAGCAAGAAGGATATTATCTCTTTAAAGAAAGATCTAGCACTGGAGCGGACTACAACTAGTCGTTGTCAAGAGGAAATGTGCATGCTTAGGGAGAAAGTATCCCAGCAGGAGTCCACGTTGTCTGAGGTTGAAACAGAAAAACAGGAGATATCAGCAACCTTGGGTGCCCGTGATGAGCAGTTGGCTCAAAAAGATGCTGAGCTAGAAACTATGAGGCAAACGATTGTCAACATGCGTGCAGAGCGCGATGTTGTCGTGCAGAAGAGAAAAGATTTGGTTGCTGCGCTGCCTCAGCTATTTGATTTGATGCTTAAGCATCCGGATGTTGCTAGTGTTTTGAATGACTTCAACCGTGCTACTCATATGTTTGGAAGACATGTTGCCAGCAAGAAAGTGAAGGATGCACTCCCCAATACTCCCTTGGAGGCTTTGCCTCATTTGGATCCTGGAACACATGCCCACATGGTTCGTGCAAGCGAGGTATTTGCAGAGAGGGCTTTTCCCATTATGAGTACCCTAGTACAAGATTTGGAGCTGTCACTTGCAGCTATTATTAACTTATTGTCATCACAGTCAGAGTCGCAACCTTAGTTTCTTTATTCGTGCATTTGATATGTTATGACTTTGTGACTTGGTTTATATGTGATTGGATTATGGCCTTGTAGGCTTTGAATGATTGTGTGAATTTCTATGGTTGAAATTACTTGTTTTCTTTCTATGCGTGTACTTTGCTATAGAAATTATGTCTGTATTTGTTGGTTAACCGTTGAAAAAATGTTTTACTCGCGAGGGTGTCGCTTCCAAGTAGGAAGTGCTTATCTTTTATCAAATAGATTAAAAGATGAAAATAAATGCATGTATATGCACCAAGCAAAATTTATCTCGCTTGGCGTGGTATATTGAACTATGTTCTTGACTATGTCATTTGTGCATGCATGTGTTGTAACATTGTACATAAGGAAAAGTGTTATTTTATTGATGTATTGAATAAAAGTTGGAATACATTATCAAACCAAATTTTTAAACATAACACTTCTTCAGGTTCATGGCATTCCATGTCCTGGGAATAACTTGCCCGTCAAGATCTGACAGGGTGTAAGATCCATTGCCATGTGTTGTGAGCACTTGATAAGGTCCCTCCCATGTAGGGCCTAGTTTGCCTTGGCTTTCCACCCTGCTGGCCTCATTTTTCCTCCACACCAAATCGCCTGGCTGGAATGAGAGATGGTGAACTCGCTGATTGTAATATTTTGCCATCTGCCTATGACTGGCGGCTTGCTTGATGAGAGCAATCTCCCTGCGCTCTTCCACGATGTTCAAGTTTTCTCGCAGGGCCTCCTCATTAGCTTCCGGATTAAAGTCCACGACCCTTCTTGTCGGGTGAGTGATTTCTGGTAATAGATCTGGCCATGCTGCTTTGCGCTTGCCTAACTTTGCTTTGATTGCTTTGACGATAGCCTTGTTCATGACTTCCACTTGGCCGTTGGCCTGGGGATGTGCGACTGAGGTGAATTTTTGTTGTATATTCATGTCAGAGCACCAGGTTTTGAAGGGATTTTCTGCAAACTGCCTGCCATTGTCACTGACCATGACATGTGGTACCCCAAACCTGCAAATTATATGTTCCCATACGAAATTGATAACCAACTTCCCTGTGATAGTTGCCAAGGGCTTTGCTTCAATCCACTTCGTAAAGTAGTCAACAGCCACAATGAGAAACTTGACGTTGCCAACACCGGGTGGAAATGGCCCGACAATGTCAATCCCCCATTTATAAAATGGCCATGCAGTAGTAACGGGGATAAGGTCTTGCTTCGGCAGTTTGGCCACAGAAGCATGCTGCTGACAGGCTGTACACTTTTCGATTTCGTCCCTTGCATCTTGATGCATTGTTGGCCAAAAGTACCCCAGTCGCATGATTTTACCAGTGACGGAGCGTGGACCAGCATGCAGGGAGCAACTCCCGCTATGTACAGCTTGAATAATATTTTTAGCCTGTATGGGGCCAACGCAGCGTAGATGTGGTCCCAAGTAAGATTTTCGAAACAGGCGGTTGTCCACCAATGTGTACATTGGTGACTTCATACGTATTTTCCGTGCGAGCTGAGGATCTGCTGGTAGTACATCATGTTGGAGGAAATTAAAGATCGGAGTCATCCAACATTGCTCTTCTGTAACAGCGGTAACTTCCTTTGGTCATGCAATGGATTTTTCGTTTAAGATCTCCACCAGCAGGTCTTTTTTGAGATGGGCGAAGGCGGATGAAGCCAGCTTGCTCAGTGCATCAGCCAACTTGTTACGATTTCTGGGCACCTGCTCAATGGTAAACTTTGTAAATTCGGAGATTACCTTTTTAGTCTCTTCCAAGTATAGTTGCATGGAGGTTTGGTTGGCAACGAATGCTCCATTGACTTGATTAGCAACCAGTTGGGAATCTACAAATGCAGATATGCTCTTCACCCCCATCTTTCTAGCGATTTTCAAGCCTGCTAACAAAGCTTCATATTCTGCTTCATTGTTAGTTGTGGGAAACTCAAACTTGAGAGCATAAGTATATTCATTTTTATTGGGGTCTGTAAGGATCAAACCAGCTCCAGATCCCTCTAAGTTAGAGGCACCATCAGTGAAAAGCGTCCATGGTTTATCCTCCTCTGCTTGTTTTTCCTTGTCTTCACCATCTATCTCTGCAAGGAAATCAGCCAAGATCTGGCCTTTCATTGAAGTTCTAGGATGGAAGGAGATTTCATGTTCCCCCAACTCGACTGCCCACTTAGCTAAGCGTCCCGACACCTCGGGTTTTCCCAGTATCTGCTTAATTGGTTTGTCTGTTAAGACATGAATGGGGTGAGCTTGAAAATAACGTCTCAAACGCCTAGCCGCATGTACCAAAGCAAGGGCTAATTTCTCCATGCATGGGTAATTTATTTCCGGCCCTTTCAATGCCCGACTCACAAAGTAAATTGGCATCTGAATGGATCCGCGCTGTGCCGTCATAACTGCACTAATACATTCCATAGAAGCGGCCAGGTAGACCGCTAATGTTTCTCCTGGTACAGGAGCTGTGAGCGTAGGCAGGGTGGTCATGAATTTCTTTAGCTCTTGGAATGCGGATTCTGCTTCAGGTGTCCATGCAAAATCTTGTTTCCTTATACAGCCTTTCAAAGTGTTAAAAAAGGGGAGAGACCGGTCAGCGGTCTTTGAAAGGAACCGGCTGAGCGCTGCTAACTTACCGTTCAGACTTTGCACTTGCTTTTTGGTAGATGGGGAGACCATGTCCAAAACAGCCTGTATCTTCTTTGGATTAGCCTTAATACCCCTTGGCGTGATAATGTGTCCCAGGAATTTACCCTCCTCCATGCCAAAGCTGCATTTGGAAGGGTTAAGCTTCATATTGATCTTCCGTAGTGTCTCGAATGTTTCCTGTATGTCTGCCAGCATGATATCCTCCGCTTTGCTTTTAATGACAATGTCATCCACATAAGCCTCCACATTTCGCCCGATCTGATCCTTGAATGTCTGATCAATCAAGCGCTGGTATGTTGCCCCTGCATTTTTTAGACCAAAAGGCATTTTTTGGAAACAGTAGATACCCTGGTCTGTATGAAAAGCTGTCTTGTCCTCGTCACTGCGCTTCATGTGGATCTGGTGATAACCCTTGTAAGCGTCTAAAAAACACTTCAGCCGAAAACCATCCAAGGACTCTACCTTCCAGTCGATCTCTGGCAGCGGGTAGTTATCCTTTGGACATGCTTTATTGATATCCTTGAAATCGACACATAAACGCCATGAACCATCACCTTTTTTGACCATGACCGGGTTAGCAATCCAAGTCTGGTACTTTACCTCCCTGACTATGCCGCTTTCTACCATCTTGTTGACTTGTTCACATGCTGCTTTGCTGCGATCCATGGCAAGCCCGCGCTTTTTCTGCTTGATTGGAATAATGTTGGGATTGGCATTCAGGGCGTGCTCGGCAAAGGCTCTAGCAACACCTGTGATATCAGAAGTCTGCCATGCGAAAACATTGAGGCTTGATTTTAACAAACTAATGAGCTTGCTTTTTATCTGTGAAGGTAATTGTGAGCCAATGATGACAGGTTGATCAGGAAAACTGTCATTGATTATTACCTTGGTCTCTGAACCTTCTGTTACCTCCGCTGGCACATTAGCCCGAACAACGCCTTGTCTTGGGTTCTCTACTTGCTTGCATTCTTGTGGCCATGACATCTGCCCCCTGATAGTAGCAACTCCTGATGGTGTGGGAAACTTCACCATGCCATGTATAGTGGAAGGTATCGCTTTGAATTTCTCTAGGGATGGTCTGCCAAGAAGAACGTTGTATTCTGAGGGGGCGTTGACAATGGCAAAATCAACCATTTCAATCCTATACTGTGGATATTCGCCCATCATCATTGGTAAGGTTATTGCTCCGACGGGCCAGTGTGTTTCTCCAGAGAAACCGACCAATGGTGCAAGCGCTGGTCGTTTGGTATCTTTAACATTTTGGGGTAGCTTCCTGAAACAATGCTCAAATACGATATCAGTAGAACAACCTGTATCAATATAAGATTTGTTAATCTCATAGTTGGATAATCGGATCTTAATGACTACGGGATTATTAGAAGTGGCCGCCACAGGAGGAAATGAGATAGGAACCATCATCCAGTCCTGGAGGACAGCTGCTTTTCTCTTAAACGATGTCTCCCCCCGAACCATGAATACTTGGCCGTCAGGCGGGCCGGGATTATCACCATTGTCTCCCTTCTTCTGCCAACTATAAGCTTTTTTGGCTGGATTTTTTGTTGCTTGTTGTCTTGCCCCCGGGACGAGGTGTTCTAACTTCCCCTCCTCTAACGCTTCCCCTCCTCTAACGCGCGCCTGATTTCAGCCTTTAATTCTCTACATGCATTGGTATCATGACCATAGTCTTCATGGAAATCACAACGTTTGCTCATGTTCTTCTTCCCGGACTTGTGTAACATCTGAGGAGGTGCCTTGAAAGTTGCTCCCACCTGTTCTGTCTTCAATATCTCGCTTGAACTTTTACTGAGATTGGGGCCTGTACCACGATCATATGGAGTAGACCTCCTGTTACCCCTATCTCTGTCATCTCGCCTGAAATCCCTGCGATGGTCACGCCTGCTATCCTGCCTGTTGTCTTGGCGGTGATCAGGCCTAGCGCTTGATGAGCTCCCCCATTTGTCTTTCCTGTTGAGAACTCCCCTTGTGAGAGTAACAGTCTCCCTGGATCTCAGAAAATCGTATGCTCGGTCAGTGGCTTCCTTGAAAGTCACTGGAGTGCGCTTGATCAGCTTCTCTTGCAATTGTCCTGGGAGCAAAGAGAGAGTAAAACCCGAGATTTGCTGACTTTCAGGTAGCGCTGCAATTTTCTGGCACTCCTGCGTGTAACGTTGAATGAAGTCACGTAACCCCTCCCCTTCCTTTTGTCGTATCAGATGTGCCTCTATGTGAGTTAGTTGCTGCTTCTTTTGCTGTACAAAATGAGTCACGAATTTCGCTTTTAGATCCGCAAAATCTTGAATACTCCTGTCTGGTAGGTCAGCAAACCAATCACGAGCAAATCCATGCAAGGTGCCAGGGAACATGTGACAAGCGACTGGGTCTAGCCATTTCTCTGTCATAATGGCCTGTTCAAAAAGAGCCAGGTGGTCATCGGGATCTCTTGTACCATCATAAGTACCAACGATGGAAGGGACTTTTTGTTTATCTGGAAGTGGGAATCTGGCCACCCAGTCACAGAACTTCGAACTGACCACTGACAAAGGCATAGTGGCTGCTCGTGGTGGTGCGGCTGCTGCCACTAGTGTTTGTAACACTCGCAACATGTCATTAGATGTATCCTGTGGTGGAGGAGGTGGTGGGGTGTGAATGGGCGGTTGCCTTAACTGCTCCAATAGTTGTGACAATGGATTTACTGGTTGGACAGGTGTCGGCTGCGGGGTTTGGCGCAACGCGACCACCAACTGAGACAGCAGGTCCGATGAAGTAGGTGGAGGAGGAGGCGGTGGTGGTGGCTGGGTACTCTGAGCCAACCTTCGAAGCAGCTCCACAATTGGATCCTCCCGAACCCCTTGAGTAGCAGTGGGAGGAGCATTCGACACATGCTGTCTTACCTGATCAGTGCCATCTTCCTGAGAGCTTGTCCCATTGGAAAAAAGAGCCTGAGGGAGAGATGTCCCTGGCGGTGGTGGAGTAAACGTACTTGTTCCGGCAAACCTTGTGGAAAAGAGGGGACTGGTTAAGGAGGGATACCCACGCGAGCGTAGATCCGACACCGTCCACTCAGAGTCAACGTATGGCTCTGACAGGGGGAGGCGACCAGGGGATGGAGGAAAAGCAGGGGGTGAAGTGGTCACCGTTTCCGGTGCGGTGGTAATCACGGTGGTTATTTCTGGGACTGAAGAAATGACTTGGGATGCATTTGTTCCCTCCATGGAAACGGCTGATTACGGGGATGGGAGAAAGAAAAAATTTGGAAAAAATGAAACACCGTTAAAAACGTGTCCCACGGATGGCGCCAATGTTCGAGCAGTGGTTGTCAAACACGAGGATTGGTGGTGTCAACCTTGGATCTCCTGTGATGATCACAGTGCAAACCTAGTAAGTTCTTGACGAACCTAGGGTGATCAAGGTTGAAGGTGAAAGCAAGAGTATATGAACTCTGTTTTAGCTTGTGTGTGTGTTGAAGTGAGATTCAAGTGAGAATGAGATGCCTTTGACAATGATTGAGGCTGTGTATTTATATGACCAGTTTCAAGTATATGGAGCGTCCATCAATTAATGACAATATTGAATACTTAAACTGCCTTGGTAATCAATCACTGATATACTAATCGTCTTCTATCTTTATTATTGTATGCCACGGCTCACTATTATGACAGTAGTAAAGTGGTTGTTAAGTATCATTGTGACTGTCGTCAAAGGTAAAGGGAAACACCTTTAAATGACAGGCGATGGCATACAGGCGGTACAACTTGGGCGAGAAATGACAGGCAGGCGATGACAGCCTGTCAGGCAATGGCATATGCATAAATGATTATTGACAATTGACATATGCAATGGCAATGGCATATGCAATGGCATATGCATAAATGATTATTGACAATTGACATATGCAATGGCAATGGCATATGCAATGGCATATGCATAAATGATTATTGACAATTGACATATGCAATGGCAATGGCATATGCAATGACATATGCAATGGCAAATGGCATATGCAATGGCAATTGACAGCCTGTGAGGCAATAGCATACAGGCTGTACAAGTGTTTTGCTCAATGGGCTTGCCTGTAGCAACAGGCTTTAAGAATAAAAGCCCATTCTAGTATTTAGGTTTTAGGGATTACCTATATATATGCATAGGGTAATCCCTACTAACCTCATCAGTAACCTTTTAGGTTGTGGCGTTTTTAGGTGATGGTTTCTTCAGGTGGGTTCAGGTTGTACTCTTTTAGTCTAGGTGTTCGTTAGTTTGGTAGATGGTTATTTAGGTTGTCTTGTATTATAGTGTTCTTTCTTAAAACAAAAATTGATGTTTTCATTTTTTATTTTTAATTTTTTGTTGGGTGAGCTTGTGTTTGAGTCATTTTAGGTTTTGTGAGAGTCTAGAATTGACAGGGATTCTTTGTTTTGGGTGTATTCATGGTGTTTGTATCTTCTAGCTTCTTGCTAGTTTTTAACAAATATTGTCGTTCAAAAAAAAATCAAAAATGTCGACAATGCCCTTAAGGAGGGCATTACTAGCCCAAACTATATGGCAGTGGACTTGGTTTTGCCAAATTAACTCCCACCAAAAGTAGTGTCGAAACCACGATTTTATATAGGAGAAAAACAATTAGACATGTTAATTAGTTATGATAGTAAATGAGTTGTAAACTGCCACATCTAGTTGAAATCATACTAATAATATTGTCTTAGGTTTAATAATATTTTTAATTATTAAACATACATCTATGATAATAAAATTAAAATCACTTACTATCAAAAAATGTGCAATTCATATAAAGTAATTTCAATGGTTGTTAAGGTAATTTATCAACTACGTACATATATGACATAATATAACTAAAGAACACAAACCAAATTTATCTTACTTTTTTTTTTTTTTGCTTTTTTTACACTTTTAGAATCTAGACTTAGTAATTTTTCATCATTTTAAATGTGTTTTAAGTTATTAATCCTATAATGGAACATAACTATAGAAAATAAAACTTATAGTAATTAAGACGTTATTTAAATAAAACCTAATTTACTAATTTACCAAGCATTTATAATACATCTTTACAGTCACTGCACAAATATTTTGTAGAGATAATATATACAATTTGTAACCTTAAAACAACATTCATATGCAGATACCTAACTCACAACATAAAAGAAGTCCTAAAAAGAGAAAAAAAAAAAACTTTGCAAGCTCTTCTTGTTCTTAATAATGGAAAAAGCAGCTGATGGAATTCTACAAGTTATCAATCACCACCACAACCACCTCCGCCATCGCCATCACCGTCACCACCACCATCTTCGCCAACTTCACAATTATTGGTGCAACAAATTGTAATAATATTGCAACCAATATCATTCTCAGCTTGGTTGTTATCATCTTGTACATCTTTCTTCCGTACTTCTATCCATATTGTCAGGATCGTGTTAGTCTAGATAAACTAACAGGTTTGCTAACGTTGTAGATCAAGATCTATTGAAGAAGTTCAGCAGCGGATGAACACTTCAATATTACGAGTTTATTGAACAATAAAGAATGAATAAGAATTAAACAAACGTATTGTCAGATTGCAAGCCTCAATTGTATTAACCAGAATAATATCAATACAACGTGTTTTCTATTCTTCGAGGATCTATCTATTTATAGACCTTGAGGCTCGTTCTAGATAAACTAGAATTCTACGTCTATCCTTATCTAAACATTAAATAAGAAAACTTTATCTAATTACAAAAGGAAATATAATCTAATTATAACTCTTAGATTATATATACAAGATATGATAAGTCTTCCGTGTCTTCCGTGCCTTTGACTTATTCCGTATCTTGACTTTGACTGTGACTTGATCCTGACTTTGTCCGTAGTAACCGTAGTAACTCTATCTACCGTAGTAACATGTTGAACAGCCGCATTAACTTGTCTTTGTGTTCTTCCGTATTAACTTCATAACCATCAAACTGATTGTTTAAGTTACTTTCGTTTGTTTGTTAGGATTCATTGTTTATGGTTAAACTATATTGACTAAGTTATAACCCAACAATCTCCCCCTAATCTTGAACTTTTATGACACATCAAAAGTACAAGTTTTCATGCTTCAACCGTATTAACTACTTCATTAACAAAGCAGTACTAACTATTACAACTATGGTTTACAAGTCAGTTTCCATCTTGTTCTTTTCCACTATTATTTGACACAAGATTTTCCAAATTAGTTCTTGAGCAATCAATGAATCTCCTGGTCCATTCAGCTTCAATTCGACCAGTTCTTCCAATGTCTTCAAAGAGTGTGGATAAGTATGACTTATCAAGTAGAATTCCCTTGATCCATGTCTTCTTATAATCGAGTATGCTTCACATTTTTCATACACAAACCAGTTAAGTACAGGATTATTAGGTCCTTCTTTCTTGAAGATTGAACTTGTTGGCTTGTATCCAGGTTCAAACAAACCGCACAGAACATCCATTGCTAGATCAGTACCAGGACATACTCCTTGTCTTCGTTGTGAGTATTTCCTTATGCCAATCTCATACATCTTTTCCAGATCATCTCTATCAAATTTCATAAAAACTGCATGAAAGGCTATAAGAATCGTCTTTGATTTATCAGTTCTTGTAACTTCATATTCAGTTTTCATATTTCCACCGATGTATTTCCAGTCAATGATCATTGGAGGCTTCACCTTCAATGGAGTATACTTCAAACCTTCAACAGGGTTGATGTATGCAGAGTAATCACCCCCTTGAGCAACACTTGGAGGATTTTGTTCCATCTCTTCATGTTCAGGTTTGATGTCAGCAAATGGAATGTTTGGATCTTCTGTTTGAGAAGCAGTAGCATCATCTTCACTCATCCTTCTTCTTTTAGCGTGAGGAATGAATTTGGATTTGCTTTTGACTCTTTTATGCTTCTTTTCTGGTTGTTCCACAGGAGGAACAGGTTCTTGTGCCTGAAATATTTTTCTTCCTGTTCTAAGGGCAGCTTCAAGTGCTTTTTCTTCATCCTTCTTCTTCTTCTCTTGAAGTTTCTTGAGAGCAAGTTCCCTTAATGTTTCCTTTTGTTTTTCCTCTTTGACAAGCTCAAGGATGGAAGGTAACTTCATAGGGCCTAAAGATCTGCCACTATGACCCTTGCTTTTGAGATAAGCAGTAAACTTCCTTCTATCCTCTGCTATCTTTGCTTGTATGGGAGTTGGTTTGGACACTTTCTTCTTCTCAGGCTTGGCTTTGACTTTGGCTTTAGCAAGTTTGAGCTCCTCTTCTTGCATCTTCTGTGCTATATGCTCATCTTCTCTTTCCAAAGACTTTTTCAAGCCCTTTTTAACCAGTTTGTCCA